>CM053328.1:702500-1195261 GCA_028583605.1 Dastarcus helophoroides | reverse complement strand
TTTTTAGGAAATTTGCCCTTGAAAAAATTTCTAACGGTTGCCTATAAAAATTCCTTAAACAAAACTTGTGGCAAAATTTAGTTTAAAATTTTTTTAATAAACGTTAACATCTTTGAGCTAAAAAACCCAAAAGTAATTCCCAAAAACTGATTTTTGGAAAAATTTGACCTTAAAATTACTAACGGTTAAACCATAAAAAAAAATGTCTTTAACAAACTTGTCAATTTTATGCCCCAAATTTTTAATAACTTTAACATATAAAAGCTAAAACCGAATAATGAAAAACAATTTTTAAATTTGACTAAAAAATTTCCCAACGGGGGCATTGAAAAAATTTTTACAAATTTTTAAAAATTTAT
Source organism: Dastarcus helophoroides (assembly GCA_028583605.1). Classification (NCBI taxonomy): domain Eukaryota; kingdom Metazoa; phylum Arthropoda; class Insecta; order Coleoptera; family Bothrideridae; genus Dastarcus; species Dastarcus helophoroides. The sequence continues at coordinate 1,194,902 of CM053328.1, read as the reverse complement.
GCTTTACAATTTTTTTTTATAAACTTAAACTCATAAAAGCTAAAAACCGAATAATTGAAAAAAACTGATTTTTGGGAAATTTAACTTGAATAATTTCAAACGGTTGACCAAATGAAAAATTTTTGAAAAAAATCTTGTGGCAAATTTATGGTCTACAAATTTATTTTTAACCTTTTACCTTTAATAGAAGCTATAGAAACCGGGATAATTCCCAAAAACTGATTTTTACAAAAAAATTTGACCTTGAATATTTCAAAGGGTTTGACCAAAAATAAAAAATATCTTATACAAAACTTGGGGGGGGAAAAAAAAAAAAAAAAAAAATTCTATTTTCCTAAAATTTTTAATAAACATAACATCAAAAAAGCTTAAAAACGGAAATTGCAAAAAACGGATTTTTGGGGATTTTGACCTGATAATTTACTACGTTTAACCATTAAAAAAATTTGTTCACAAACTTTTTGAAATTTTATGTTCTAAAAAATTTTCTTATAAACGTTAACTCATAGAAGCTATAAAAAACCGGGCAAAATTGCAAAGAACTGATTTTGGGGAAACTTGACCTTGATAATTTCCTAACGGTTGGCATATAAAAAATTTTCTTAACAAATCTTGGGGCCCAAATTTTATGTTTTAAAATTTTATTATAAAACAATAGATAGAAGCTATAAAAACCGAGATAATTGCAAAAAACTGATTTTGTAGAATTTTGACCTTGAATAACTTACTAACGGTTGACCATATGGGAAAATCTCTTAAACAAAACTTGTGGCAAATTTTATGCTCTACAAATTTTATTATAAACGTTAACATCATAGAAGCTATACAAACCGAGATAATTGCAAAAAACTGATTTCTAGGAAGTTTGACCCTGAATAATTTACTAACGGTTGACCATATAAAAAAATATCCTTGACAAAACTTGTGGCAAATTTTATGCTTTACAAATTTTATATTAAACGTTAACATCATAGTAGCTATGGAAACCAAGATAATTGCAAAAAACCAATTTTTGTAAATTTTATCTTAAAAAATTTACTAAGTGTTGGGCATATGAGAAAATGTTTGTTACTAAAGTTGTTAAATTTTAAACTTTACAATTTTTATTACAAACGTTAACATCATAGAAGCTATAGAAACCGAAATAATTGCAAAAAACTGATTTTTAGGAACTTTGACCTTGAATAATTCACTAACAATTGACCATAGGAGAAAATGTCTTTAACAAGACTTGTGGCAAATTTTATGCTTAACAAAATTTTTTATAAACCTTAAGCTATAGAAATCGAGATAATTGCAAAATGCTGATTTTTAGGAAATTTGACCTTGAATAATTTACTAACGGTTGGCCATATAAAAAAATCTCATTTACAAAACTTGTGGCAAATTTTATGCTTTACAAGTTTTATTATAAACGTTAACATCATAGATGCTATAGAAACCAAGCTAATTGCAAAAAACTGATTTTTAGGAATTTTGACCTTAAATAATTTACTAACGGTTGAACATATAAAAAAATGTCTTGAACAAATCTTGTGGCAATTTTTATGTTCTACAAATTTTATAATAAGCGTTAACATTATAGAAGCTATAAAAACCGAGATAATTGCAAAAAACTGATTTTTAGGAAATTTGACCTTGAATAATTTACTAACGGTTACCCATATAAAAAAATGTCTTACACAAAACTTGTGGCAAATCTTATGCTTTACAAATTTTATAATGAACGTTACCATCATAGATGCTATAAAAACCGAGATAATTGCAAAAAACTGATTTTTAGAAAGTTTGACCTTGAATAATTTACTAACGGTTGACCATATAAAAAAATTTTTAAAACAAAACTTGTGGCAAATTTTATTCTCTATAAATTTTATTACAAACGTTAACATTATAGAAGCTGTAGAAACCGAGATAATTGCGAAAAACTGATTTTTAGGGACTTTGACCTTGAATAATTTACTAACGGTTGACCATATGAAATAATGTCTTAAACAAAACTTGTGGCAAATTTTATGCTTTGCAAAATTTATTATAAACCCTAACATCATAGAAGCTATAGAAACCGAGATAATTGCAAAAAGCTGATTTTTAGGAAATTTGACCTTGAATAATTTATTAACGGTTGACCATATAAGAAAATGTCGTTTACGAAACTTGTGGCAAATTTTATGCTTTACAAATTTTATTTTAAACGTTAACACCATAGAAGCTATCGAAACCGAGATAATTGCAAAAAACTGATTTTTAGGAAGTTTGACCTTGAATAATTTTTTAACGGTTGACCATATAAAAAAATATCCTTAACAAAACTTGTGGCAAATTTTGTGCTCTACAAATTTTATTTAAAACGTTAACATTATAGACGCTATAAAAACCGAGATAATTGCAAAAAACCAATTTTAGTAACTTTAATCTTAAAAAATTTACTAACTGTTGGGCATATGAGAAAATATTTGTTACTAAAGTTGTTAAATTTTATGCTTTACAATTTTTGTTATAAACGTTAAAATCATAGAAGCCGTAGAAACCGAGATAATTGCAAAAAACTGATTTTTAGGAAACTTGACATGAATAATTTACTAACAGTTGACCATATAAAAAAATGTCTTTACAAAAACTTGTGGCAAATTTTATGCTTAACAAATTTTATAATAAACGATAACATCATAGAAGCTATGGAAACCGAGATAATTGCAAAAAGCTGATTTTTAGGAAGTTTGACCTTGAATAATTTACTAACGGTTGACCATATAAAAAAATGTCCGTTACAAAACTTGTGGCATATTTCATGCTTTACACATTTTATTATAAACGTTAACATCATAGAAGCTATAGAAACCGAGATAATTGCAAAAAACTGATTTTCAGGAAATTTGACCTAGAATAATTTACTAACGGTTGACCATATAAAAAAATGTTTTAAACAAAACTTGTGGCAAATTTTATGCTCTACAATTTTTTTTATAAACGTTAACATCATAGAAGCTACAGAAACCGAGATAATTGCAAAAAAACAGATTTTTAAAAAATTTGACCTTGAATAATTTACTAACGGTTACCCATATAAAAAAATGTCTTTAACAAAACTTGTGGCAAATTTGATGCTTTACAAATTTTATAATGAAGGTTAACATCATAGATGCTATAGATACCGAGATAATTGCAAAAAACTGATTTTTAGGAAATTTGACCTTGAATAATTTACTAACGGTTGACCATATAAAAAAATGTCCTTTACAAAACTTGTGGCAAATTTTATGCTCTACAAATTTTACTATAAACGTTAACATTATAGAAGCTATAGAAACCAAGAAAACTGCAAAAAACTGATTTTTAGGAATTTGACCTTGAATAATTTTCTAACGGCTACCCATATAAAAAAATGTTTAAAACAAAACTTGTAGCAAATCTTATGCTTTACAAATTTTATAATAAACGTTAACATCATAGATGCTATAGAAACCCAGATAATTGCAAAAAACTGATTTTTAGGAAGTTTGACCTTGAATAATTTACTAACAGTTGACCATATAAAAAAATGTCTCTTACAAAACTTGTGGCAAATTTTATGCTTTACAAATTTTATAATAAACATTAACATCATAGAAGCTATAGAAACCGAGATAATTGCAAAAAACTGATTTTTAGAAAGTTTGACCTTGAATAATTTACTAACGGTTGACCATATAAAAAATTTTTTAAAACAAAACTTGTGGCAAATTTTATGCTTTATAAATTTTATTATAAACGTTAACATTATAGAAGCTGTAAAAACCGAGATAATTGCGAAAAACTGATTTTTAGGGATTTTGACCTTGAATAATTTACTAACGGTTGACCATATGAAATAATGTCTGTAACAAAACTTGTGGCAAATTTTATGCTTTGCAAAATTTATTATAAACCTTAACATCATAGAAGCTATATAAACCGAGATAATTGCAAAAAGCTGATTTTTAGGAAATTTGACCTTGAATAATTTATTAACGGTTGACCGTATAAGAAAATGTCTTTAATGAAACTTGTGGCAAATTTCATGCTCTACAAATTTTATTTTAAACGTTAACACCATAGAAGCTATCGAAACCGAGATAATTGCAAAAAACTGATTTTTAGGAAGTTTGACCTTGAATAATTTTTTAACGGTTGACCATATAAAAAAATATCCTTTACAAAACTTGTGGCAAATTGTATGCTCTACAAATTTTATTTTAAACGTTAACATTATAGACGCTATAGAAACCGAGATAATTGCAAAAAACCAATTTTAGTAACTTTGATCTTAAAAAATTTACTAACTGTTGGGCATATGAGAAAATATTTGTTACTAAAGTTGTCAAATTTTATGCTTTACAATTTTTGTTATAAACGTTAAAATCATAGAAGCTATAGAAACCGAGATAATTGCAAAAAACTGATTTCTAGGAAACTTGACATGAATAATTTAATAACAGTTGACCGTATAAAAAAATGTCTTAACAAAAACTTGTGGCAAATTTTATGCTTTACAAATTTTATAATAAACGTTAACATCATAGAAGCTATGGAAACCGAGATAATTGCAAAAAGCTGATTTTTAGGAAGTTTGACCTTGAATAATTTACTAACCGATGACCATATAAAAAATGTCTTTTACTAAACTTGTGGCAAATTTTGTGCTGCTGATTTAAAATGTTTTAGACAAATTGACAATGATTCTCCTAAGGAAATGTTTTGGTTCGGTCTAAATGGTAATCGTACGATAAATTTTCCATCCTCAGCTTGAGTTGTCGTTTGTTCAAAAAAGCTTTCACAATATTCCGTTTCTTTAGAATTAACCGGTTTGTTTGGTAAATCTTCTATTAACCAAAATTTTTGTCAATTATCATGTAATTCGCGATTTGTTAGCTCAGATGTTGGTTCTACATTATTCTCTGAGGGTTCGCTTGGAAAATTTGATAAAAGATTGCAGACTATATTTTGTTCTGAGGTTTGTTCAAAAACTGGAACCTTTCCTGTTACGATCCAGCCAAATTTGGTCTTTTGAAGTTTTGGAAAATGTTTTCGTGGACCTAAATTTATTTGTCTTGTTTGTAAAAAGTCATAAAATATTTCTGCGCCAATCAACATGTCCTATCTGTTTGGGAGTATTGAAATGTTCGTCTGCTAATTGTATATTCGGTGGTATATTAAATTTTGATGTATCAAAAGACATTATCGGTAAATCTTCTGTGATTTCTGGTAATATGAACAAATTAACATCTAACTGAAAGTTATTAAACCGCGATCTAATACGAGTTTTGGTCCAATTGGACGTACGAGTAACATGCTCGTCTTAGCCAGACATTGGCAAAGGAAAATTGAATACAGATAATCCTAGCTTCTCACAAAATTCTTTTCTTATAAGATTTGATTGACTGCCAGAATCAAAAAAGGCATTACATTCATGATAATGACCTTGCGTATCTGCTACTAGAATTTTTGCTGTACTTAATAAAACTAGAGAATTTGAAGAAATATGTTCCGAATTATTGATACTTAGTTGATTTTTTATGTTACGAGTCAAACAATTTATTGTTGGCTTTGATGTATTTTCTGCTTGCATACTTGATTGAGCTATATTACTGTCAAAAGGAAAATATTGTTGATTATAAATATTCGAGGAATTATTGTTAATTGTTGAATTTGAATCTGTATTATTTGATTCTTTGCACAGCAACGAATTATGTTTTTGAGAGCAGTGAGTGCAATTTCGAGATTTACAATTGTTTATATCGTGACCGGGACGTAAACAGTTATGACAAAGTCGCATTTTATCTAATTCACTATATTTTTCTGAAATAGGTAAACGTTGAAATTGAAAACATTTAAATATAAAATGATTTTGTTTACAATACCGGCATATTACAAATCTTTGCTGATTGCGGTTAAAGTAAGACGGTGGTCGTTGTGTATTAACAGTAACCTGAAACGGTTTTCTTTCTCTTGCATTAGTATTACCCATGTTATTGGTTACTCGTGAAAATAGTTTGTTTTGTTTTTGTGTGCAAACGATTGATGAATTTTGATTTTGTTTTGATTTGTTTTTTGAATGTAAAATTTCTAGCGTGTAACATCGTTTTTTAAGAAACTGTTGCAGTTCTGATAGCGATGGTAGATCTTCGTCTGATTTCTTATTTTCCCATTCGCGTCTCGTATAAATATCTACCTTTTCTATTACCAAAGGTAAAATTAATGCATCCCATTGTGATGTAGGCAAACCTAATTTTTCTAAACTGTTTAAATGTGAATTTAATGTATCTAATAAATCTCTAAGACCGACAGGAGATTCCTTTGTTACTTCCGGTAAATGAAACAATATTCCATTTATGTGATGATCCAGAAATGCACGCTTGTTTTCGTATCGAGATTTTAAAGTATCAATAGCCACTGCATAGCTTCCTGGTTCCGCCTTTAGCGAGTCGATTAACCTTAAAGCTGATCCTTTGCAACAGGATTTTAAATACCAAAATTTTTGTAGATTAGATAAATCATTTCGAGAATCAATGACTGAGTTAAAAATGTCTATGAAACTAAACCAAGTTTCATAATTTCCGTAAAATATTGGCATATTTATGTCAGGAAGTTTTACTGCTTCATTTTGAATTCCATTTGTTGATGAATTTAAATTTGTTAAAGTAGAGCTACCTGCAACATGTTTGCTACTATCTTCTAAATCAGACTGCATTTTTATGTGTTTTTTCATTAAGGCGATTATATTAAAATACCTCTCTTCCGTTTCATCTCTTTCGACCATGTTCTCTTGGTCTAAAAACTCAAGTTTAGTTTGCAATTTGTCGAACACAACCAAATCATCTTCTATTGACTTTAATCGAACTTCTAACTGATTGATGTCTTCCCTATTTTGTTCTAGAGCGAGAAAATCTTCTAATCGAGTAAGTTTTCTTTCGAGTACACCTCTTTCAAATCTTAATTTTCTAATTTCGTCGTGATTACTTTGATTATTACCTTCGGTCATTGTTTTATGTTTAAAGATTAGCCCGTTTTATTAATATTTGTGAAATGGTATCGTGAATTCGAGATATGTATTTGCTTCGTTTTTTTGTAAACAACAGACGTGAGAGAAATGTGATAAGCGATCGTGAAATTCCTAAATCGATAATTAAAAAAACCGTGATAAATAATCGAGAAATTTTCGAGAAAAACGAGTATGAATGCCTAAACTATGCGATGTATGGATAAAATTACATAAAGGAAAATTATGGAATAGACTCACAGATAGATTGTCGCGATTTCGGTGCTTCGCCACTGTTGCAAATCCTACAGCCTTGCTCCCATGTTCTTCGTGAATCGAGATCCGGCTTGATATGGTCCAAAATGAAATGTGTGATTTTTGAATTGATATGTCGCTGGATTTAGAACACTGGCTGATTGATCTTAACTATTTATTGGTAACTATAATAATTTTGAAGGCGTTGCTTGCCTTGAATATGCTGCGTGAATTCTTATATCTTATTGCCGCTGTTACAAGTTGCCGTCTTCTTATCTACTACGTTTTTTGTTGCATTGCTTGACGCAGGAGCAATGCCCAATTGAAAATATAATTCAAATCCTAACATACGCCGCCCACCTTGAAATGCCTAAATAATTGCAAAAAAACAATGTTAGTAAATTTGATCTTAAAAAATTTACTAACTGTTGGGCATATGAGAAAACATTTGTTACTAAAGTTGTCAAATTTTATGCTTTACAATTTTTGTTATAAACCTTAACATCATAGAAGCTATAGAAACTGAGATAATCGAAAAAAAACCAATTTTTGTAACTTTGATCTTAAAAAATGTACTAACTGTTGGACATATGGGAAAATATTTGTTACTAAAGTTGTCAAATTTTATGCTTTACAATTTTTATTATAAACCTTAACATCATAGAAGCTATAGAAACCGAGATAATTGCAAAAATCTGATTTTTAGGAAATTTGACCTTGAATAATTTACTAACGGTTGACCATATAAAAAAATGTCTTAAACAAAACTTGTGGCAAATTTTATGCTTTACAAATTTTGTTATAAACGTTTACATCACAGAAGCTATAAAAACCAAGCTAATTGCAAAAAACTGATTTTCAGGAAATTTGACCTAGAATAATTTACTAACGGTTGACCATATAAAAAAATGTTTTAACAAAACCTGTGGCAAATTTTATGCTCTACAAATATAAACATTAACATCATAGAAGCTATAGAAACCGAGATAATTGCAAAAAACTGATTTTTAGGAAATTTGACCTTGAATAATTTACTAACGATTGACCATATAATAAAATGTCCCAAACAAAACTAGTGGCAAATTTCATGCCCTACAAATTTATAGTTATAGAAACCGAGATAATTGCAATAAACTGATTTTTAGGAAATTTGACCTTGAATAATTTACTAACGGTTACCATATGAAAAAATGTCTTTAACAAAACTTGTGGCAAATCTTATGCTTTACAAATTTTATAATGAACATTAACATCATAGAAGCTATAGAAACCGAGCTAATTGCAAAAAACTGATTTTCAGGAAATTTGACCTTGAATAATTTACTAACGGTTGACCATATAAAAAAATGTCTTAAACAAAACTTGTGGCAAATTTCATGCTCTACAAATTTTATTATAAACAATAACATGAAAGAAGCTATAAAAACTAAGATAATTGCAAAAAAACTGATTTTTAGGAAGTTTGACCTTGAATAATTTACTAACGGTTAACCATATAAAAAAATGTCCTTTACAAAACTTGTGGAAAATGTTATGCTCCACAAATTTTATAATAAACATTAACATTATAGAAGCTATAGAAACCGAGATAATTGCAAATAACTGATTTTTAGGTAGTTTGACCTTGAATAATTTACTAACGGTTGACCAAATAAAAATTTTTTTTTCACAAATCTTGAGGCAAATTCCATGCTCTACAAATTTTATTATAACCGTTAACATTATAAAAGCTATAGAAACCCAGATAATTGCAAAAAACTGATTTTTAGGAAATTTGACCTTGAATAATTTACTAACGGTTGACCATAAAAAAAATGTCGATCAAAACTTGTGGCAAATTTTTTGCTTTAAAAATTTTATAATAAACGATAACATCATAGATGCTATAGAAACTAACCAATTTCTGTAACTTTGATCTTCAAAAATTTACTAACTGTTGGGCATATGAAAAAATATTTATTCCTTAAGTTGTTAAATTTCATGCTTAACAATTTTTATTATAAACGTTAACATCATAGAAGCTATAGAAACCGAGATAATCGAAACAAACCAATTTTTGTAACTTTGATGTTAAAAAATTTTTTAACTGTTGGGCATATGAGAAAATATTTATTTTTCAAGTTGTCAAATTTTATGCCCTTCAATTTTTATTATAAACGTACATTTGATGCTTAATTTTGAAGTTGGGCATATGAGAAATATTTTATTTTGTCAAGTTGTCCAAATTTTCTGCCCTTCAATTTTTCATTTAATAAACGTTAACATTGTAGAAGCTATAGAAACCGAGATAATTACAAAAAACTGATTTTTAGGAAATTTGGCCTTGAATAATTTACTAACGGTTGACCATATAAAAAAATGTCTTGAACAAAACTTGTGGCAAATTTTATGCTCTACAAATTCCATAATAAACGTTAACATCATTAAAGCTATAGAAACCGAGATAATTGCAAAAAACTGATTTTTAGGAACTTTGACCTTAAATAATTTACTAATGGTTGACCATATAAATAAATGTCTCAAACAAATCTTGTGGCAAGTTTTATGCTTTACAAATTTTATTATTAACAATAACATAATAGAAAATAGAAACCGAGATAATTGCAAAAAACTGATTTTTAGGAATTTTGACCTTGAATAATTTACTAACGGTTGACCATATAATAAAATGTCCCTAACAAAACTAGTGGCCAATTTTATGCTTTACAAATGTTATTATAAACGTTAACATCATAGAAGCTATAGAAAACGAGATAATTGCAAGAAGCTGAACGGTTGGCCATATAAAAAAATGTCTTTAACAAGACTTGTGGCAAATTTCATGCTTTACAAATTTTATTATTAGCGTTAACATCATAGAAAATATAAACCGAGATAATTGCAAAAAACTGATTTTTAGGAACTTTGACCATGAATAATTTACTAACGGTTGAGCATATAAAAAAATGTCATCTGCTTAACTTGTAACAAATCAACTTTTATGCTTTACAAATTTTGTTGTAAACGTTAACATTATAGAAGCTATAGAAACCGAGATTGCAATAAACTGATTTTTAAGAATTTTGACTTTGAATAATTTACTAACGGTTGAAGATATAAAAAATGTCTTAAACAAACCTTTTTGCAAATTTTACGCTCTACAAATTTTATTATAAACGTTAACATCATAGAAGCTATAGAAACCGAGATAATTGCAAAAAAATGATTTTTGGGAATTTTGACCTTGAATAATTTACTACCGGTTGACCATATAAAAAACTGTTTTTAACAAAACTTGTGGCAAATTTTATGCTTTACAAATTTTATTGTTAACGTTAACATCATATAAAATAGAAACTGAGATAATTGCAAAATACTGATTTTTAGGAATTTTGACCATGAATAATTTACTAACGGTTGAGCATAAAAAGAATGTCTGAAACAAAACTTGTGGCAAATTTAATGCTCTACAAATTTTGTTGTTTGTAAACGTTACCATTATAGAAGCTATAGAAACCGAGATAATTGCAATAAACTGATTTATAAGAATTTTGACTTTGAATAATTTACTAATGGTTGACCATATAAAAAAATTTTTTTAACAAAACTTGTGGCCAATTTTATGCTCTACAAATTTTTTTATGAAAGTTAACATCATAGAAGCTATAAAAACCGAAATAATTGCAAAAAGCTGATTTTTAGGAAATTTGACCTTGAATAATTTACTAACGGTTAACCATATAAAAAACTGTTTAAACAAAGCTTGTGGCAAATTTTATGCTCTACAAATTTTATTATGTAGGTAGGTGCGCAGTAGGTAAGTGCGGAATAGGTAGGTGCGCAGTAGGTAGGTGCGCAGTAGGTGGGTGCGCAGTAGGTAGGTGCGCAGTAGGTAGGTGCGCAGTAGGTAGTTGCGCAGTAGCATGGTGCGCAGTAAATAGGTGCGCAATAGGGAGGTGCGCAGTAGGAAGGTGCGCAGTAGTTGAATGCGCAGCCAGTAGGTGCGCAGAAGGTAGGTGCGCAGTGGGTAGGTGCGCAATAGGTGGGTGCGCAGTGGGTAGGTGCGCAGTAGATAAATGCGCTGTAAGTAGGTGCGCAGTAGGTAGGTGCGCAGTTTTTAAATATTTGATCTTAAATAATTTACTAGCTGTTAGGCATATGAGAAAATATTTGTTACAAAATTGTAGCAAATTTTTTGCTTTACAATTTCTATCATAAACGTTAAAATCATACAAGCTATAGAAACCGGGATAATTGCAAAAAAATGATTTTTAGAAAATTTGACCTTGAATACTTTACTAACGGTTAACCATATAAAAAAATGTCTGTTACAAAACTTGTGGTAAATTTTATGCTCTACAAATTTTATAATAAATGTTAACATCATTGAAGTTGCAGTAACCGAGATAATCGAAAAAAAACAATTTTTGTAAATTTGATCTTAAATAATTTACTAACTGGTGGGCATATGGGAAAATATTTGTTACAAAATTTGTCACAAATTTTATGTTCCACAAATTTTATTATAAACGTTAACATCATAGAAGCTATAGAAACCGAGATAATCGAAAAAAACCATTTTTTGTAACTTTGATCCTAAAAAATTTTACCAACTGTTGGGCATATGAGAAAATATTTGTTACTAAAGTTGTCAAATTTTATGCTTTTCAATTTTTGTTATAAACGTTAACATCATAGAAGCTATTGAAACCGAGATAATTGCAAAAAACTGATTCTTAGGAAATTTGACCTTGAATAATTTACTAACGGTTGACCATATAAAAAAAGTTGCGCAGTAAGTAGGTGCGCAGTAGATAGGTGCGCAGTAGGTAGGTGCGCAGTGGGTAGGTACGCAGTAGGTAGTTGCGCAGTAGGTAGGTGCGCAGTAGGTAGGTGCGCAGTAGATAGGTGCGCAGTAGGTAGGTGCGCAGAAGGTAGGTGCGCAGTAGGTAGGTGCGCAGTGGTTAGGTGCGCAATAGGTAGATGCGCAGTAGGTGGGTGCGCAGTAGGTGGGTGCGCATTGTCTAGTGTTTTACATACTCACCCGCCTTTTCGGCATATAGCACGGTCCAACAATGACGATGAACTTTTACGGAGGCTATCAGTTACGCTGATAAGTCGCGCCGCCACGAGGGGTCAGCTATTCCAGTTGGCTCCTCGCGTATGCAGGTCGCGGATGACCGCTAGTGGTTGAGCCAAGTGCCTATCTCCGCACGCTACTGACTGACGTCAGTTGTCTGAGGGGAACGTGCATGTACAGCGGTTACTAGCAACCGTGTGGGCCCGCTCGACCCTCGCCCACCATTCGGGCAACCACATGCCCCTACGAGGCCTACCTCAGTTTGGTCGATGGGACTATTTGGAAAAATAGCAGGATTGCTTTACGCTCGTTCGAATTCGACCACCCGTAGTACTCATGTTAAATAGGTCATAGAGTTGAAACACCTGACGTGAATCATAACAGACACTCAACTATACGGTGGCGTTCGTTTTCGCTCTTTATAGCGTACGAATTTTCGCGCATCGTAAGTGCATCATTATCATGATCCACTGCTCACTTTTGATCCCTGCATAATCCTGGCCTGAGCGAGGTCATCTGCGCTAACGGCAGTCATGGTGTACCAAGCATGAGGCCTTGGCCTCTGCAGGGAGCACCGGCGACCGATGACTACCGCATGTTAGTTTGCATTGCCGACTACGTCGGTTAATGCCAAAAGAGGGGGCGGTATGCACAGGGTTCCAACTGTTGGAAGGCTGTGCATGTCTTACGTGCGCCTTTCCTACACCAATCCCCGAAAGTTCTAAGTTGGGCATGCGGCACCCATCTCGTTTTGAGTATAGGTGCCACCCTTCCCTTCATCAGCCGGTTTGACCGAGTGTAAGTGGATAGCGCCAAGGGAGGAGGAAGTTCCTCTCGTTTTAATGGCGGGTCTCTATTCCTCATTATTGGGGATAAGACGCTCAGCCATCTCATTGAAAATCTCGACCTCCTCCGCCGTAGTGTTTCTGGTAACCATAAATGGATACCGTTGTTCAAGTGCACGCTGTTGGTTGATGAACCAATCACGTGCATTTTGCCTACTTACAAGTGGGCAATCGTTCAAAACATGAGAGGCCGTTTCTTGCGTCCCGGCCTGACATTCGCAATCGCCGTTTGTCTCTCCAAGTCGGAACCTGGCTAGATAGGCGTTAAACGGGCCGTGTCCCGTGAGCAACCAAACCGCCTTAGGGTTCCAACCCAGCCACTTTTCTTGGGCAAGAGAAATATGGGTGAAGGTATGTCTGCCTGTCGCCCCCCTTACCCAAGCGGTCTGCCATTCAGCTATGGCCCGACTTTGAGCCACACGCTTCAGAGTAGGCCTTGAGACGATGTTAGGTGCCTCAATGGTGGCTACCCTTCCGCGTGCAGCTCTTTTCGCAGCGCGGCTGGTAAGCTGTAGGCCCCTATCATTGCGGCCAGTTATCCAGAGAGCAACGGTAGTCCTCCTATCAGTTTCCAGCATCCTTAAAGTATGCTCTATCGATTCCGGTAGGGGGGCCGTTTCTATTTCTAATTGAGTTCAGAACAATTCTGGACTTAAAAAGTATATTTAAGGCTTCGCCATCGCGTACCAGAATTTGGCACTCTCGTACAGCCAAGTCAATGGCCCATAGCTTAGCCTCGTGCATTGTGACGGAGACATGATGTCTCCAATGCATTGTTCGAATTAGCTCACCATCCCTATGAGCCGTAATTGCTGACGCAATAAATTGGGGGCCTTTCGAGATACCCGCGCTTATCCATAGCCCCTCTCTGTGGCGCACGTTGTCCACTGGGGCCAGGTCTGCACATGGTCTCTTTGGCTCCCCCGGATGCGCTTTAAACCTAGGTTCGAGGTTGCCCTCGTGCTCAGGTCTTAATGTTTGCTGCCAGATTCAATGTCTGGCACCAGCTTCTAGGTGTAGAGGCATACAGCCCGCCAGTACTTGCACTGCAGCATTTGGCGCCTTCCTATAGGCCCTTGTTATGGCTAGCATAGCGGGCCTCTGGGCGGCGACCAAGTGTTTTCGGATCCTAGTGTCACGGCTCTTGGCTCCCCATATCTCCGATGCATACAGGAGGGCGGGTTTAATCGCCCACCGATAGATCTCACGGTAGATCCAAGGACGCGCACCCCAGGTCTTACCCGCCAACATTAGAGCTCTGTGGCTCATAGCAGCAACTTTCTTCCTGACATGCTTGGCATGCTCCACCCAGTTTCGCTGACCGTCAACCACCACCCCTAAGTACTTAATTTCACTCGTTGGGGTGATGGTGACATTGTCAAGGCGAATCACTGGTTCTCTCAATATTGCCCGTGCCTTTGAGAACAACACTTCGGTTTTCTCTGGGGCGTACTGGAGCTTATGCATACTTGCCCACTCATTGCAGGCTGCCCAAACTCCAGTCCAGGCGCGTTCGATTTTCCTAGCAGACGGTCCCATGATTATAATCAATTGATCGTCCACATGGGCTTGGACGGCGACCTCGACGGACCTGTGAGTAATTACTCTGTCCATCGCGGCAAACCAGTCCTCCATGATGAGGAGCCAAAGGATCGGGCCAAGACACGATCCCTGTGGGCATCCTCTATTTACTTGGATTTGGGTTCCGCATGAGCTGACTGTTCTGTTGGTCAAAAAGTCTGCAACTGCCCGTCCTAAGTCGCCTGGGCATCCGCATTCGGACATAAGCTCAATTAGGCGGGGGTACCATGCAGAGTTAAATGCATTCTTGATATCAAGTGCAATCGCGACCGCATGCACCCCTCTTGTCGTTGCCCTATCGAGAGTCTCAACTGCCCTCCCTAGGGCGTCCGCGGTACTTCTTTCCTTACGAAATCCGTATTGTCTATTCGACAAACGTCCACTTGACTCTAGGTAGTGAGACAATCTTTCCGCCAGAACTTTGTCTAAGACTTTACCGATTGTTGGAAGAAGGCATATGGGCCATAGCCCGCCTCCCGGCTTTGGCAACCAAGTTACTTCTGCCGTTTTCCAAACTGTCGGAAATGTCCCCTCCCGTAGACACTTCGTAAAGACTAGTGCCACTCTTTCCCCCACTAGGTCTAGAAGCGACACCAGCCCCGCAACCGGGAACCCATCCGGTCCGGGTGCCTTATTTATTGGCTTGCCCTCTCGGGTTTTCCTCAACTCGTCGACCGTCACAGCCAGGTCGCGGTCAGGATTCCATCTGGGAACGTGGTTCCTGATTTCCTCGTTAACCGCGTTACCCGGCTGGAGCCTGTCGTCGGGAAAGTATTTCCCGAGCAGAGCTTGAGCCGTTTGCGTTAGATTTTGCGTCCAAGTTCCGTCTGGGCGCTGCACGGAAGACCATTGTGACGTGCCGCGTTTTTTGGAGATCATCTTGTAAACCAATCCCCATGGATCTCTAGGGTCAGTGCTACTGATTAGCTCCCTAAAAGATCGGATCTTGGCGTCCTTGATTTTCTTCCGCAATTCGCGCTTTAGTGTTCGGTGTGTACCTACTAACACGGTCTTTCTGCCAGGGTCCCGTTCCCTTTGAGCTAATCTCCTGGCCCTATTAACCTCTCGCTTTTTATTCGAAAGGTCTTGGTTCCACCATGGTCGGGACCTGATGGGGTTTTGGGCTAGCTGAGGCATGCTCTCTACACATGCTCTAATAGCTGTGTGTTGGATCAGTTTAGCCGCATCGTTTGCGTTCAATTGCCTAATGTGGTGGAGTTCAAGACTATTGAGTACTTTGGCATATCTGTCCCAGTTCGCTCTGGAGACATCAAACTTGGTTCCCCTGATAACACTTCCCTCGTGCGCTCCATTGGCGTCCGAGGACACCTCAAAGCTCACCAGTTTATGATCACTGAGCGTTTCGTCTTCCGAAACACACCAGTTCGATACCTCCACGCTTTTGCTGAGTGTGAGGTCTATCCAGCTATGCCCGTTAACTGTTTCAAATGTCGGAACGGAGTCCCAGTCATTTTCCACCGTTATGTTTGAGGCGGATATGGTCTCCATGACCACATCCCCTCTTGCAATGCCGATATCATCACCCCCGGCTAAGTGGCCCCATGCGGCGTTCCTGGCATTGAAATCACGGGCTACGACTAGGGGTAGGTCCCCTGCCGCAATGTCGGCTATTTTAACCAGCGTTTTCTCTAGTCTTTTCGTCCTCTCCACATAGACATTGGCGACCACTAGTTTCCCAATGGCCACCGTTATGATGCGGTCGCCACAAAACTGTTCCAGCTTGATAGAATCGTGATGATCCCTCACTAGCGTGACACATTTGGTGCTTGAGTCACCATACGCCCTCCAACCCTGTGTGGGGGGAATGGCGCTGTATGGCTCTTGAACCAGTATCACGTCAGTGCCGTTTACCTCAACCCTTCGACGAAGAAGGTCTACGGCCTCGCGGCCGCGTCCCGTGTTCAATTGTAGGAATTTTAGTAAACTGGGAATCACTGCTATCGTTTCGTTATATTCCTAATTCGCCGGTCCCGAGCCCGTGGAGTATTGGGACGAGGTCCCGTGCTCCGACTCACAGGACTCGGTGTTGTTTTGTTTCTCACGGTGTGGGCTTTCGGCCTTGCCTACCCGCTGTGGACCGCTCCTATTATGCCGGCGACGTGTTGCCGCACGACCGGGGTCACCTAGCAGCGGATGGCTCGTTAGCCCAATCGTGAGTTTCTGGAGCCCCATAACTATGTTATAGAGCCCTCGTTCAACTGCAAAAGTGTAGTTCTCCGACCTACCACTTTTGCTTTTTCTTTTAACGAGGAATTGAAATTTACTCTCAAAATCCTCCTTATTAACCACCCTAGAGAGATCGTCATTGAGATCATAAATGACCTCTCGGGGATCTTCCCCGGAGTAACCCTCGGTTACCCCGGTTACTGTTACTCTGGGAAGGGCCTTTACTTTTCCGCTGATGACTTCAAAGTAACCCTTCCACCTGAGTATTCTCTCTAAGGCTTCTTTTTGATCTGCGTTATAGCTGATCAGTACCACACCCCCTTTATCGGGTACAATGACCCTCTTCAAGGGGCCCCCAATGTCCCTGGCGCCGACGACCCGGGAGATGAGTTTCCTCACCTCCACCGGCCCCCGTCCGCCACTGAGCACAATGGTGTTATAGCCATTTTTATCGGGCTTTAATTCCATGGGCTTGTGCTTTCGCTTTTCCTGGTGCTCTTCTTTGCGCCTTGGAGGGCCGCTTCTTTGGCCGGCGCCTGCTTCTTCCCCTTTGTTGCCGTTATTTTGGCAACTGGGGATTTGGCTTTTTCAGCGAAGGTGGGTGCGCAGTATGTAGGTGCGCAGTAGGTAGTTGCGCAGTAGGTAGTTGCGCAGTAGGTAGTTGCGCAGTAAGTAGGTGCACAGTAGGTAGGTGCGCAGTAGGTAGGTGGTAGGTGCGCAGTATGTAGGTGCGCAGTGGGTAAGTGCGCAATAGAAAGATGCGCAGTAGGTAGGTGCGCAGTAGGTAGGTGCGCAGTAAGTAGTTGCGCAATAGGTAGTTGCGCAGTAAGTAGATGCGCAGTAGGTAGGTGGGCAGTGGGTAGGTGCGCAGTGAGTAGGTGCGCAGTGTGTAGGTGCGCAGTAAGTAGATGCGCAGTGGGTAGAAGCGCAGTGGGTAGATGCGCAGTAGGTAGGTGCGCAGAAGGTAGGTGCGCAGTAGGATAGTGCGCAGTGGGTAGGTGCGCAGTAGGTAGGTGCGCAGTAGGTAGGTGCGCAGTGAGTAGGTGCGCAGTGAGTAGGTGCGCAGTGGGTAGGTGCGCAGTAGGTAGGTGCGCAGTAGGTAGGTGCGCAGTAGGTAGGTGCGCAGAAGGTAGATGCGCAGTAGGTGGGTGCGCAGTAGGTAGGTGCGGAGTAGGTAGGTGCGCAGTAGGTAGTTGCGCAGTAGGTAGTTGCGCAGAAGGTAGGTGCGCAGTATATAGGTGCGCAGTGGGTAGGTGCGCAATAGAAAGATGCGCAGTAGGTGGGTGCGCAGTAGGTAGGTGCGCAGTAGGTAGGTGCGCAGTAAGTAGTTGCGCAGTAGGTAGTTGCGCAGTAAGTAGGTGCGCAGTAGGTAGGTGCGCAGTGGGTAGGTGCGCAGTGAGTAGGTGCGCAGTGTGTAGGTGCGCAGTAAGTAGATGCGCAGTGGGTAGGAGCGCAGTGGGTAGGTGCGCAGTAGGTAGGTGCGCAGACGGTAGGTGCGCAGTAGGATAGTGCGCAGTGGGTAGGTGCGCAGTAGGTAGGTGCGCAGTAGGTAGGTGCGCATCATCTATAGTTTTACGTGCTCACCCGCCTTCTCGGCATATAACACGAACCAACAATTATGATGGATTAACGGAGGCTATCAGTTACGCTGATAAGACGCGCCGCCACGAAGGACAAGCTATTCCAGTCAGCTCCTCGCGTATGCAGGTCGCGGATGGCCACTACTGGTGCAGTCGCATGCCTATCCGACGCGCTACTGACTACGGTCAGTTGCTTAGGGGGAACGTGCCTACACAACGGTTGCAAGCAACCGCACAAGCTTGCTCAACCCCCGCCCAGCTTATGGGCAACCACGTGCCCCTACGAGGCCTACCTCAATTTGGTCGATGGGACTATTTGGAAAAATAGCGGGATTGCTTTACGCTCGTTCAAATTCGACCACCCGTAGTACTCATGTTAAATAGGTCATAGAGTTGAAACACCTGACGTGAATCATAACAGACGCTCAACTATACAGTGGCGTTCGTTTTCGCTCTTTATAGCGCACGAATTTTCGCGCACCGTAAGTGTATCATTATTATGATCCACTGCTCACTTCTGATCCCTGCATGATCCTGGCCTGAGCGAGGTCATTTGCGCATGGCGGTACCCTGGCACGCCAGAGACCGCCACGAAGAAAATGAGGATGGCTTGAGCGCCGTCATACAGCAATTGTACATGACAGCACTAGTATATTTGACATTAGTACGAGTGTATGCGTTCAATATTTTGATGCAACCGCCACTCCAGATTGAAGCACGGCTGACCTCCGCCTGTCGCCAGAGCAGGCTTGTATATGCACTATATGTTATGTATAGTGTTTACTCGACCAGATGCCAAGGTGTATTCTTCGACCAAAATGGCCAAAAGAAAAGGCTCCAACCGCATTCATCGCCGTTGGTCCAAGGGACCGGCTAGCGTGAGAGGGTTAGGCATATTGGATACCCACGAGCGCAAGCGCCCGTCGAGTCCCAGCCCATTTCTCGTTGCCGACCCAAAAGAGTCAGCAAAACGGGAGTAAGCATGTTCAGGTCGCTACATCTGGTGTAGATGAGCGATCTCTTCGCAGCACAACCGATCGGAGGTTCGGGAACTCTCCACCGGCCGCGGAATTTCGCCAGAGGGCCAAGCAAGTGCCAGTTTTCCCGAAACAACACAGCTTCGGCGCTCGCGTGATTGACTTTCGAGTAAAGCCGTCTCAGCTAAGGAGATCGGATGATTTCGCTCTTGGTAGTTTAATCAGGGCGCACGTCGCCACGCTGTTCAGGAGCCTAACACCCACCCTGTCGTGACGAGCCCGACCAGTGGCATCCCGATCCCCCCGACCCGGCCCGCCGCAAAGGATTTTGGCTTTGGTATACGGTATCACCGAAACGCTGCCAACGTTCAAGCCCGTGTTTAGATGAGTGTAAGCGTTCAAATTTTGATGCAACCGTCGTCTCAATAATCACATGAGAACGTCGGCTGACCTCCGCCTGTCGCCAGAGCAGGCTTGTATATGCACTATATGTATGTCGGCGCCGCCTACAGCCTTTGCTGTACTAGTTGCCTGTTTTTTCGGTTCCACTCGCAATGATTTAGTGAGGCGGAGGTATCACATTGAAGTTTCACGAGATGCTAAAAGTATGTGCACCATGGTACAGGGGAGACTTGGTAAACGTTCGGCGCTATTTCTCTCTGGTCATCATACCGGATTGAAGCGTCGGGCTTTATCACCGCCTCCCCATTACAAGAGGCGCAATCAATTTAATGGAAACTGCCATGACTGTGGGCGAACAGGACATCGATCTCGACGTCGTGATTCGGCTGTCACATCGTCTGGATTTGGTGCCGCCACTTCAAAAACGGTGACCTGTTTCACTTGTGGAAAACCAGGTCACATCTCGCCAAATTGCCCTGACAGCCAGCGTAAATCAAAACGTGATCGTGAAGTGATCCAGAAGCACATCAACCTTTGTGAGAAACGAACCGGACCAGTTGGAGAACTAAAACTTGGATCTGGTGAGCTCTTTCCTTTTCTGTTTGATACTGGTTCAGATTGCTCTCTAATTAAGGAAACTGTTGCTAACCATTTTAATGAAAGACGTTTTAATGATTTAACCTCACTAAGAGGCATTGATAATGGCTGTATTCTTTGTCAGACCCAAATTTTGACAGTAGTTGAAATTCAAGGACTTTTTATTGAAATTTTATTTTTTGTAGTACCTGATGATTTTATGTTAGCTAAAATTATAATTGGTAAGGATTTATTACAACAAAACGGCAATGTTCGTTTTAATTCAGATGCGAAAATAAGATCCAAATTTGCCAACAGGAAAAGATCAAATTCGATAAAATTAAGACAGATTTGCAGGGCGATGATAAGACAAAATTAGTCGAGTTATTATTGAAGTACCAGGACCATTTTATTGCTGGTATTCCCTCTAAGCGAGTGAACACAGGTAGTTTGGAAATTCGGTTGAAAGATCCAAATAAATTTGTACAGCGTAGACCCTATCGATTGGCTCCTACTGAGCGTGAAGAGGTACGGAACAAAATAGCTGATCTTCTACGAGCCAATGTTATACGACCTAGCAGTTCCCCCTTTTCAAGTCCTACTCTTTTGGTAAAAAAGAAAGACGGTTCAGATCGTCTTTGCATAGACTATCGCGAACTTAATGCCAATACCGTCCCAGATAAATATCCCTTGCCGTTGATTGCTGACCAGATTAACCGATTGCATGGAGCTCATTATTTTTCATCCCTTGATATGGCCAGTGGTTTTAACCAAATTCCGGTTCACCCTGACTCTATTGAGAGGACAGTTTTCGTTACACATGATGGTCAGTATGAAAATTTAGCCATGCCCTTCGGTTTGATGAACGCACCTGCTGTGTTCCAGCGTTCTATAGATAAAGCATTGGGTGAACTTCGAAATACAATTGCCATTGTTTATATAGACGATATTTTAATACCTTCATCATCAATATCTGAAGGTCTAGAACGCCTACAAATTATCATTGCAACACTTGCGAAAGCTGGTTCCTCGTTCAATATTAAGAAATGCAGTTTTTTTAGATTGGAAGTTGAGTATCTCGCTTTTTCTGTCCGAGCAGGAGAACTGCGTCCAAATTTTCATAAAACATCAGCTCTTATCGATTCACCCGTACCGCAAACACCCACTCAAGTTCGCCAATTTTTGGGTTTAGCGTCATATTTTCGACAGTTTATCCCAAATTTCTCGGTAATAACTGCTCCTTTGTATCAGCTGGTTTCAATTTCGCGCAAAAAAATTAAATGGCTACCTCAGCATGAGGAAGCACGGACTAAACTCATTCAGTTTCTGACTTCTGAACCAGTGTTAATGATCTTCAACCCCGACCTCCCCATTGAACTTCATACTGATGCAAGCGCTGAAGGTTATGGTGCAGTGCTTTTGCAAAGGAAAAATTCCAAGCTTCACCCGGTCGCTTATTATAGTAAACGAACTACAGGACCAGAATCGCGTTATCACTCCTATGAGCTTGAGACGCTTGCAGTGGTTAATTCTGTTAAACATTTTCGGCACTTTCTGGTAGGACACTATTTCACGGTTTTTACTGATTGTAACTCACTTAAAGCGTCTCGCACTAAACATGATTTGACTCCTAGAGCACATCGTTGGTGGGCCTTCTTACAAGCGTTTAATTTTGATTTGGTTTATCGTGAAGGGAAACGAATGAAACACGCAAATTTCTTTTCCCGGAATCCTACGTCAAGTACAAAATCACAGATAAGGTGGTTGACTGTGGCCCAGCAACGAGATGATACGGTGTTAAAAATAATTAATGATTTTAAAGCAAATGACCTTGATTCTGACATAGCTAAAACGTCCGTTCTAATACTTTGTTTCGAAAAATTCAACGTGGTCACCGTTCACGTTATTTGCCAGTTGTTCCAAAGTCAATGATTTGGTCAGTAATTAATCACGTACATACTGATCTGCAGCATTTAGGTTGGGAAAAAACTTTAGATAAATTGTACGAGCTTTATTGGTTTCCGAAAATGTCGCGAATTGTCAGAAAATTTATTGAAAATTGTATAGTTTGCAAAACTTCAAAAAGTAAATCTGGTAAAAATCAAATTCAAATCCATCCAATACCAAAAGTTTCACAACCTTGGCATACTGTTCACGTTGATATTTCCGGAGAACTGACAGGGAAAAGTGACAGCGAATCATATGTGTTTGTTGTCATAGATGCCTTTTCTAAATTTGTCATGCTTCAACTGATCCATTCTTTAACTGCCGATTCAGCTGTTAGTTGTCTAAAGGAATTTACCTATTTGTTTGGGGCCCCTTTACGCATAATCAGTGATCAAGGGAGATGTTTCACCAGTAGTGAATTTCGTGGTTTCTGTTCTGGTTACAATATTGACTTGCATTTCGTTGCTCATGGTACAAGTCGAGCTAATGGACAGGTGGAGCGGGTAATGAGAACCTTGAAGAACATGTTAACTACTATTGAAACAGCCAGCGAAGAACATTGGCAAGATAGCTTAGGTAAAGTTCAACTCGCTTTAAATAGTACAAAACACAGAGTTACCGAATTTAGTCCAGCCGAGCTTTTATTTGGTACTACAATACGATCGTTAGGGTTACAAAAAATTAGTCATCAACCAATGAACACTGACGAGGATGATCTTCCCCTGTCAGAAATTCGCCGAATAGCAAGCGAGAATATTGTTAAACAATCTAAGTATGATGCAGTGAGGAAAAACCTTGGA
Source organism: Dastarcus helophoroides (assembly GCA_028583605.1). Taxonomy (NCBI): domain Eukaryota; kingdom Metazoa; phylum Arthropoda; class Insecta; order Coleoptera; family Bothrideridae; genus Dastarcus; species Dastarcus helophoroides. The sequence continues at coordinate 1,171,696 of CM053328.1, read as the reverse complement.
AAAGCCATTATTAAGCCGTTTTTAGTGGGCGATTTTGTATTCAGTAAAAATTATGAACGAATGATTTCAAAACTGGATCGCAAATATAGAGGACCGTTTAAAGTAGTTAGAGTGTTAGAAAATGATCGCTATGAAGTAATGAAGTCCACAGATAAAGGTAAGAGCAGAATCTTTAAGTTTGCACATGATCAGCTCACAAGCGTGCCTCAGGGGCAAGGTGAAATATCCCTTGATTCAGATCTGGATGCTAATAGTCAGAATGGGCCTGTGTCGCGGATCTGGCCTCCTAGCCGATTTAAGAGGTAAATTTATTCATGCCGAGTCTATCACACCTAATTTAATGATAATGCCGATGATGTTCATGATGTTGATCATGATGATGATAATGACGATGTTGATCGTGATTATTTTGATGATGTTCATGATGTTGATCATGATGATGATGATAATGACGAGGTTGATCGTGATTATTTTGATGATGTTCATGATGTTGATCATGATGATGATGACAATGACGATGTTGATCGTGATGATGCCGATGATGTTCATGATGTTGATCATGATGATGATGATGATAATGACGATGTTGATCGTGATGATGCCGATGATGTTCATGATGTTGATCATGATGATGATGATGATGATAATGACGATGTTGATCGTGATGATGCCGATGATGTTCATGATGTTGATCATGATGATGATGATAATGGCGATGTTGATCGTGATGATGCCGATGATGTTCATGCTGTTGATCTCGGTAATGATGATGATGATGTGGATCATGGTGATGATCATGATGTTTATGTTGTTAATAATGATGATTATTATGATGATGCAATATTACTTTAAATTGTTTAGAGTCGTAGCTAAATTTTGTAGCTAATTTACTTAAATATTGTGGTAGTAGACTGTGATAGACCGGTTTGGAAGACTGAAGAAAATAATAATAAGAGTGTGTCAGGGTAGCCGAATGGTGCTAATTACAAATTGTTTGTTGTTACAGGTGCTTTTCTGTAAATGTGCCCGAGGACGTGCACTCTGTCAGAATGGCCGTGTCGGCGCCACCTACGCCTATGGTTGGCCGCTAGTTTATTTTTGCATAAAAGTTACTAGTAGAGACTTTTAAGTTATGTTTTTGCCTAGAATAGTACTAATTGTAAGATTGTAGCTTTAAGATGGGAATAAAGGAAAGGAGGAAAACACGTGCTGGTGGTCGGCACGGAGGGAACGCGGGTGGAGGATAAGAGGGCGGTCTATGGAGAACTGTGGTGCACACCACCCGCGGCCTCTCAGTTTTCTATCGTTAAATCCGTTAAAGCTGTTTTTTTGATAACATGTCTCGGCGGCCTAATCACCCAATTAAAAGCTCCATTCCGAAATGTATTATATAGTGCTACCCGTCCAAACCCGGGGTTTGAGACCAGACTAAGCTTAGTTACCATTAACGGGAATTTCTTCACATTGACGTTCCCTTAATGTTTCCGCTCTCTCCACTTGGGGGTGCTCAGCAAACGCCACATTTAATGCCGCGTCCAACGGGGCGTATAGACCGCCAAAGCGATGTTACACGTGGCCTCCCCCGAAGAGAGCAGGTAGGTGCGCAGTGGGTAGGTGCGCAGTAGGTAGGTGCTCAGAAGATAGATGCGCAGTAGGTGGGTGCGCAGTAGGTAGTTGCGCTGTAGGTAGGTGCGCAGTATGTAGGTGCGCAGTGGGTAGGTGCGCAATACGTAGGTGCGCAGTAGGTAGGTGCGCAGTAGGTAGGTGCGCAGTAGTTAGGTGCGCTGTAGGTAGGTGCGCAAAAGGTAGGTGCGCAGTAGGAAGGTGCGCAATAGGAGGGTGCGCAGTGGGTAGGTGCGCATTAGGTAAATGCGCTGTAGGTAGGTGCGCAGTAGGTAGGTGCGCAGTTTTTGTAAATTTGATCTTAAATAATTTACTAGCTGTTAGGCATATGAGAAAATATTTGTTACAAAAGTTGTCGCAAATTTTTTGCTTTACAATTTCTATTATATACGTTAACTTCTTACAAGCTACAGAAACGGAGATAATTGCAAAAAAATGATTTTAAAAACTTTGACCTTGAATACGGTTGACCATATAAAAAAATGTCTGTTACAAAACTTGTGGCAAATTTTATGCTCCACAAATGTTATAATAAATGTTAACATCATTGAAATTGCAGTAACCGAGATAATCGAAAAAAACCAATTTTTGTAAATTTGATCTTAAATAATTTACTACCTGTTGGGCATATGGGAAAATATTTGTTACAAAATTTGTCACAAATGTTATGTTCTACAAATTTTGTTATAAACGCTAACATCATAGAAGCTATAGAAACCGAGATAATCAAAAAAAACCATTTTTTGTAACTTTGATCGTAAAATATTTACTAAGTCTTGGGCATATGAGAAAATATTCGTTACTAAAGTTGTCAAATTTTATGCTTTACAATTTTTGTTATAAACGTCAACATCATAGAAGCTATAGAAACCGAGATAATTGCAAAAAACTGATTCTTAGGAAATTTGACCTTGAATAATTTACTCACGGTTGACCTTATAAAAAAGTTTTTTTAACAAAACTTGTGGCAAATCTTATGCTTAACAAATTTTATCATTAACGTTAACATCATAGAAGCTATACAACCCGAGATAATTGCAAAAAGCTGATTTTTAAGAATTTTGACCTTGAATAATTTAGTAACGGTTATTCTTATAAAAAAATGTCCAAAACAAAACTTGTGGCAAATTTTATACTCTACAAATTTTATAAAAAACGTTAACATCATAGAAGCTATACAAATCGAGATAATTGCAAAAAACTGATTTTTAGGAAATTTGACCTTGAATAATTTACTAACGGTTGACCATATGAAAAAATGGCTTAAACAAAACTTGTGAAAAATTTTATGCTCTACAAATTTTATTATGAACGTGAACATTATAGAAGCTATAGAAAGCGAGATAATTGCAAAAAACTGATTTCTAGGAATTTTGACCTTAAATAATTTACTAACGGTTCACCATATGAAAAAACGCCTTATACAAAACTTGTGGCAAATTTTATGCTCTACAAATTTTATTAAGAACGTTAACATCATAGAAGCTATACAAACCGAGATAATTGCAAAAAATCCATTTTTGTAAATTTGATCTTAAAAAATATACTAACTGTTCGGCATATGCGAAAATATTTGTTACTAAAGTTGTCAAATTTTAGGCTTCACAATTTTTGTTATAAACGTTAACATCATAGAGCCTATAGAAACCGAGATAATCGAAACAAACCAATTTTTGTAACTTTGATGTTAAAAAATTTTCTAACTGTTAGGCATATGAAAAAATATTTATTTCTAGAGTTGTCAAATTTTATGCTCTTAAGTTTTAATTATAAACGTTAACATTATAGAAGCTATAAAAACCAAGATAATTGCAAAAAACTGATTTTTAGGAAATTTGGCCTTGAATAATTTACTAACGGTTGACCATATAAAAAAATCTCTCAAACAAAACTTGTGGCAAATTTTATGCTTTACAAATTTTATTATAAACGTTAACAGTCATAAAAGCTATAGAAACCAAAATAATTGCATAAACTGATTTTTAGGAAATTTGACCTTGAATAATTTACTAACGGTTGGTCATATAAAAAAATGTCTTTTACAAAACTTGTGGCAAATTTTACGCTTCTTAAATTATAAACGTTAACATCATGGATGCTATAGAAACTGAGATAATTGCAAAAAACTGATTATTAGGAATTTGACCTTGAATAATTTACTAACGGTTGACCATATAGGAAAATTTTAAAAACAAAACTTGTCGCAAATTTTATGCTCTACAAATTTTATTATAAACTTTAACATCATAGATGCTATAAAAATCGAGATAATTGGAAAAAACTAATTTTTGGGAAATTTGACCTAGAATAATTTACTAACGGTTGACCATATAAAAAAATGTCCTGAACAAAACTTGTGGCAAATTTTATGCTCTACAAATTTTATAATAAATGTTAACATCATAGAAGCTATACAAACCGAGATAATTGCAAAAAACTGATTCTTAGGAAATTTGACCTTGAATAATTTACTAACGGTTGACCATAGGAAAAAATTTTTTTAACAAAACTTGTGGCTAATTTTATCCTTTACAAATTTTATTATAAACGTTAACATCATAGATGCTATAAAAACAGAGATAATTGCAAAAAACTGATTTTTGGGAAATTTGATCTTGAATAATTTACTAACGATTGACCATATAAAAAAATGTCTTATACAAAACTTGTGGCAAATTTTATGCTTCATAAATTTTATTATAAACATTAACATCATAGAAGCTATAGAAACCGAGATAATTGCAAAAAACTGATTTTTAGGAACTTTGACCTTGAATTATTTACTAACGGTTGACCATATAAAAAAATGTCATTTACTAAACTTGTGGCAAATCAAATTTTATGCTCTACAAATTTTGTTGGAGACGTTTACATTATAGAAGCTATAAAAATCGAGATAATTGCAATAAACTGATTTTTAAGAATTTTGCCTTTGAATAATTTACTAACAGTTGACCATATAAAAAATGTCTTATACAAAACTTGTTGCAAATTTTATGCTCTACAAATTTCATTATAAACGTTAACATCATAGAAGCTATAGAAACCGAGATAATTGCAAAAAAATGGTTTTTGGGAAATTTGACCTTGAATAATATATTAACGGTTGACCATATAAAGAAATGTCTGAAACAAAACTTGTGGCAAATTTTATGCTCTACAAATTTCATTATAAACGTTAACATCATAGAAGCTATAGAAACCGAGATAATTGCAAAAAACTGATTTTTAGGAACTTTGACCTTGAATTATTTACTAACGGTTGACCATATAAAAAAATGTAATTTGCTAAACTTGTGGCAAATCAAATTTTATGCTCTACAAAATTTGTTGTAAACGTTAACATTATAGAAGCTATAGAAACCGAGATAATTGCAATAAACTGATTTTTAAGAATTTTGACTCTGAATAATTTACTAACGGTTGACCATATAAAAAATGTGTTAAACAAAACTTGTTGCAAATTTTATGCTCTACAAATTGTATTATAAACGTTAACATTTTGGGAACTTTGACCTTGAATAATATACTAACGGTTGACCATATAAAAAAATGTCTTAAACAAAACTTGTGGCAAATTTTATGCTTTACAAATTTTATTATTAACGTTAATATCATAGAAAATAGAAACCGAGATAATTGCAAAAAACTGATTTTTAGGAAATTTGACCATGAATAATTTACTAACGGTTAAGCATATAAAAAAATATCTTCAACAAAACTTGTGGTAAATTTTATGCTCTACAAATTTTATTATAAACGTTAACATCATAGAAGCTACAGAAACCGAGATAATTGCAAAAAACTGATTTTTAGGAAATTTGACCTTGAATAATTTACTAACGGTTAACCATATAAAAAAATGTTTAGAACAAAACCTGTGGCAAATTTTAGGTTCTACAAATTCTATTATAAACGTTAACATCTTAGAAGCTATAGAAACCGAGATAATTGCCAAAAATTAGTTTTTAGGAATTTTGACCTTGAATAATTTACTAACTGTTGACCATATAAAATAATGTCTTAAACAAAACTTGTGGCAAATTTTATGCTTCACAAATTTTATTATAAACGTTAACATTATAGAAGGTATAGAAACCAAGATAATTGCAAAAAACTGATTTTTAGGACTTTTGACCTTGAATAATGTACTAACGGTTAACCATATGAAAAAATGTCTTAAACAGAACTTATGGCAAATTTTATACTCTACAAATTTTATTATAAACGTTAACATCATACAAGCTATAGAAACCGAGATAATTGCAAAAAACTGATTTTTAAGAATTTTGAGCTTGAATAATTTACTAACAGTTGACCATATGAAAAAATGCCTCAAACAAAACTTGTGGCAAATTTTATGCTCTACAAATTTTGTTATAAACGTAAACATCATAGAAGCTATAAAAACCGAGATAATTGCAAAAAACTGATTTTCAGGAAATTTGACCTTGAATAATTTACTAACGGTTGACCATATAAAAAAAATTTTTAAACAAAACTTGTGGCAAATTTTATGTTCTATAAATTTTTTTTATTAACGTTAACATCATTGAAGCTATAGAAACCGAGATAATTGCAAAAAACTGATTTTTAGGAACTTTGACCTTGAATAATTGACTAATGGTTGACCATATAAAAAATGTCTCAAACAAAACTTGTTGCAAATTTTATGCTTTACAAATTTTACTATTAACGTTAACATCATAGAAAATAGAAACCAAGATAATTGCAAAAAACTGAGTTTTAGGAACTTTGACCTTGAATAATTTACTAACGATTGACCATATAATAAAATGTCCCAAACAAAACTAGTGGCAAATTTCATGCCCTACAAATTTTATTATAAACGTTAACATTATAGAAGTTATAGAAACCGAGATAACTGCAATAAACTGATTTTTAAGAATTTTGTCTTTCAATAATTTACTAACGGTTGACCATATAAAAAAATGTCTTTAACAAAACTTGTGGCAAATTTCATGCTTTACAAATTTTATTATTAACGTTAACATCGTAGAAAATAGAAACCCAGATAATTGCAAAAAACTGATTTTTAGGAACTTTGACCATGAATAATTTACTAACTGTTGACCATATAAAAAATGTCTTATACAAAACTTTTTTTTTACCACAACTCTGTAACCGTGGAACTGAGAAAAATTTTGTTAAAAAACTTTTTGTAGCAAACAATTTAGTCTATAACTTTAATAAATTAAATTTTTACGTAGCGTTAATAACAAAAGAGTTTTAGGATAAAAACCAACATATTTGCTACTTTGGGAAACAGTTTTTTGACCATAACTCTATAATTGTGGGTCTGACAAAAAACTACTACAAAATTTTTTGTATAAAATATAATATTCTACAACTTTAATAAATAACGTTTTTACGTAGCATTAATAACAAAAGAGTTGTAAGATGAACACTAATTTAACTGCTTGGGGAACAGTTTTTCTGACCATAACTTTGTAACCGTGGAACTGAGAAAACTTTTGTTAAAAAACCTTTTGTAGGAAACAATTTAGTCTATGACTGATTAATTACATTTTTACGTAGCGTTAATAACAAAAGAGTTTTAAGATAAAAACCAACTTAATTGCTATTTTGGAACACAGTTTTTTGACCATTACTCTGTAATTGTCTCTCCCGACCGTAGCTATCAAGACTGCTAATGAATTTGGCTTTTGAATAGACCTTCGATTATTAGTTTTAACGACAGAAATTCCCAAAGTGTATAAATTTGGATCTTCGCATTTTTCCATGTCTCTCCCGACCGTAGCTGTCAAGATTTAAATGAAATAAATGTAAAATGTATCTTTATTAGTCAATTTTGAGATGCTGCTACCGAATTTGGTCTTTGAATTGGCCTTGGATTATTCGTTTTAACGATAGAAGTCCCCAAAGTGTATAAATTTGGATCTTCGCTTTTTACCATGTCTCTCCCAACCGTAGCTCTCAAGATTCAAATAAAACAAATGTAAAATATGCCTAATTTAGTCAACTTTGAGACGACGCTACTGAATTTGGCTTTTATATTGGCCTTCGATTATTCGTTTTAACAACAGAAGTCCCAAAAGTGTATAGATTTGGATCTTCGCATATTTCCATAGCTCTCCCAACCGTAGTTGTCAAGATTTAAATGAAATAAATGTAAAATGTGTCTAATATAGTCAATTTAAAAATGCTGCTACCAAATTTGGCTTTTGAATCGGTCTTCGATTATTCGTTTTAACGATAGAAGTCCCCAAATTGTATAAATTTGGATGTTCACATTACTCCATGTCTTTCCCGACCGTACCTGTCAAGATTTAAATAATATAGATTTAAAGCGTTTCTACTTTAGTCAATTTTGGGTTGCTGCTACCGAAGTTGGCTTTTGAATTGGCCTTCGATTATTCGTTTTATCGATAGAAGTCCCTAAAGTGTATAAATTTGGATCTTCACATTTTTCCATGTCTCTCCCGACCGTAGCTGCCGAGATATAAATGAAATAAATGTTGAGTGTGTCTATTTTAATCAATTTTGAGATTTTGCTGATGAATTTGGCTTTTGAGTTGGCCTTAGATTATTTCTTTAAACGATAAAATGCCCCAACGTGTACATATTTGGATCTTCGCTCTTTCTTATGTCTCTCCCGACCGCAGGTGTCAAGATTTAAATAAAATAAATATAAGATGCGTCTATTTTAGTCAATATTAAGATGCTGCTACCGAATTTGGCATTTATATTGGCCTTCAATTATTCGTTTTAACGATAGAAGTCCCCAAAGTGTATAAATTTGGATCTTCGCATTTTCCCATGTCTCTCCCGACCGTAGCTGTCAAAATTTCAATTAAATGAATGTAAAATGTGTCTATTTTAGTTAATTTTAAGATGCTGCTACCGAATTTGGTTTTGGCATTGGCTTTGGATTTTTCGTTTTAACGATAGAAATCCCCAGAGCGTATAGATTTGAAGTTTCGCATTTTCCCTTGGCTCTCCCGACTGTAGCTGTCAAGATTTAAATGAAGTAAATGTAAAATGTGTCTATTTTAGTTAATTTTCAGATGCTCTACCGAATTTGGCTTTTATATTGGCCTTCGGTTATTCGTTTTAACGATAGAAGTCCCCACAGTGTATAAATTTGGATCTTCGCTTTTTCCCATGTCCCTCCCGACCGTAGCTGTCAAGATTTAAATGAGATAAATGTAAAATGTGCCTAGTTTAGTCAACTTTGTGATGCTGCTACCAAATTTGGCTTTTACATTGGCCTTCGTTTATTTGTTTTTACGACAGAAGTCTCCAAAATGTATAAATTTGAATCTTCGCATTTTTCCATGTCTCTTCCGACCGTAGCTGTCAAGATTTAAATGAAATAAATGTAAAAGTGTCTATATTAGTCAATTTTGAGATGCTGCTAGCGAATTTGGCTTTTATATTGGCCATCGGTTATTCGTTTTAACGTTAGAAATCCCCAAAGTGTATACATTTGAGTCTTCGCATTTTCCCATGTCTCTCCCGACCGTAACCGTCAAGATTTAAATGAAATAAATGTAAAATGTGTCTATTTTAGTAGGTGGTAGACTGAAACTTTCAGTCGTCCGAGGTTGTACCACCCCACGTATCACTAAGAGGCGGTGAAATGATGCTTACATCAAGTTTCCGTCTCTGACAAGTGAGTCGGTTTCTGCCATTTTTCTTTCCTCATCCCATCCTTTTCCTTATTTCCCTTTTTCATCTACTAAGATCTTTTCTTCTAATTATTGAAAACAAAGATGATGGATTCTCTTCGTGAAAAAAATTCCGGATGTAAACTAGCCTCCCCCTCGGATGTCCGGGTGGAGGGTGTACGAGGGAATCCAAAATTGACGACGGAAAATTTTAATGTACCACTGGCCAAGTTTCTTTCAAACAATTCATTCAAAATTCAATTCTGTAACATTCGGGGTCTAAACTCAAATCTAAACTCGGTGCATCAATACCTTCAAAATGAAAGAGCACATGTGCTGTCTCTGATAGAAACCCAAGTCTCCCCATCCTGTTCTGTCAACGAGAAGAAGCACTGGACTCTCCTGATCATGATGTGATTTGAATAAAAATCTGCTCCAAAAACGAAGTAATATTCATTTGTTCACTTTATGTGTCTCCAAACGATCCTTCATACAGCCAGCTTTTCTCTTATCTCTCCACAACCTTTGATCACCTACAGACGAATTACCCAAAAACTGAGGTTGTCTTTCTGGGTAACTTGACAGCTACGGTCATGAGAGACATGGGAAAATGCGAAGATCCAAATTTATACAATTTGGGGACTTGTATAGTTAAAACAAATAATCAAAGGCCAATTCAAAAGCCAAATTTGGTAACAGCTTTTTAAACTTGACTCAAATAGACACATTTTACATCAATTTCATTTAAATCTTGACAGCTACGGTCGGGAGCGTCATGGGAAAATGCGTAGATCCATATTTATACAATTTGGGGACTTCTATCGTTAAAACAAATAATCGAAGGCCAATATAAACACCAAGTTGGGTAGCAGCATCTCAAAATTGACCAGAATAGACACATTTTACATTTATTTCATTTAAATCTTGACAACTACGGTCGGGAGAGCTATGGAAATATGCGAAGATCCAAATTTATACACTCTTGGGACTTATATTGTTAAAACGAATAATCGAAGGCCAATATAAAAGCCAAATTCAGTAGCGTCGTCTCAAAGTTGACTAAATTAGGCATATTTTACATTTATTTAATTTAAATCTTGACAGCTACGGTTGGGAGAGACATGGGAAAAAGCGAGGATCCAAATTTATGCACTTTGGGGACTTCTATCGTTAAAACGAATAATCCAAGGCCAATTCAAAAGCTAAATTCTATAGCAGCATCTCAAAATTGACTAATATAGATACATTTTACATTTATTTCATTTAAATCTTGACAGCTACTGTCGGAAGAGACATGGAAAAAAGCGAAGGTACAAATTTTGGGGGCTTTTCTCGTTAAAACAAATAATCGAAAACCAATTCAAAAGCCAAATTCGGTAGCAGCATCTCAAAATTGACCAAAATAGAAACATTTTGTATCTATTTCATTCAAATCTTAACAGCTACGGTCGGGAGAGACATGGAAAAATGCGAAGATTCAAATGTATACACTTTGGGGACTTCTATCGTTAAAACAAATATTCGGAGGCCAATATAAAAGCCAAATTCGGTAGCAGCATCTTAAAATTGACCAAAAGAGACACATTTTACATTTATTTTATTTAAATCTTGACAGCTACGGTCGGGAGAGACATAGGAAAATGCGAATATCCAAATTTATACACTTTGGGAACTTCTATCGTTAAAACGAATAATCGAAGGCCAATTCAAAAGCCAAATTCGGTAGCAGCATCTCAAAGTTGACTAAAATAGAAACATTTTATATCTATTTCATTTAATTCTTGAAAGCTACGGTCGGGAGAGACATGGAAAAATACGAAAATCCAAATTTATACACTTTCGGGATTTCTATCGTTAAAACGAATAATCGAAGGCCACTTCAAAAGCCAAATTCGGTAGCAGCATCTCAAAATTGACTAAATCAGACACATTTTACATCTCTTTCATGGGTAAAAGCAAAGATCCAAATTTATACAGTTTGAGGACTTCTATCGCTATAACGAATAATCGAAGGCCAATATCAAAGGCAAATTCGGTAGCAGCATCTCAAAATTTACTCAAGTAGAGTTATTTTACATTTATTTCATTTTAATCTTGACAGCTAGGGTCGGGAGAGATTTGGGAAAAAGCGAAGGTCGAAATGTATACACTTTGGGGATTTCTATCGTTAAAACGAATAATCGAAGGCCAATATAAAAACCAAATTCCGTAACAGCGTCTCAAAATTGACTAAATTGGAAACATTTTACATTTATTTCATTTAAATCTTGACAGCTACGGTCGGGAGGGATATAGATAAAACGAAGATCCAAATTTATACAGTTTGGGAACTTCTATTGTTATAACGAATAATCGAAGACCAATATAAAAGTCAAATTCGGTAGCAGCATTTTAAAATTTACTCAAGTAGACACATTTTACATGTATTTCATTTTAATCTTGACAGCTACAGCCGGAAGAGACTTGGGAAAAAGCGAAGATCCAAATTTATACACTTTGGGGATTTCTATCGTTAAAACGAATAATCGAAGGCCAATATAAAAGCCAAATTTGGTAGCAGCATCTCAAAATTGACTAACCTAGACACATTTTGCATTTATTTCATTTAAATCTTGACAGCTACGGTCGGGAATGACATGGGAAAAAGCGAAGATCTAAATATATACACTTTGGGGCCTTCTATCGTTAAAACGAAAAATCGAAGGCCAATATAAAAGCCAAATTCGGTAGCAGCATCTCAGAATTGACTAGATTAGACACATTTTACATTTATTTCATTTAAAAAGTTGGAATGGTCCCGCCTGCTATCAAAACTTGAAAAAAATTTGTATTTATCAAAATTTAGTTTATAGCATTTTCATAGAGTTTTCGGGACGTAGAATAGGAATTTGAAAACCAAATTTGGCTACGACTATCCTTTCACGAGATACAAGCCTGGAAAGTTTCGAAATTTTCAAATTTTTGCCTAATTTACTAAGGTCAAAATTTAAAAGTGATTATTTAGGATTTAAAAGTACCCCAGCGTAGATTACAAATCTGAAAACCAAATTGAGCTACGACTTTTGGTTTGGAAGATATGAGAATTTAAAATTACGAAAAATGTTCAAAGTCAAGTCCATCAAATTAAATAAAATGAACCTTAAAAATAAGAACATAAAGCTGAATCAGACTTTTTCATCAATTTAAGAATATCGTTGCAAAAATGCTAAAAAATTGGTACTTTTTAACATATATTCATGTTACTTAACGTTTAGAGCCTTAACAATATTTTTATGTTTAAAGGGTTTCCAGTATACTGGACTCCGAATATATTCATTATTCCAAATATATTTGACGTACACGTCAGCTGCAACTTCATCATTTGGAGGAAGAGGATCGCTTTTGGCCTGTTTTGTAATATCATCAATTACTTTTTTGACACTCATTGCAATATCTTTTAGTTCTTGATCACTGACCAACTTAGAATTTAAAAGTAACTTTTTGTATTGACTCAGGGGGTCTCTTTGTTCTCTAACAGCTTGTATTTCTTCCCTTGTTCTGTAACTAGTGCCGGGATCGGACATTGAATGACCAAAGTATCTATATGTGTCCATTTCAAGGATCATCGGTGATTTATTATCAGAAACGTATTTTAGAGCATAATCAACGGCTTGTTTGACATCTAAAACGTTCATTCCATTGACCCATATACCAGGAATATATTCGCATCTTGTATAATAATTTATGTTAGCTGCTGCTCTCTCGTCTTTGGTTCCTAAACCAAAGTGGTTATTTTCACAAATAAAGAGAGCCGGAAGGCCCCACAATTTGGCCATATTAAAAGACTCGAATACCTGGCCTTGATTTGCTGCTCCGTCTCCGTACAATATGATACTAACACCGTCTATCCCTTTATATTTCAAAGCAAATGCCATACCGTTACCTACAGGTACATGAGCCCCAACGATTCCATTTCCTCCGTATAATTTTTCTGTATACATGTGCATCGAACCACCCTTTCCTCTGCTACATCCGGAAATCCTTCCAGTTAGTTCGCTTAATACACCAGTTAAAGTACTGCCGAGTAAGTAAGCTAGTGCATGACATCGATAAGCCGTTATTACTAAATCAGTTGGCCGCATTGCATCCCTAACTCCAATTGCCACAGCTTCCTGCCCCGCATACAAATGACAAAAACCTCTAATTATATGTTCCCTGTACAATTGGGCGGCTGCATTTTCAAGTCGTCTACACTCTTCCATTTGTTTGTAATATAGCAAAGCCTTTTCCTTGGTTAACAAATATTTGGAAGGAGGTGGCTCCTTTAAAAGATGAGTTTTGTAGGAACCTGTTTGAAATTCGTGACTATTTGCAAAACAACGAAATATTTTGATTGACTGACGTCCTCCAATAGTTCTCATTATTTCGTAAAATAATCTGGCGGTAAAATTTAACATTGTATAGATGTAAGCTGCTAATTTTCCCGAAATTGTTCATATCCCCCAACAAGCAAAACAGGAAAGGCTACATTTCACTGACAACTTGTCAACTTGTCAGTAATAGTGAACAAATAAGAAGGTTATGCCCAGTGATAATTCATGAATTCTATAAATTCAATAAAATGTTGTATGAAATTTTTACCACTGTATCAATTATCTTGAATTAATTACCCAGGCCGTTTTTGCATTGTAGCACTGGACACGAATATTGCCATATTAATGGTCAAACAGTCAAATTATTGATATTCTGAGAAAAATTTGAAGATTTTAGCCTGAAGCTAATTGCACGTTCAATTTTGCTAGTTGGGTCGCGACGAAAAGGACTTATAGAAACTATGGTTTCGTAGTTCTGAGTTAGGGAAGCTAACTCTAAAATGCGAATTTACTGGACAAATTTGGGTTCAGTGTGGGTCAGTGATGCAAAGAAATACGCATTAAAATATTTGCCCTTTAACAACACACCACAGTACATACCGGATGATGTTAAATTTCAAACAAAATATTAGGTGACCTTATATTTAACATTTTGGAGAACATTACTCTGCAAAGTATACTTTAAAAAAAATTATAATAAATTAATGATGACTTTACCCCTAATCGACTTTTAGAGAATGATTAGCTTTTTTTTTGTTTTTAAAGATTTTTTGACTTGTCTAAATCTAAATGGTGGTATGCAAGTAGAATACAACCTAGACTGCAAATCCATGCAGCACTCCAGGCGTGTATAGTGAATCGTAGGTAGCTGAACTACCAACAGTTGAAACACTGCCACCTAGCGAAGCGGTTGCTCTCTAGAAAAGTTCCCAGAAGACAAGGATTCAAATGCACAGATCAATAGGTTTAAACATTTATTAGATTCGAAGTTTGGAAACCAAATACCGGTTTCGATCTTGACGAGATCTAACAAGATCGAAACCGGTCTTTGGTTTCCAAACTTCGAATCTAATAAATGTTGAAACTTATTAATCTGTGCATTAAAACTAAATGGTAGTGTAAAAATTGGTATCTTATATAACAATTTTAATCACAAAATGAGACGTTTATTTTGAAACCTTTGATGTCATAAAAATTTGTTGCTTTTTTCCACATGCAAAACTCGGTGCTGAAATTGTCGAATTTTGAACAATAAATGCCCTCGTCATTTTATTTTTGTAGATAACAATCTCAAATTTTATGGCTTTTTGTAATTTGCTAAAATGGAAAATTGTGATGTAAAAAAGTTGTACCCAGGGCTTCGAACCGCTAATTTTTTTGTTCCGGTTTACGGTTTTCGTTCCGGCAAAAAAATTATTATTACTCTAAGAACTGACAAATATAAGTTTAAATTTGGAATTTTCTAATATTTGACATTTAGCTCAAAAGGTCAAAATTTTCAGGACTCGAAATTTTGAGATTAATTTTGAAAAATTGTTTGTAATAAATTCAATTTGTTTTTCCTCAAAACTTGGACTTTTTCCAAAATGTTGTCTCTTCTTGAAATTTGGATATTCTGTCGAGATTGAGAATTAATATTCAAAATAGAAAATGACATAAAATTTTTAAATTCAAATTAGCACTTTTGCGTTTGAAATCTAACTTTTGCTAACATTTTAAACAAAAACTTGAAATGTTTGATGGAAATGTAAATTTTAAGAATAAAAGTAAAATATTCTACAAAAAGTGCAATTTTAATTATTTCTTAACTTAAATTTTCTATGAAAAAAATAAAATTTTAAGATCAACGACAAATTCTCTGAAAAAAAAAATAGAAATAATTCCAGCCGTAGCTAAAAAGTTTGTGAATAAATTTAACATTTTTAAGAGGGATTTTTGACACAAAAGTTCAAGGAGCAAAGGGCCGAACTTTCGAGTTTATACCGGAATATTAGCGAAAGCAATTACCTAAGGACCCACAATTTTGACTTCTAAATTCTAAAAAATCGCAGTTTTGAGGCTAAAGTCGAAATCTTGAGAAAAAAATCAAGTTTTTCAGAATAAAAATTACTATTTTAATGTAAACATAATCATTGCAAGTTTAAATTATACATTGTCTAACATGTCACCATTTCAAGTTTACTACAAAAATTTCGACCCCAATCCCAAAATCCCGGCTTTAAATTGGAATATCATGTTAGATTTTTAGCTGAAATTTTGACTTTTAATTTAAAAATCTCTGGATTAAATTTGAAACTGCGAGATTTTATCGAAAATTCGGAGAAAAAAATCATATCTTGAAATTGTTGGAAGATTTAGGAAGTCGGCAGCTGGAATTTAAATTTGGTATTTCGAAAAAAAATTGAAATACTAAAATCAAAGTGAAATTTGAAGGAAAAAAATTCACGAAAAATCAAAAATTTGACTAATAAATTCAAAAAGTAGAGATATATAATTAGGAAAAGAAAACTGCAATTTAAAGAAATAAGTAAATTTGGATTTTTTTTTAAAAAGTTTGCAGAAAAACTCGACTTTGTAAAAAAATTGTAAGAAAAACCAACTTTCCATAGCTTTAATGAAAAACACGCTACTGTTTTATTGCAAAGCTGCAATAGAGGATTTTTTTTATTTTAAACTCGAAATTTTAGGAAAAGAAATATTTCGAGAAATTTCCATATAAAAGTCCAAATTTCAAAAAAAAGTCGAAAATCTTGAGAAGAGATTCAAGTTAAAGCTGAAAATTTTAATTTGGGTTGAAATTTTAAGAATAAAGTCAATATTTTCTAGAAAATGTGGAAATTGGAAGTTTCTAACCTAATCAGAAATGAGAGATGATGATAAGATGAAAGTTGCATGGAAATGTGTAAAATTTTGAAAAAAAAATTAAAATTTCAAAATGTATTCCAATCTTAAGTATAAAGTAAAAACTATTTTAAGTATATAAATTCGGCGAACCGAAAAAAACCGATATTTTTTTTTCGGTTTCGCTCCGGCGAAAATAACGGTTTTTTTCTGTTTTCGGTTCAGTTCCGGTTCGAAGCCCTGGTTGTACCCCACATTAGCGATTTTATTTATTTTTTTTAATAAACTTTTTACCCAAACGTCGAAATTTAAGGAACCAAGTTTTGCCTATAAATTAAAATTTGACTACAACCCCAAAACTTCGCAATTAAAAAAAAATATTGGAGACATTAAAACTTAAAATTCCCGTTTAAAGTCAAAAACTAGAGAAAATAAAATCAACATTTCGAGAAAAAGTACAAATTTTAAGTTAAAATTTCAACATATTTCTGCAGGTTTGAACTTTATAAACATGAAATTTCGAAACAAATTTCAAAACTTTAGGACAGAGAAATGTTGAGTTTATCACTAAATGTCCGAAATATTAATGGAAATTTCAATATTATTTATATTAAGATTTGTATTTTTTGTTTCAACTTCAAATCAAAATTACAGGAAAAGGTCTAAAATCTAATGAAAAAAGGGGGGGGTAGGGAAATTAAAATCTTTGTTAAAACGTTTAAATTTCATTATTTTTTTTCTCTGAATTTCCACTATAAACACAAAATTTTGGAAAAAAAGTTGTCAAAGGGGCGAAGTTTTAAAAATACCTATAAATGTTTAATTTCAAATTAATATGGCATTCAAAAATTAAAATTTTGAAAAAGAAAAACTAAATTTCAATAAAAACAACACTCAATATTTCAAATTGAAACAATTCTTTTCAAAAACTATGATACTTTCCTTAAATGTCTCAGTCTTTTTTGAGCAAAAAGTTCAAATTTTGAATCAAAATTAGGAAATTAAAAAAAATTAAGGTTAAACTATAAATGTGAAGAAAAAAAAGCTTAAATTATGAATGAATATAGAACGATTCCAGTAATTCAAGATTAAAAATATCATTTTTTTTAAACTGCTCATTTAGAAATGTAATGTTCTTATGAAAGTTCGACTGTCTGGAAATGTCGAAAGAAATATTTCTTATTGTTTGAAGTTTTGAACCTTTTTATAGAAAGTGTTCAAAAATTTAAAAAAAAGCACAAATTCTGAGAAAAATATTTTTGGAAATTTTAATTTATGTTTCAAAAATGTTTTCACTTTTTTCTACCCCTTTCGCTAAGCTAGACTCATTTCGAACTTTAGAATTTTTGTTAAAGATTCCACACTTTCTGAAAAACTTTTTGCGAATGTCGAAGAAAATATTTCCTAGAATTTCAACTTTTTAATGGGAAATTCAAGATTAAATCAAAAAGTATTTTTACAAATTTTATTTGGTAACTTAAAAAAAAAAATTCATATAATATTTTAACTCTTTAATTGAGCTTTCAGTTATTCATTTTTATTTAATTAAAAAAAGTAAAAATTGCGAGAAAAATATTCAACTTATTCTCCAATAACTTGCTTTGGACTTTTTTGAACTTTTGGACTCATTCGAAAATTCGATTCTTTTCGAAATTGTAACTTTTTTTCGAAAGAGGATGGACACTTTTTGAAACTTTCAGGAAAATATAATTTGGAAATATTAACTTTTTTTTAGAAGATTATGTCAAAATTTAAATAAAAAAGAAATGTTTTTGAAATTTTTTTTCTCTCTAATTCAGATTTGTTTCACAATCTGTTATTTCGAAATTTTTGTCTTTTCTCGAGAAAGTGTTTAATGGTTTAAGTTTTTTTTTTCGAAACTCGAGAGTGAATTTTTTATAATTCTTGGAAATTTTATTTTTAGAAATTTCGAGATTAATGTCAAAATTTAGACAAAGAAATAAAAATTCCGAGAGCAATAGAACTGAAAATGAGGATTCTTTTCTGTAAATTCAAATTTTTTCGCAATTGTTTTTAATTTTAAACTTTCTTCGCGAAACTCATTTCGAAAATTCGACGTTTTAAAATCGACATTTTGATTTTTTTTTTTCAATTTCAAGGAAAATACCCATCTAAGCCGAAACAGGAAAGATCCAAAACTTCATTCCAATTTAGATAGTTTTCAGACTTGTACAAGAACCTTTTTATGATGGAATTCAAATGGGATTTTTGCAGCAAGTGCTGTAGCACATGGATCCCCACCTTCTTCTTTCGGTAGTCAAAAATATTTTGGACATGGGAAGGTTTTTCACACACACATAGTATAGACATATTTGGTGACTCCACCAGTGAGCATGATGAACAGAACATCGAGCAAGCTTAATCTGTCAGTAAAAAATAAAATCTACACTGATCTTTATGACAATCCACCTTCCTGAGGTCCTCAATCACCATTTGTTTACAATAAAACTTCTTTGAAAATTTATCGACATATTCTTTTAAAATCGTTAACTTACAGCTATTTTTATTACATATGTACAATTATTAAAATTATAAATTCCAAAAATAATACATTGGTAGAATTATTACAGTGAATATGTTAAATAAATTTTATTAATTTAAGTTTATAGGTAAGAAAATATACAATTAAGTTTTTTTAAAAACCACATATTAAATTTTTATATGGTTAGAATTCAGTCAGTTGCTGTTTGAAAATTCTTAACAAAAAACATTAATATGCCTAAAATGAAAATTATTTGATTTGACGACAAATATCTAAAACGTTTTTATCACTTTGATACTCGACACACTGAAGCACTTGAACGATTTTCAAAACGTCTGAACAACTTTTGCCTTTAATCCACACTTTGCCATTCATCCCAATGGCAATTTCATACACATATTTTTTGCCCAAAGTCCTTAATAAAGGATTATCCGGGTTCAGTAGTCGATGAACTAATTTAATATTAATATTTGTAAGAAATCCATCGTTAGATAAAACACCTAGTTTACCGGCTTTGTAATATGAATCGATGCATACTAATTCCGGCTCCATCTCTTTATGGGCATTCAGAAGTTTCGCGTAAATCAAATCACCAACTTGGACATCTGGTTTTTGCTTTTTGGTGGCCCCTTCGAAGGCGAGCATCGAGAGGGACGCATATTCGCTGGCTCCTATGTCGACCCGCAACGTATCTCCGGCTTTTTTCGCTACTATTCCAACAACGTGGTCGCCCTTTTTCGGAATATAACGCCTTTTATCACCTTCGACCCAATAGGTGTTTGGTTCTTTGAAATGCAACTTTCCAACTTGGGTTACTAAAAGAGTGTTTGGACCATCATCGTTTCGCCGAAGACCCGGACCCACAATAGTTACTGATCTTAGCGATTTTAGATTTTTTAGGATATCGCCTGGATAAACAGTTTCTCCCACATTTACAAACATGCTGAGGTTTTATTTGTTTGATAGTCGCAGAATACCTTTTTGATACATTTAATCAACCTAACCTCACTGGAGTATGCAAACGATATTTAAATTGCTAATCGATTGGTTAGTCAAGTTGCTAATCGATGGATTGTATTCATAGAGAAACTAAGAAAGGGTATGAACTCGTGCAATTCTATGGATAGCGTACGCCCCTCGCGGTTAATGGAACTATTACCCTAAAAACAGAACAATGTAATACCTACAACACAAAAAACTGTATTATCGACAAAATTTCCCACCTTTTTTGAAACATTTAATGTATCCAAGAATTTTAAATTTACAAAGAAGATTTTTACCACATCAGTAATTGACATTAATTACGCAACTTTTGCGTAATTATCACCTTTTACTAATGTGGCAAAATGTTCTTTTAGACCAAATTAAAAAAACCACAAGGTTAGTTCAGTACTTTAAGAAATTACATTCAAATTTGTAATTTATGATGCACCGGGACACCATAAAATACAAATGTTAATGCAATATTTTAGACACAATATCAGTATACTTTATATTTCCACGTAAAAGGGTTAAAATAGAAAAAATATATGTTCCCAGAGTTTTTATTTACAAAATATAAACAATAATAAAGTACATTAACACAGAAATATATTAGCACCCCTGACTTCTGAAACACAGAAAATATTTTAGGTTAGCGAATAAACATAAAGAAAAAATGACGAAAGGCACAACACGAAAGTTGTGAAAAAAAATTAGCGTAATGTTCGTGCTCGTAATGATTTATCTGCTTTGTCTTAAGAAAACCAATGTTAACTATGGAATTATTTCTAAATTGGAATTTAATATATGAATTAAACACCACAATTTTATGTATGTTCTTCTGTGTAAATTATTTTGATATAATAGAAACTACAGATTGCAATTTATTTTTGCGCTTGCTAATGCGTCCTATAAATTTAAAATATATTGCTTCTGCAATGTTATGATACGAAGTGCAAGTGTTTGCTGTGAGCAACACTGAATCTAATTCAAAATTTGTAAAAATTAGTCAATTTTGCATGTCCAGCAGAAGCACAGTTTTGGTTTGATGGAAATTTTAAAAGATACTTACCTTTTTGTTTGCTTCCAAGTTGATATTATGTAGGTCGTTGCAATTAGGTATGCACAGTTTACTCGAGTGTCATCTCACAGTTTTGCAACTTCTAAAATTTGTAAGTACGCTGAGTTGAGCAGAAATGAATTTTATAGCATATATTTATATATTTAAGACAGTGTGAAACAACAAATTGAGTTCAGTTAGTCACTGACTTTATGTTGTTAGTGTACTCCACACATACACACACACACAACTCTAGTTTTACTTAAGTTTCACATTATTGATTAGTTACTTATCTGTAGTATGCTTATAATAAACGTTAACAATTATTTTACTGCACTAAAACCGTGACTTAAATTTGCATAATAAATTGTAAACAATAAAGAATATACGTTAACCGTCATATTTTAGAGGAAGTGAGAGGGAGGGAGAAAAAGAGCGAGAGGAAAGCTATTTTAGTTCCTTTAACCCGACTTCGCGGTGCTACAAACACACTTCTTCTTTCTTCTATTTACTAAATGGTCTTTTGCTATACAGTCTCTAGGTTGTATCGCTAACCTCAATCCATAATTACTTCAATTTTGATACTGGTAGAGAAAATTGTAGTCGCGTTAGAACTACTATAAGGTGTGTACGTTTTAAACTACTTCTTAAGTGTTCCCATATTATTTTCTCCTCTTGGCCGATTCGAAAATTTTCAAATAAATGTCAAAAACCAATCAATTTATCCAACAAAATTCTTGCAAAAACTGTCAGTGTTTTTATATTTATGTTATAATAGTGTGAGATTTGATTAGAGGTCTGTATAGTGATATAATCTATTAATTTGTTATTCATTTTGAGAGCTGAAGATTAATTTCGTTGACGTAGCACACGGTTAAAAGGCGTAAACTTAAAATGGGCATAATTTTTGGAAAGAAGAAAAGTACTAGAATAACGCAGCAAGATAGAGCAATCTTGGTATGGATTTTTAGTTTGGTTTTTTTCACACATATTTCCTTTTGCTTCAAATTGTCAAATCTCTGCAATTAAAGATGATTTTTGATCAATATTTGGGTATATTGCATAAAATTACTTTGAAATACAAAAATTGTCCCCTGAAACCAAGAAAGATTAAAAAACAAAACAAAGGTTGCTCTAACGCGTTTCGACAGCCAAGCTATCATTTTGATGATAGCTTGGCTGTCGAAACACATTTAAGGGGACAATTTTTGAAGATAACCAAGAACCAGTCCGTTCCACCAAAAAAAAATACAATTACTTTATATTTTATATTATTTTAGCAACTAAAACAACAAAGGGATAAACTTAAACAGTATCAGAGACGAATTGAATTAACCTTAGCTTCGGATAAAGAATTAGCTAAGAAATTATTAGCTAAAGGACAGAAAGAGTAACTCATTTTCTGTATAAGATTCAGATGTGAATTATGCAGTATTTTCATTGTAGTCGAGCCAAATTATTGCTAAGGAAAAAACGTTATCAAGAACAATTACTGCAGAAAACTGATGGTCAACTAGAAAATATCGAAAGGTTGACTCATGACATAGAATTTGCTCAGGTTGAGCTACAAGTTGTTGATGGATTACGAGAGGGTAACGAAGCCCTTAAAAGGATTAATGCATCTCTCAATATAGCGGATATTGAAAGAATAATGGATGAAACTAGGGAGGGCGTACAGAAACAGGAGGTAAAAAGGAATAAATGGTTTAATGCTGTTTTATTTTTTGTTACCAAGTTTTAAATAATTTATCACGAAGATTTAATTTTTTATAATTTTAGATTGTTTTCAAATTTCAACTTTATTTGCCAAATATTAACCTTTTCTTGACATTTTGAGAAAGCTAGAAATTTTTAAATATGTCGAAATTGTAAGAAGTCAAATTTAAAAAAATTTGAAATTTATAGGAAATTAATGCCATTTTGAGTGGTGCCCTAACGAATGAAGATGAAGAAGCTGTAGAAGATGAATTAGCTGACATAATCAAAGAACAACTGCCATCAGTACCTAATGAATTACCTTCGGGTGAGCCTGCTTTACCTGACGTACCAAATATACTTATAGAAGATGAAGAAGGTACACAACTCCACACTTCCCGGTTTCCAGGGAAGATATATTTTAATTTTATTATTTTGTTTCAGAAAAAGCCAAAGAAAAGAAAACTAAGCTAAAGGAACCAGTAGCCTTGGAAGCTGAATAGTTATTCATGGATTATATTAAAATTACCCCACTTATTCATTGTTTTGTATATATTTTTCTTGGAAATGTATTTTAATTTATTTTTAAGTAACTAAGATTGTAAGAATGTTTATATCTAACTTATGTACATTGTTACTTAAATTTATTTTTTAGTTATAAAAGAAAATAAATTATAATTATATTGAGTTTGATTTCTGGTGAGAGTGAATTTTGATTGTTAGAATTGAAAACCCTGCTGCAGGAAAGGGATTTGTGCATATAACTATGACATCTGTGTATGGATTTTTCAGTACATCCTCCATTCATCTGGTATATATGGAATATGTGTGATAATCGTTAGGTACATTGTGAGATAAAATTACTTATCCTATTCGATGGGTTGTCACAAGAATCAGAATGGTTAGCTCCCTCTCTATCTTAACTAGTGAAGAGAAAATATCAGTAAAAGAATGAAGCTTTAATTTTAGTCAAAAGACAAAGCAAACAATTTATTAACAAATATTTTAATTTAAATATTTAGACTTTTTCTGGAAATTTTCAAACTTCGAGCAAAAATCGAATAATTTTTAATTTTTTAAATACATTCTACTCACAAAGGGTAATCATATTATGTCTTAGAGGTACTGCGAGTATGATTCAAAAATAAGATGGCTAGCGATAAACCGAGTTTTAGCAAAATTCTCAGTTTAAACTTGAAATTTGCGGTTCAAGTATAAATTCGAAATTTATCGAGAAGTCATAACTTTGAAATCAAAATTTATATTTTAGGGACAAGGAATCAGTTCTAAAACTTGGAATTTTGGAAAAATATAAAAATCGCTATTTTAAATTGAGTGTTGAGAAAAAAGTGAAACTCTGGAAAAAAGATAAATCTATGAAAAGAAGCTTTCTCAAAAATTCAACTTTTCCTAGACGTGCTGATGTTTTGGGGTAGGTTTTTTAAAAGTCTCATATTTGGGTTAAACTCAATATTTGACTGTTTAAATAGAAATCTTCAAATATTTTTATTTAGATTTTACTTTTTTTTATCAGTTGTATGCTTTTCTATAAAACCTGAGATTCTTAATTTTGAATTTCGAGTTAATTAAAATCTCGAAAATTAAGGGGAAATTTTAAACCAAGGAGAATAACATTTTAGAGCAAGTTCATTCATTCATACTTAAAACTTTGAAAAAAAAACTTGACTTGAAATTTTGAAAGTTTTAAGGAAAAATGAATATTCGAGATTTTATCAAAATTTCGACTTTAAACTTGAAAATCGAGTAATTGAAAGTTTTTAAATAAATTTCAATTTTCTTCTTTCCAAATTTTAAAATTAAATTTTTTTCCAACTTTGATATGTTTATCAAAATACTTATTTTCATCTGGTAATTTCTGAACTGGAAAATGTAAGAACTTTTTTCTATCTATGAAAATGGAATCTAGTCAATTTTAACTTTAAACGAAAAATTTCGATTTTGACTAAATATTTCGAAAAGAGAAAAATTGGAAATCTCAAAATTTTGTTTATGTATTTTCGACTTTAATCGAACCCTCCTAGTTTTAATGTTGCAATTTTAAGGAGACAATTAGAAATTCCAAGTTTAAAACGTTAAATCCCCAAAAAATCGAAATTTCGAAAAATTCAAAAAGAAAACTTTTTTAGAAATTGTGTAATTTTGATTTTATCCGGAAATTTTAATTTCAATATTCGAACAAAAAATAAAATTTAAACTTGGGCAAAAAGTATTTTTTGGAAAGTTCAAGTTGAAAATTTTAAGTTTAAAGATTCTATTTGTTTCTTAAGCTGTTACAATTAATAACATTTAAAATGTAAGCTTTTTTCTTGTATTTAAATGAAAAAAGGAAAGTTCTTAATCTTAAAACTTTGATGTCATTTTTTAGAATTTCGACTTTAATCCCAAAATTTCTGCTAGAAGTCGATGATAATTTTCTATTTTAAACTTGTGTGGGAGTCTAAACGGGGTAGGTCGTAGCGAACGTGACACCAATGGTTTGACAATAACTTTATTACTTTTTAATGTAAGAAAAATACAAAAACGGGGGACTGGCGACTAACTTTAGCCAGTCCGAACCACACACATCTAATCTCCAAGGACAACAAACTCTTCCTTCTCGGCAACGCTGACGACTGGTGTGATTTTTCATGTAGTCTCTCGCCAGCATCCATCGCCGTCATCCGTAATGTCATGTAAAATTATAACACATTATCTGTTTGTGTTTGCAGGTGACACATTTTATACTGCAGCAGAGTTTTTTGATAGCTTGACTTTTGGAAAATACATGCTAACAATGAAAGGAATGAAGCAGATATTATTCAACCGTGAAGGAAATGATACTATTCGAGAAACGGCAGGTTGCAGTACTTGTGAATTAAATTACGAAAGATGCATGAAAAATTAAAATGCCACAACTTGAAACAATTGATTTGGTTATGGAATGAAATTGTAGTTTCGGAAACACTATGAGATTGTAATTTGAAATCTTTAAAATGGTCAATAATAACAAAAATGAAGGGGGCCCATGTAATAAGACTAACATTATACAACTTCAAGGTGACATTCAGTAATTGCATTTATGGTTGTATTTATTTGTTTAAGAATAAAAAAACTCAATATAATTTAAATTTTATTCTACAGGTTCAATTACTGCCCATAAGAACCTGCAAGAAACTTATGGGAGTTTTCAATGCACAAAAGCAATGATAAAAATAACAATTTATGTTATAATATACAGATGGTATTTTTTTACATTCTTTATATCGATTTGTTCTTGACGCCTTTTAATGTTGATGTTCTCTCTGAGCATATCAAAATATCCATTTGTCTGAATTTAATTTTAAACTCATATAAATCCTTATCTGAAAGAAATTTATAAATAGTCAATTTAAAACACAACCTCCTTTATTAATGCATACCTAGTTCACCCTGCCTTTTCTTTCAGTGATTTATATGTGCCTTCCAAATATCTCATCTTGTCTTAATATCTCGTCTTGTCTTATCTACTGGGTCTGCTTCTTGTTTCATTATCTTCATCTACACAAACAGAAATTTCTTCTTCTCGATTAATTTTTATTTGAGAATGTTACCCTAAAGCTTCTGTTGTATTGTCCAGGACAGAGTTAGTACCCTTTCCATTAGCTCCCTTAGCTTAAACATATATTAATAAAAAAATGTAGTATTAAAAAACATGAAAGAAACAGGACATTACAAACTTTATCTAATGTATGAAAGACCAGTGTGATCAGAACCTAAAGTGAAGTAAATAAAAATGAAGGTGGGTAAGTTTACCTTCCTGTAAAATTCTTGCCATTTGCATTCCATTCTTTAACTTTCAGTGCTGCAGCTATCGTCTCATTCTTATCCCGCTTCTTTTCAGTATTATGTTTTTTTTTAATAAATACGCAACAGCGTTTCTACTTAGCAAATTGATTCTCTCAAGTTGTGGTGTTTCCATTTTTCGTGCAACTTCCAAAATTGGATTCACTGGTACTCTAATTTGTAATTTCTCGACCACTATATTTTTCTCCATCGTTGACTAAAGTCCACAGTTATTTAAAATATAATATTAAATGACACTGTAAAGAATTAATTTGTTTTACCGAACAGATTTACAGAAACAAGTATCACTAAAAATATTACAAAATTTTGCGATGTTAAAAAAGCGGAAATTAACCTAAATACACAAATTTAAACAAACGCACTGTTATTTAAGATATAACATCAATGACACTGTGAAAAGTACTTTTCACTCTGTGATAATTTTGTTCTACGGAACAGATTTATAGAAATCTTTAGAGAATATCACTAAAAATATTAAAATACTCTGCAATGCCAAAATTAGCGGGAGTTTGTTATTCTTTGCATTTGTAAATGGTTTGAATTTTCAGACACAGAATGTTGCAAGGGTGACATGGGTGCCAACAATTATTTGCCCAACGAATTTTGGTAAGAAACCAAAAAATTAGGGTGGCAATGCTGACGACTGGTGTAGTTTTTCGTGTAGTCTGTCGAGCCATCTATGCTTCGTGTCACCCCGAATTGACGTTGACATTGTACTGCCAATTTCAAATATGAACAGTTGGCGGGCTATTTAAAATTTAAACCTACACTTGGAATTCCGAAAACTCGAAATTGCTTTTAAATACGCGAAAATTTTCCAAAAGTACACGTTTTTTAATTATACAGGGTCTTCATTAATGTCCGAGTCCCACGTGACTCGATCTTGCAGGCAACCAAACATACACTTATGCCCAAAATAAATAATAAAATCCCTAACTATCAGCTATTCAATATTCCCTGCCTGCCAGTGGCGTTTCATTCTTGGGGGCACTGGGATTAAATAAAGATATATTTAAACGTGGCCTTTAAGATTATTGGTTAGTAGACATAAAATATTCACTTTACTAAAATGAATATTGTTTCTGATAGGCCTAGCAGGACCTCTTTAGGTTGAAACTGTTAAAATGTTTCATAGTAACATCTTTTAATGTCTTTTGAATACTAATTTTAGATTTTTGACTGCAAACTCTTGTTCGAAATTTAGAAAATTTTAGTAAAAGGGTGAAAGAACTTTTACACTATATTGAAAAATAGTTTTAATATTATTTGGTATTAAATAGTTTTAATATTGTTTTAAAAACTGCAAATACTGTTTCAAATAATGTATTACTACTCTTCTTTAATGGTTACAAATTGTAGAAATACATAACTTTTGAATGTTTGTTGCTGCACAATTTAATTGAGTTTTTTGCAGCTTGTTCTTAATTACTAGGAAAAAGTCTGAAAGTAGACAATTCATGAAATTGTCTAATTTCACAGCTGCCCAATCGATAGTTGTTTGATTTAAAATTGAATGCTATAACTAATCCTACCAAAAATTAAAAATTGACAGAACTCACAAGTTGCCACTTATTAAAACCTTTTATGAACAAAAAAAATTTGAAAACAAGGGGAAAGACGTGGAAAAACAATTTCAGTTTTCAATTTTGGTCAAATGGGAGAGTAGTTCGTCTTATTAGATCGAACAAAAAGTGATTGAGCAGCTGCTTGTCCTAAACAATTAAATAAATTATCTGTTTTCAGGTTTTTTCCTGATAATCAAGAACAGGACCCAAAAAACTCAAATTGTGTTTACATACGAATAAAAGTTTCAGCAACTTAATTGCCCATTACATAAAATATGAAAAAAGTTTGGAAATAAAGACAGTAATGATTTTAGCATTTCATTTATTTCAAGGAGTCAATTACATGTAAGAAAACCAAACAGAAACAGAGTTAAAAAAACAGTATCTACTCTACAGAAATATGCATTTTCAATTATATACTATACAACATTTAAATAATTATCAACCAACAATTATCTACTGATAAAAAGGCTCTTTTAAATTAAAGAAGATGTTCAAAGTGTCCACCTTCATTTTGTAAACATAAATTTACTTTTCATGCAATCAAAAACATGTTGCAGTTCAGTTGGTGATATAGTCTATTTCATGCTGAACTGCAACTTCTAGTTCTTCAATTGTGTGCAAATGATTTTTAAATACATTATGTTTAATGCGACTGAACAGATAAAAATCTAAGGGTGTTAGATCAGGACTTTGTGCAGGCCATAAGTCTCTACTGATTAAATGATCATCATAAAATTCTCTCAAATATCTTAAGGTTTGTGTCGAAGTATGTGCTGTAGCTCCATCTTGTTGGAAGTATCCAAGTTGCAGTTCATCATTATGCATAATCTCCAGAGCTTGTTGTAAAATGGCCCGATATCGTTCTCCATTTATTGTGTCTCGAAAAAAAAAAGGTCCTGTTATCCTTCTTCTTGAAATTGCTACCCATACATCAATCTTCTGGGGATGTAAAGGTGTTTCAATAAAATTATGTGGATTTTCTGTACCCCAAATTCTATAGTTTTGACTATTCACATAGCCAGACAAAAGTACCCAGGCTTCATCGGAAAAAAAAGTCAAGTCTAATATATCATTATTGTTTAAATGTTCATTAAACCAATGACAATACTGAACTCGTTGATTATAATCTGGTGGTTTTAACTCTTGAACGACAGTCATTTTATAGGGATGCATATGTAACTGCTTTGTTAATGCTTTGTGACAAGTTCCAATTGACAAACCTATAAAAAAATTAGAAAATAAATTTTAGTTGCAGCATAACATTTCTTCATGAAAATCCTATTGCTTACAAAAAATGTGTATGTGCTTTTAAAGTTATCAATAATTAAATCAATATTTATAATACGTACCTGTTTGGATAGATAACTGTGAAATAGATTTTTCAGGACTTTGTTGCATGCGCTGTCGAATATTTTCAACAACATGTTCTGTTAAAATTGGTCATCTACCTGTAGACTTGCCCTTGCAAATGCAATGTTTCTCCTCATAGCGTTTAATGAGGACTAATCTGTGGTTCTTAAAAATATCATATGGAATGTCAGCATCTGGAAACCTTTCGTTGAATTGTTCAATACAGGATTGCAATGAGTAAGACCAGTTTTCATTTGGATTCCGTGTACCACTGCGAAAATGCGCCATCAAAATAAAGGCGTCTTGTTCTGGCGTAAAAGGCATGTTTAGAAAACCAAGCCTAAAACATGTAAAATATTAAGCACAACCTTAAAATAGCTGTACTTATAACCTACCCAAAGTTTTGATAAAAACTTTTTCTTTATTTTACACAAATTATAATTATATAATGTAAAATTTGGCATAAATTATAAGCACAAAACGCCCATGAACTGTCAGAATTTTTAGTCACTAGATTGTCCTGTCATATTCTCGCACCAAACCTATAGAAATTAAAATCACTAGGACAGAGAAGCGATGCGGTCACGTGGGACTCGGACATTAATGAATATCCTGTACAACATATTCAGTCAATGTTATCAGATTTGCAAGTTTCTGTGTGGCCACCTTTATATTTCATGTTGACGTATTAGGAACGTGCCATTTAACTACTCCATGTTCTGTGTTTCTAATGCCATTCTGTGGTTGTGTGGTTGAGGGCAAGAATACTACTCTTCGTGGTCGGGAGTATTCTGTGGTTTATGTATGCTAGTCAAAAATTCTGAGCGCTGTCAACTTACTTTTGCAGAAAACACCCGGTAGTATTTTCTTAAAATTTTTGGAAGCTACCAAATTAACCACATTTTCATTCGAGTTTACTTGAAACATTAAGTGTTAATATTGTATAATAAGAGTTTTGCTAAATTCTAACACACAATATCCCGGTAAAAATGAACCAATTAGAAGATAAACTTTTAAGAGTGACAAAAGTAATAGAAAAACAAGTAGATGAAACTTTGGAGCAGTTCGACAATTTGGACGTAAATGACTACGAGAGTTTACGCAAATCCCGCTTGGCAGAGCTAAAAAAACAAGAAGAAAAAAAGAGGGAGTGGTTGAGCAATGGTCATGGAAAATACGAAGAGTTGCCCGAAGAAAAGTGCTTTTTCGACGTAATTAAGAAGTCAGAAAATGTCATTCTTCATTTTTACACCAATTCGAATGAAAGGTGTCGAATTCTCGATAAACATTTAAAAATTCTGGCACCTAAACATATCGAGGCACGTTTTGTGTCACTCAATGCAGAAAAATGTCCCTTTCTTGCTAAAAATTTGAAAATAAAGACTATTCCCACCGTCGTATTGATTCATGACAGCGTTATGGTTGATAAAATAATTGGGTTTACACAATTGGGAAATAGAGATGATTTTTCAACTGAAACATTGGAGTGGAGAATAGCTCAGCAAGAAATAATTAAATATGATGGTGATTTGTCTACACCTCCATATTTGCGTGAGAAAACGAAGGGGTCTGGGAAAAAAATCAGGGACCAAGCCTATGGTAAAAATGATGATGATGATTTGGATGGAGAGGAACGCACTTTGACTCGTGAGGAATATCGAGCTGATTTGGAAGATTTAAAGGGTCAGCTTTTATCTCCCGATTTGACCCCTGAAGAAGCAGCTGAATTAGGTCTGGATGACTAAACAATACCCCTAAATATATTTATTTATGCTTCAATATGTATTTCATCAACTTTTTATATAAATAATCAAATTATAGTTAATTGATTTTCTATTTTCGAGCCTCCAATTCCTTACCTTTTGCAAGACTATATGCAAACTGATTTAGGTGGGTCTATGGATTATCCAGTTTCTACCTTACCTAAAAATCTTGCTACATATTGAAGATATAATGGATTAATAAAAAAATTCTGAAGCCTTGTGTAGAGTATATACTAGGTGGCAAAATAAAAAAAAATATCATTTTAGTTGGTCGATTTGTTATTAGTGGGTTGCTCGTTACCAAATTCTTGCCAACAATATAATAATGTATAAGCTTTAAGCAATCAAGTCAAAAGTCTTGCAGCTACAATCAATTTTTTATAAAAGGGGCTCTCCAAGATATTTGTCACCTTTAGCGCTTTGCAAAAAAAACTAAGAATTTGCATAAACACAGTTTAGTTGTGTACAAAGCTGGGCAAATTATTTTTAAAAAGAAACCATTACATTGCCCATTACTTTTAGGAAAAAAAAGGCATGAAGTTACCTCGAATTACCTTACCACTGGTTAAAAAGTAATTCAATTACCTATTACCTATTAATTACATTTTCAATTACTTCTACGTTTTACAATATACCTAACACAACGGTATTTTTTTCTAATCAGAATTTTTTTAAACATTGCAATGTTTTTAATAAATGATAAACTTTTTAGTAAAAATTGAAAATTTTGTATACTCTTCTCTTAATATAACGACTTTAAAAATAGAAATGTTTGACTTTTTTTTTTGAAAATGTAAAATAAAAAGTTAAAATTAGGTTTTTTTTATATATTTCACGAGTTGAAGTTAAAATATCTCTCTGATCATATAGCTTGGCTATCGAAATGCGTTAGAGCAACCTCTGTTGTGTTTTTTAATTTTTCTTGATTTCAGGGGACAAAATTTGTATTTTAATAGTTTAAAGAACAAATTTTGTAATTGACATTGAAATTTCGAGATTAATTTTAAAATGTTTCCCCAAGTTAGTAATTTAATTCTCCATCATTACTTTAAAATTCAATTTTTGTCTCTGAAAACGTCACCTTTTCAAGATTTTGTCTTTAGTCTGAAAATTAATAGTTTTTGTAATTTTTTTTGGGTTTAAAAGTCGAAATTTTATTTTTTCTAAAATATTTCACTCAGTGGCGGCTCGTAGCCAAAACTGATGGGGGTGCTGCGACAATGTTTAGCGTTTTAAAATTTTGAAAATTTCGATTTTTCAAAACGTTACTTTTTGAAAATTTTAGATTTCTTTGACAACATGACAATGAACACTTGATTATGTCGCGTTTTTTGGTTTTTTTTTTAATTTCGACTGTATTGCAAAATTTAGATTTTTTCTGGTAATCTCGGCCTTATTTTATTTCTAACCATTGACTTTTCTGAAAAAGCTTGAATGCTCTTTAAAAAATTTCCGTATTTTCGTAAATATTTAGACTTTTCGGTGTTCTGCTTTTTGTAATTTTTTTTTGAAAATTAATTATCACATTTTTTTAAATTTTTATCATTTGAAAACTCTTAATTTTTTTGAAAATGCAATTTTTTCAAAACTGCACTTTTGACTTTTTAAATTATCGATTTTTTTCTAGATTTTATCTTTGTTTATATTTTTTTTTTAGAAAATTTTAATTTTTTTCTTAAAAATTTAGATTCTCAATAATTTCGACTGGTTTTTGTTTAAATGTAACTATTTTTTAAAATTTCGTCTTTCTTGCGAAGTTTCGATTATTTTTTGTTGAAAATTTGGCTACTTCTTAATTTTCGAAATTCTTTCAAATTTCAACTTTTTAAAAAATGTTCCACATTGATTCATAAATTCAACTACCAAAAATTTAAACTTTTTCCAAAATTTTAACTTCTCAATATTTTGACTTTCGAAAACCTCGAACTATCTGATAATTTTCACTTGTTTTCCATATTTCGGTTTCGAAAATTTTGGTTTTTATTGAAAAGCTGAGTGCAAAATTCTCAACTATTCAAAATTTGATTTTTTTTTAAATTTCGTATTATTTCGTAAATTCGATAATAATTCTCAAATCTTTTGCAAATTTTGACATTTTTATAATTTCGACATTTTCTATTTGAAAATTTCTTTTTTTGCAAAATTTTGACTTCTTTCGGAAATTTGAAAGAATTTGAAAATATTTGCCTTGTCAACAAATTTCGACTAAAGCACTGAACTAAACACTGTGGCTTGTGATTAAGTCCAAAGAAGGTTTCACCCCTTTACCACATCGGCAATTAAATAAATAATTACGCGATACGTATTTCGCCAGCAGAACTGGCATTTTCAAGCGCACTAATCTTAAAAGATTAGCAAAAGATGCATCGACGTCATCTGCATTGAGATTCAAATCGATACTGGCGGTCTTTTGCTTTCTTTCCTATTTCTAATTGTTTAACACATCTGGTGCATGCAATTTTGACCTGCCACAAATAGCCTTCAATAAACTGGAGGTCGCCAATGGTCCTTTATCTCCGTTAAGGGTAACTGGGTAACTTAAAAATTTTGGCTATTTTTTTAATTTCAATTATTTTCAAAATTTTGACATTTTTTGCAAACTGTCGATCCTTTATTTGAATTTTTTTTACGTCAGACATTTCTCAAAACCTTTCATTGAAATTTTCGACTAATATTTCGTAAAATTTCGACTCAATTTCAAAACTTCGACTTTTTTTTCAAAATTTCGACTCTCTTTGAAAACTTAACTTTTTTTTGAAAATTCAAACCTTTTTGAAAATTTTATTTATATGTTTTTTAAACATTCCCAATTAAATCTTCGACTTAAAAGAAAAGATTTTTTTAAACTTGAACTATTGAAAATTTCGACTTTTTTCAACATTTTCCCTTTTCAAAATTTTAACTCTTGATAATTACGAATTTTTCGATAATTTTGAGTTTTCTTTAATATTTGAAAAATTCAGCTTCTTTGAAAATTTAATTAAAAACTTTGCAATTTATTTTAACTGTCAATAGTTTTCCAAATTTCGTCTTTTATACCCATTCCCAAAATTATTGAAAATGTGGACCATTTCAATAATTAAAAATTTTTTTCGAAATCCTTATTTTCTTTTGAAAATTTGACTTTCTATGAAAATTTCAAAATTTTTTAAGATTTGACTTTTTTTAATTCGACTTTTCTGATAACTAGCTTTATTTTTAAAAGTGGTAATGTTTTTCTTTTTAGATTTTCATTTTTTTTGAGAACCATTTCCAAATAAAACTCTAATTAAAAGTTAATAACAAAAATTTCTATTTTGAAAATTGTGCATAGTTTTGAAACACATTTCCAAAATAAACTTGGATTTT
Source organism: Dastarcus helophoroides (assembly GCA_028583605.1). Lineage (NCBI taxonomy): Eukaryota > Metazoa > Arthropoda > Insecta > Coleoptera > Bothrideridae > Dastarcus > Dastarcus helophoroides. Next base: position 1,137,117 of record CM053328.1, on the reverse strand, counting down.
ATGTACAAATAAATTGCCAAAATTTGAATTTTATTCACAAAAAATTGGCTTCAAGCTTGAATATTTGATTTTTGAAATTTCTTTGGAACTTCAAAATTACTAGAAAAAAATTAAATTAGAACAGTAAATTGTTAATGAATTTTTTAAAATATTTTGATTAATTTTAATTCCAAAATTTGAAACTCTTCTAGAAAAGTTGACCCTTTTTCTGAAAATTTCAATAATTTCTACTTTAAAAGTCAAAATTATAAGAATATTTTTGACAATTAATTTATTTCAAAAAAAAATTTTTCTTTAATTCTGAAAATGTTATTTTTTTGAAAAATGTTGTCTACTAATAAGAAATTACAACTTTTTCTGGAAATACAATCTGCTTTCGCTTGAAATTTCGATCTTTTTTTATCGAAATTTGAATTTTAAATTCGAACCTGAGAATTTCAAAAATAAATTTAACATTTCTAGAAAAATTGGAAATTCAGATTTAGAATTTTCTTTGGTCCTACAGTAGTAGTAATTTTTAGAGAAATATGAAATTGTAAAAAAGGTTAAAATTTAAAAGGTTTATTTTTTCTTGAAATTTCAATATTTTTCCCAAAGTTTTCTTATTTTTATGCAAATTTAAAGTTTATTTTCCCTAAACTTATACTTAAAAATTTTTAGTTTCTTATCAAAATTACAAAATAAAATGAACTTTAAAATATTAAAATTTCGTTAAAAAACTTTAAAATTTCCAAAAGAAATTGAGAGAAATCAAAATTTCTACAGGAAAAAATATTTTAAAGACAAAATCTCCAGGAAAAGTTGAAATTAAAAAAAAAATTGTATAAAATATTTACAGAAAAACACAAATTTATAGGAAAAAAAACAACATTTCTTGGAAAAAAATAGAAATTTGAAACATCTTTACAAAGAACTCGAAATTTTATTTCCCAAAATGTTGAAATTTTTGTAGAACTTTCAGGGTTTTTTCCAAACATTTTTTGTCAAAACTACAAAATAAAATGAACTTTAAATAGTCAAAGTGTCGTGCAAAAGCTTGACATTTTTAAAGTAAATTAGAGGAACGCAAAGAAAAATCCGGAGAAGTTGGAACTTTTAGAAGAAATTTTTTTCAGGAAAAATGGATTTTTCCAGAAAATTTTTGTTTATAAAATATTTAGGAAAATGGACACTGCAGAAAAAATCAAAATTTCCTAAAAAAATCGAAATATTTGAAAAAAATTTAAAATTTTTATACAAAATGAGATTTGAGGTAAAAATTCAAAGATACCGTATTTACTTATTTTTTAGAGTAAAATGCGAGACGACTTGGATTTAGATTTTATCTTGAAATTGTAATTATTTTCTCAAAATGTTGACATTTTCAAAGAAATTTGAGTTTTTTCTTAACATTTTAATTCCTGCTCGAAATATTGATTTCTTCCTTAAAACTTTCACAGCAATTAGTTTTTGAAAATGTGATTTTGATCAAAATTAAAAATAAAATAGGTTTTTAAATGTCGTAACTTCGTGAAAGAAACCTAAAATTTCTATAAAAAAAAATCAGTGAAAATTTAAAATTTCTACAAAAAATTGTGTCATGAAGTGTTCGGAAAATTTTGAGAAAAAAACTCGTAAGTGAAATTGGGGGTGCTGCAGTTCCACAGTGCCTATACACCAGCCGCCACTGATTTCACTCTTTTATTATAAAATATTGATTTCAGTTGAAAAATATCAAATTTTTATATTAATATTCTATTTTGTAAAATTTCAATTTCTTAAAATTTGAACTTTTTTCGTGAACATTTTAGCTAAAACTGGAAAGTTTTTATCTTTATTTTCCTAAAATTTCAACTTTCTTTTTTCTTTCGGAAATGCTGTCGTTGATTAAGAAACTTCATTTTTTTTTCATAGAAAATGTGAGATCTAAAATTATGACTTTAAAAATATGAACTTTCTTCTATTGAAATTTAAACGTTTTTCTTGAGATTTAGCATTAAAACACAAAATAAAAAATTAAAAGTTCAAGTTAAAATTCGAAATATTTATCTACATATTAAAATAAAAATTTAGAATTTTTACTCAAAATATTTGTTTTAAAATTTGGAATTTTAGCTTGAATTTTGAATTTTTTTATTTGATATTCTAATTCGAAATCTCAAGAAAAACGACTAAATTTCAATAGAAAAAAATTAATATTTTTAAAAAGAGTCAAAATTTTAAGTCTATCGAAATTCCGAAAAAAAACTTATTTTAATAATAAAAATTATTAAAAATTTCAACTCTAGTCTTACAATTTGACTTATCTAAAAATTTTAAATTTTCAAGCAAAAAGTAAAATTGTCAATGTATTCAAAATCCAGCATTAAATTTATAATCGTCAGTTCTTCAACTCGAGTTTATTCAAAAATCTTCAATATTTGAGTAAAAAGTCGAATCTTTGGGATTTTTCTTAAGATTGTAGATTTAAAGTTAAAATTTTTAACCCTCGAAAATGTCCACCGATAAGGTTTCCCTCGAAATTTTGACATAAACATTGAACTTTTGGTGTGATCGAAGTGTTAGGAAAAAAGTAGAAATGTTGTATTCAAACTGGGAATTTAAAAAAACTCAATCTGTATAAAAAACTCACTCTGTATATGAACATACTAGATACATTGTATGCTTTGTGAATTGTGTAACATCATGATTTATTACAGTTATATACTTTCTTTTTAAATTTATTATAAAAAATACGATAAACTTAAAAAAAATCGTAATGTTTAGACTGTTTCTCCGTTTATTTCAATGTCACTCGCTTATCAAGTAATTATTGTAAAATTGTTGATATCATAGCTTTAGTTAAATATCCGTCATCAATCTATGTGATGAATATGACAATATTTTAGATTATTTATAATTATCGTTAATATTTAACAGATAACGTAATTTTTCAATAAATTAACAAATAGTAATAAAAGAAAGTGTTAAATTCTGTCAACCGAACAAGGTAACAAAGTTCAAGGCGCAGCGATCTCGGTTTGTCGTCATAGCTAATGAGTGTAATTACCTGCTTGCTTGCGAACATTTGAAATTTGCTCTTTTTTACAAGCGACAGATATCAGTGAAAATAATTTCAACTGCAGTGTATACCAACTGCAATGAGTGAAAATATAAATGGCCATCGTCAAGGGGGTAAGTGATATGTTTAAAAATTCATCAGTGATCAATATTTGTTTAAATATAACCTTTGAGATCATGACTCAGCATTAGAATTAGGGATTCTTGATATATGTATTGTTACCCCACAAAACGTGAAAACCAAGTATATTTGATAAAAGATCACAACTACCTATAAGAGGAGAATACTGTAATGTTTTATTTTTATTAGGTGAACTTTCAACAGATGACGCTTATGAGGAAGTAAAGATTCCTGTACCATGGGGAGTTATTAGCGGTAAGTATCAGTGGTAATTTATTTCTAATTTTTTTTAAGTTAGTTGCTCCTGATTGGTCAACGGTTGCACTGACAAAAAATATCAGGGACGGACTGGTTAACAATTTTGTGGCGGGCTACCTAAGTCAACGGCCCCTTACTGAGGGATTATTATTCCATTATTATGCTAAAAAATCCAACAATAAATCCAGTTTATGTAGTGTATTAAAAAACCGTGAAGTGCTCAGTAGTACACTAAAATATCTGCATTTATAACTTTAGGGGCTCAAATAAATGTAGACTACTTTTTCGGTTGACAAATTTTCGCTTGTAGAGCAAATATATTTTAGTATTTTATTGTTTTCGCTTTCTATCAAAATATTTTATTTTAGAACCATTAGCGTACATGCCTGAATTTTTTAAATTTAAACTATGATGTATGAATTTCATAATTCATTTGGTTATACCGTTGAATGATAAATAGTAAAGAGGCGAAATTATCACTCAACTATTATACATACGTATATTTTAATTTAGACAATAATCTTTCAGAAGAAACTTCACTAATTAAAAATGTAATTTAACCCATTCACTGCTGATCCAAAAATGTATGAAAACTACAGGTGCTCAATATATCTACTATTAAATGAGTTAAATTTATTTGCATGTATATACTATATACATTTTTCGATACATCGACTAACGGTTTTGATAAAATCGTTAACTAGGGATTTTTTGAGCCGAAAAAATGATCCAGATAGGTGTCTTGGTAAAAATTTGGAATCAACAGTTCTTGAGAAGATTTTAATTCTTCAGAAACAAATTTTTTATCTCCTAAACAGCTCTATCGATTTCGATGAAACTTGGTAATTAAGGTTTTTTTTTGATATCACCATTTTTAAGGATATATTGCTCCTTGAGGAAGAAATTTTTATCTCACAACCGGTTGTATCGATTTGATGCAATTCGGTAAATAAGGGTTTTTTGGATTAAGAAAACGATAGGTATATAAATTTGGGATCGCATTTTGTCAGGGACATCATTGGCCTCCAGGAACAATTTATTATTTCCGAAAGGGTTTTTTCGATTTCGACAAAATTTAGTAAATGGAGGATTTTTGTGTCAACAAAATGGTCTAGACCAGGAATGAGCAACCTTTTTTTATAGACTAAGAAAAATATGAATGCGCTTGCACTCCCTGGTTCATGCAGCAAACTGAAAATTTGTATGTATTTAATTGGAGAACTTTCCAATTCTTCAGAATTCTTCCTATCCTTGAAACATTTTTTAGAAACTTTCTACCTTTTTCTCAAATTTTGTATATTTTTTTACAAAATTTGACTTTTTCTTTTAAAATCTTGCATTTATTCATAAATTTGCCTTCTTTTATCAAACACGACTGTCAAAATTTTGAATTTAAAACTTCCTCGTTTTTTTTTTCTGAAATTTCGTCATTTCTCGAAATTCGACTTTTTCTGACAATTTCGCCTTTTTCTGATTCTGAAAATTTCCGCTTGTTTATTAAAATTTGCCTTTTTTTCGAAATCTGGTAGATCTTTTAGACAGAAAGGTATATTTTTTAGAAATTTAAAATTTTTGTGAAGAAACAAAAATGTCTTTGTAAACTTCAACCCTTTTTTAATCCAAATTTCTGGTAGTTTCAACTTGTTTGTCAAAATTTCGATGTGTTATTGCAATATTTGTCATTTTCTGACGCCTGTTGAGGCAAGGTAGGAAGCCTGTTTTGCTCTGACTCGTCCAGAGAGCCCAGAGAAAATAAATATTCGATTTTTCTTTTAAAATTTACTCTTTTTCTGAATTTCGAAGTGTCACTAAGATTAAATGCTTTTTCTCAAAATTTAGATTTTTTTGCAAAATTTCTCTTACAATATCGTCTTTTTTCTCGGGGTTTTGACTATTTTTTTTTATCTTATTTTAATTTGACTTTCTTTAGACAACATTTTGTCCATTTTAAAGTTTTCTCGATTTTTTTTTTAAATTGGACTTTTTTCAAAATTTTGACTTTAATTTGAAAATGCGATGTTCCCAATTCTGTAGTTTTTAAGTAAAGATACACAGAAGGTTTTTTTTACCCATGATTTTTTTAGAATGATTGTTATTGTCCCCCCCCCTTGCCTACGTTCATGTTCAAGACATTTCATGAATCGTGAAATTTTGTGTTTTTTTTTTATCAAATTGTTTGACATTTTCTTTTTTAAAATGTTTACGTAAAACAGTAGAGCTTAGGCGGCTGCAGAAAAATGTTAAGCGGGCCGCATGTGGCCCGCGGGCCACGTTTTGCTCATCCTTGATCTAGACGGATTCAATTTTAGTAAAATTTAGCTATCGCCATTTTTTAGGAATTTATTTCTTTTGGGGAACAAATATTATTTATATCTGAAACGATTCTACGTATGTTCTATCACTTTTGACCAAAGTCGGTAACCAAGTCGTGGTGCACAAACCAATATCTGTTCAAGCCTATTGGTCAGTGCATTTATATGTCTTCTGGGGCTTCCCTATAGAGCAACCGCTTTGCTAAGTGTTTGTGGCTCAACTGTTGATAGTTCATTTATTTATGATCTGCTATACACTCTTAGGGGGCTGCATACTGTAGTCTAGGTTGCATTCTATTTGCATCGCTAACCAAAATATTTTTGAATTGGAAAAATTATGTGTAAAAATTTAAGATGACAATTTTTTTAGGGACTTTTCTTCCTTCAGGAACAATTTTTGTCTTCGCAACGACTCTTATCAATTTCGATAAAACTTGGTAATCAGGAAATATTTGGGTCAAGGAGATGATATAGGTAGATGCAATTTAGCAATTTTAGTAAAAATTCGGGGTCACCATTATTAGGGACATCTTCCTGATTGAGAAACAAACTTTTACCTCCAAAAAGTTTCTATCGATTTCCATGAAACTCTTGTAACTAAGGGTTTTTTGGTTCAAGAAAACGATCTATATAAATTCAGGATCACCATTTTTTAGGGGCATCTTCTTCTTTCAGGAATAATTTTTATGTCCGAAACGATTCTATCAATGTCGATGAACTAGGTAACTAGGACATCTTTAGGTCAGAAAAATGATCTAGATATCGAAGCAATTTTAGTAAAAATTCGGATCTTTAATTATTAGGAGCATCTTCCTCCTTGAGAAACAATTTTTTCTCTCTGAAACGGTTCTGTCGATTTCCAGAGAGAGGATCACTATTTTTAGGAATGTTTTTCTCCTTTAGGAAAAATTCAATCTCAAACTTTAATGAAACTTGATAACTAGAAGATTTTTGGGTGATAAGTGCTATTTTAGTAAAATTTCGAGGTCACCATCCTTTAGGGACATCTTACTCGTTGAGGACAGGATAAAGGTAAGACATTTTTAGCGTAAGAAAAATAGACCTATTAAGATTTTTGGAACAAAATGACACTTCGAAAAAAATTACATTTATAAAATGAAGAGAAAAAAATACATATCAGTTAGGCGAGCCAATCACAACAAATCCAGTTTGCTACTCTCCCCCTTGAGGCTCTATATTCTGGACGATTGCAAGATTCCAAAAAAAATTAAATTTCTAGCTATTTTATCTTTTCTGCGCTATAGTGACTATATTTTTCAAAATGCATTTCACTTTATTCACAATTCAGTTTGTTATCTTTTCGAATCCTTTTAAACAATTTCACTAGAAATATTCTAAAAGTAATAAATAGTATAAGAATTAAGATTCCTGGATTTCTAACAGCAAAACGGGATATTAATTAAAGGGAGGTAGATGAGGGGCAGTGCCGATAACAACAAAAAATGCCCCAAAATAATTTTTAACGACCAAAAATGAAAAACGGGCAGAACTTTAGTATTTGCCAATAATTTTTTTACCAATAAAAAACAGTTATTCCCCAAAAAAATCGTCGAGTAAAAAAAGATGTCATGGCCTTGAATTCTCAATAATCGGTATTTTTTGCATCCTCCTGGGCATAAGGCTAGGCAAATATTGTAAAATTGTGAAATTTGACAGAACATTCTATACTTATATGATAACAAATTGAACAAAACTTTAAAAAATATAGGTTATTATTGTACGTGTAAATTTAACTTTACAATGCGATGCAACGCTAATATGAAAAAAAGTGAACAAAAACAAGTGCTGATGTTAATATGAACTATTTTGTAACATTATTTATATTAAGCCTAATTTTTGAGGCTTAGGCACGCTGCGCGTGTTTTGAGCATGAAGCGATTGTTCCTATGGACACGCTAGACGTGTTCTTAGCATGGAATGTGTTAATAAAAGATAAATATTGCAAGAATAACATTAAAATCAGAGTAGAAAGAAAAATATGTCAATTTTCAAATTTATACTCGAAATTTCGAGGGAAAAATCTATATTAAGAACGAAAATTTAAAAAAATATATAAAATTCGCTAAATAATGTCAAAATTTCGAGTTCAGTAAAAGTTTCGGGGAAAAAGTGAAAATAAAAAGTAACAATTTTAAGAAGACACTTCAGGTTTTCAAAAAATTAAAACTATTCAAAATTTCGAAAGAAATGTCGAGAATCCGAAATTGGGGTTAAATTTTTGCATTCAAATCATTGGAGAAAATTGAAATATTTTATCTAAGGTCAAAATTTTGAATAAATAGCTCGAATTTTCGAGAAGAAAAATAGAAAGCCAAAACTCTAAAAATTGTTGAGATCTTTATTGGTTTTGGGAATAAGAGTTAAAAAAGTGAAGTTTGAATTTTGGTTTCTGAAAATTTGAAGAAACCCATCAAAAACCATTAAAAAATTGTGCCTTAAATTTCAAGAAAATAGTTGATGTTTCAAAATTTCGAGGAAAAATCTTGAGTTTTAGAATTTATATTCGTGATTTAAAGAAAGATATTGAAATTTGGAGACAGAGGTCAAAATTTCGAAAATAAGTCCAATTCATTAGAAACAGTATTTATTATTTAAAGTTAAAATGTTAAACAAAATCTAAAAATGTATTGACACTTTGGAAAAAATAATTAAATTTTGAAACGTCAAATGAGCAATTTTGTGAAAAAGTCAAAATTTCAAGAAAATACTTTTTTCTTAGATGCAATATCCTAGGTTAAACTCGAGAGACTGATGTTTGAATTTTGAAAAATAAAAATCAAAATTTCTATAAAGAGTTAAAATTTTGAAGCTGAAACCCGAAGTTTTAGAAAAAAAAACACAAAAATCGCAAATTTAATGTTGATATTTAAAAAATTTCGCAAAAAAATAAACGTCAATATTTCGATATTAAAATCGAAATTTTGAAAAAGCCGAAATTTAAGTTTATGATCAAATTTGAAAGTATAAGTATAAGTATAGTATTTTTGAAATTTTGTTTGAGTTTAACTTGAGAAATGAATGTTTAAATTACGGAAAATAAAAATTAATATATGAAATTTTAAATTTGAAATGGCAATTTTAGACAAAAAACCACATACAAATTGTAATTTTAATATCGAAATTCGAAATAGTATTAAATTGGAATTTCGGAAAAAAATACTCGAATAATATAATAAAATGAAAAAATGCAAGTGAAACTGGAAATTTCGAATTTAAAACTGAAATTTCGCGGTGGCAAGGACTTTTGACTATACGTTTCTAAGGTAATGACGTAAGCGGTTCACGAACTAATTATACTATAAAAATAGAACGATGTAATGTAGTTAACGTGTTTTTAAATAATTACGTTTTGTATTACAGATCTTAGAATATCGCAAAATACAAATTTTCATACGTTTGCCTTATAATAATAGAAAAACCTGCAACTGATATAATCAACTCATAAAATAAAATTGTCATCAGTAGTTACTGCAAAAACGGGGCAAAATAAAATGATATTCCAGCCTATAATAAGCAAGAAAAGGGATCTTCCTTATGAACATTTTCCTCCCAAAGCAGTTTTATAACTTATTTTTAAATCTAAGCTAATACAGCACAATGTCTATAGTATGAATACAAAAATCCCGGTGGATCTTCTCCAGATTGTTCACGATAACTGAGGTGTATTAAAGGATTATACAAGAGTTAGCAAAAAAAGTTAGGTATTTGTCTTTTTTTTCAGATTTTTAATGAATTAGGATCGCTTTCAAAATTCAATTTCTCGCCTGTAATGTTCACAAATCTTTCAAAAACAAACAGTACATTTTGCAAGCCCATATGTTTTAGGCATAACCACATCAGACATTTGTTTATCATGTTTTTTTTCGAAATTCTCGCGAAGACAGATACTTTGTTTGCTTTAAGATATTGACACCTTCAGTAAACGCAGTAAAAAGTTTTCAAACTGTTAGATTTCCGCTTCGTATAGGGCAGCGTTTCTCAAAGTGTCCTCCGCGGAGCCCTGGTGCTCCGCAAAGCCTTCGGTAGGGCTCCGCCGCCAGTCATAATCAAATGGGTACATGTATTAAAGAGGAAGTTATTATTAGAGACCGGATTTTATAGGTAAAATCCTATGATCCTACCTTTTCACCTTTTTCAGTGATTTTTGTGTGTTATTGCCTAAATTTCAATTTTGCCTTTTTATACATGATTTGGACCTATTTTCAAAAACTTTAGTTCCTATTTATCCTTTTTAGTGGGTTTCCCCAAGTACATTTGCACTTCTGAAGAATTTAAGCAGAATTATGTATACATGCTACGTAATAAAATAAAGTAATAAAACAGAAATTTAATCCATCCCAATCCCAATAAACAACAAGACACTTTAAGCATAAATTTATAAGAATGTAATTTAATAATTACTCTTAAAGTCCCTGTAAGTGAGTGTTGCCTGCTATTGAGACGCAGGACAATTGAACTATGTTAAATATTTATCTTAATTTTTGAGTAAAAACAGATATACAGGTAAAATAATAAAATTGCCGGAAGGATATTACTTTTCTACAATTTAAAAACTTATCTTTGAATTGTCCTCTGTAACGTGCACTTGTCTGTGAAAAATGCCTCCAGAAAGACAAAGTGCTCTAATTAAACACAAGCTTGGAGTCAACTGGAGAAAAATCGTTTAATTGTAGACGTTGAAAAACTTTTTAAAAATTGTTTGGAAAATTAAATTGCATCATAGCACACATTATTCAAAATGTCTTACATTAAAATTTTGAACTTAATCTTGCATTTTGGAAATTTGTATTTTTAATTCAAAATGTTCAGTAAAGTCACATTAGAGTGGCCAAAGTCGTTTTAGAAAAAGTTTAATTACGAGTGAGTATGTATTTCAAAAAAAAAAATAATAATAAACTGTATTCATTAATACTCATTTTTAAAAGCATCCACTTTTTTAGAATTTGAACTGCCGAACAAAAAATGGAATATGTTAATTCTTAACGCAGTTCCCTGTTTGAATCTGAAATGTTCAGTTTTTTAAACTCCAAATTCTTGCAATAAGTTGACATTTGGAATTACTGTCTAAATCTCGAGAAAGAAAAAGCCATAATTTTTGGAAAAAATGTTCGCAATCAAAATTTTTTAAAAAAAATTAACTATACAAAGTGCAAAGCAACTTTAAATTACGAATTTTAGAAAAAAATGTCCAAATTTCAAAAAGATCGAATCAATTAACAACTATCAAAATTCAACATTGTCCTAAAATTTTGAAGTTTGGAGCAACATTTAGAGAACAAATTTTAAAGTTTCTTAAAACCTTTACTGTCTTCTCAAAATTCCAAGTGCAAATGTTTTAAAAAAAGTTTAAATGTCGAGAGAGAAAAGTCAAAATAATTTTAAAATATTTCGAAATATTAAAAAAAAAAGAATTTGAGCCACTGCTAATGTAAGCATTTTGAAAGAAAAAACTAAAGTTATTAAAACCATTTTTTTAAACAAAATATTCAATTTAATTTTGGCAGTTTTAGACTCGAAAACTGTAAAAAAAAATTTAAATCAAGTTTTTTTTAAATATAAAGTGCTAATGTCGCGATTAAAAGTAAAAAAAAATCCTAATTAAAATCGAAATTTGGTAATTTAGATCGAAACATCAATGCTGAATTTGGAACGTCAAACTTTTTTCCAAAGTTTTCACTTTGAAGTCGAAATTTTGAAAAAAGGTCGAATTTTTGGAATCAAAATTCAAATATCCAGTCTACTCAACTTTGGGTTAAACTGGTTGTGAAAAAAATCCTGAATTATAGATCCTAAAGCTTAAAAATACTAAGAGGCTCAAATTTTGTGTAAAATTTTAATCCTATAAAAGAGTCGACATTTTAGATAATATTCGTTGAATTCATTAAAAAATGTCTTCTCAAAATTATGGCTTTAGAATAGATTTTGAATTTTTAGTAAAGAGTAAAATATTTAATGGTATATTCTACAAGTCGTGGAATGGGGCATATTCCACACGAGCGAAAAGTTTGTAGCTCGAGCCGCAGGCGAGGGTTACGGTTTCGCGATTGTGGAATATGCCATTCCAAACGTATTGTAGACTATACTTTCTCTAACAAGATTATAGAAAAACCCCTAAAGGTTCATAAAAATCTTCAAAATAGATTACAAATTTGAAACGTGAGACTTTCAATAAATACCTTAATTATTCTTCATGGTAGACCCTTATTGACCGGAAATATTATGTTTTTTTCAATTTATATAACATTTCTTCGGCTCAGTTTGGAAATATTTAAATTTTTATGGTTTGTTGACAATTTTCTAAACAGTTTAAAAATTGTCAATAAACCATAAAAATTTAAATATTTCCAAGCTGGGCCGAAGAAATGTTAAATAAATTGAAAAAAAAAATACCTTAATTGTTACATGTACCCTTAGCAACAAAAACAAATTACTTGATATTCCGTCCTAAAATGTACCTAAACGGCTTGTGATTCGTCGAAAGCCGTGCTAGAATATTAATATTCTAAACGGTGTGTAGAATTACGAATATTCTGAACGGGTGCTGAAATGACATTTGTTCCATCACAATTTTTAGTCATAGAATGTGCAGTTTCTATAATAGTCTTAGAGAACATTTTATTCAAATACCGCTTTAAATTTTGAGTTTAAATAATTTATAAAATTTTAAAATCATTATTAAAAATTCCAAGTTTTTCTCGAAATTTCGTATTGAATTTCAAAAGATTGTATAAATTTTGAGTTTTTCTTAAAATTTAAACTATTTTTCCAAATACAAAGTTTAAGCTTACATTTTTACAACATTTGAAAAATAAGGTCGAAATTTTCAATAAAAAAAATTTCAATAAAGGTTTAAATTATTTAAAAAAAACCCTCAAAAATTCAAGCTTAACCTTAAATTATTGGCTTTTTTCTCGAATTTTTGACTTTTGAGTTTAACTTAAAAATTACAAGATTTAAGTTAAAATTCGAGAATTTTAAGAATTTCCTAATTTAGAAATACATATCCTTCTTCTAAATATCTTGGGTATAAGCCAAAATTAATTTTTTTCTCAAAATTTCAAGTATATATTTTCTAATTTTCTCAAAATTTCGGCCTTAAGTGCAAACTTTCGACTTTTTTTGCAACATTTTGAACTTAAACTCCAAAATTTGGCCTTCTAATGTCACAAGTTTTACTTTAATTGTGAAATGTTGACTTTTTTCTCGAAATATTGGATTCAATACTCGAAAACCGATTTTTTTTTTATTTTTACATGAAACCCAAAAATCTAATAATAAAATCAGTGTTGAAATTTTAATTCTTTTAAAGCGTTTTTTCTAAAAATCCAAGCTTTCAACCTTTAAGTATTTTGTTAAAAATTCAATTTGAAACTTCCAATTTTGAGTTTATTCTAGACATGTTCATTTATTTTCAAAATTCCATCCGAAATGTCCTCTTTTTTTATTGAAATTTCCAGACAATTTTTATAATTGTTTTTTGATGAATTTTCTTAAAATTATTACTGTAAACTCTTTACTCAAGGTTTTTATTTTATTTTGAAATTTTGTTCCTAATCCCGAGATTAAAGAGATATACATTTTTTGTTTTTTTTTTTAAATAAGGCTTGATTTTCATAGTTTTTATTTTCACTTTCGTAACAAATTTCGACTGTAAACTAAAAAGTTCGGGAAAATTTGTATTTTAATAGAAAATTTCGATTTTTATTCTCAAAAATTCAATTTTCACGTTTTTCCCTAGTTGTTCGCTTAAAACTTCAAAACCTTTGTTGGAACTTTTGGTCTTATGTGTATTTTTGAAATTTCTACTTTTCAAATTGTTTTATACACTTTGAGTTTCGAAATTCGTCTTTCTCACAATTCACCTTCAATATTGTTCTTTTTTCGAGTAGTTTTTGTTATAAATTTTAAACTTCTTTTTTAAAATTCCTGACTACGGCCCTGCGTTTTCTTGGTAATTGTGATTTTGATCTTTTAGTGCCTTTTTTAAAGTATTTTGCCTTTCTAATGCCTTTTTTACCTATTTATTTTTGCCTAATTTAAGTTTTTATTCGCCTTTTTCCCTTATTTGATTCTGCCTACCGGTATCTAGTTATTAATAAACAATACACATATAACTGGTTTTGCTTTTAATTTAGGGTTTTAGGGTTCCGTTAAGAATTTTGTTTTTTAAAAGGGTTCCGTCACCAAAAAAAGTTTAAGAACCCCTGGGTATAGGATATAGAAGAATGTGAACACCAAGCGACAAACCAAGATATCACTACTATGCGTTATTTTCAGCATTGACTGTACCCGACTGTACGTAGGGATTCAAAACACAAATTTTCAAACCGCTCGGCAGTAGAGTTTCTGATCCGCCAACACAACGCTGCTATGCAGCAGATTTCCATGCATTGTATAACCGAAGACGAAAGCATCTAGAAGCAATAATAGAGCTGCAATGTTGCCAATTACATCATAATACCTCCTTAACACTAGGACACGAAAAACAGTGAGATGTATAATTTGGTTGCCATTACGCAAAAGCGGTAACGCATATTTTACTGTTTCATTTACATCACTGTACATAATAACGTGTGACTTATTTAAAAGTAAGAAAAAATTAAATTATTTATATCAAATGTTGGTGATAATTGTGACTAACATGGTCAATTCTGAGGTTCCAAGTTTCTTTATCTAAAGCGTTAAGAATACAAATATTTGTTCTCTCATACATCCAAGGCGCATAAAATATATTACTCGTAGAAAATATGCTCAATGTAAATCGAAATTTTTGTTATAGGCAAATGGTGGGGACCAAAAACAAAGCAACCCATCTTGGCACTTCATGGTTGGCAAGACAACGCGGGTACATTCGATACGTTGGCTCCCTTGTTGGCTAAGCAAGGGTTAGCGATTTTAGCCATAGATCTACCGGGACACGGCTTTTCCAGCCATCTTCCTAAAGGTGTCGGCTACTACCTCTTTTGGGACGGCGTTTCTTATGTAAGACGATTGGTCAAGTTCTTTCAATGGAAAGATATCGTTCTCATGGGACATTCTTTAGGCGGAGGAATTTCATTCCTGTATGCTGCAGTATTCCCCGATGAAATTAAAGGTTTTATTCAATTTGATATTGCCGGACCGGCATCTTATAGTTTAAAACGGTTAAAGAAAACACAACCTGCCGCTATAGATAATTTTCTTCGTTATGAAACGCTGAATAAAAGTCTTCAACCTAGATACAATTACGAAGAAATGCTCCAGATTGTTGAGGATGGTTATAAAGGAGCCCTTACGAGGGATTCTTGCAAAATAATGATGAAAAGAGGAATGAAACCAGATACAGAAAAAGAAGGCTGCTATTATTTTACAAGAGATGTAAGAGTCAAGGTAGCCGCCTTAGGTTTATTTGGAAGTGATGAAGTTTTGCAATATGCCAGAAGAATAAAGTGCAGAGTGTTGAACATTCGAGGAAATCCGGGATACGCCTTTGAAGAACCAGAATTTTACGATAAAACTTTAGATGTTTTAGCCGAAAATGCTAGTCAAGTAGTTCGACATATCGTTGAAGGAACACATCACTTACATTTAAATACACCCGAACTAGTGGCACCCTTAATACTAAAGTTTATGAATGAACTTTATATTTAGGCGGCCGTAAAAGTTAATACACAGTCAACATCTTCCAGTTGGTGATACAAAAATATTTTATCTGTTCCTAGCGTATTTTTAAAGACATCGTTTTGATAGTTACTTAATTTTATTTCGTTACAACCTTACAGTGTCTTTTTGCAATTATTACATTTTACCAATTTGAACATTTCAGATGGAGTCCAAAATATTCGACGAAAATGTCTTTTATATTGTAAAGTTGACTTTAAACGAACACTGGCAAATGGCATTTCCATGTAGTTACAGGAAGAGATGGATTCATTTGATACTTTTTACATATCTCTTCCCACTGCATTTCAGTTGGACTAAAAATTGCCTTGGATCTTAATCTTCCCTTAGCTGCTTCCCATTCCTGAAAATTAAATTTGATTTTATTATTAAATTAATAATTAATAATTTCTATCAAGTACTCAATCAAGTTTTATTAACAAATCAATGTAAGCATATATTTATTTAGATGGTGACATTTTCTTTAACTCAAATAGATATAAGTCAAATAATTTTAATTTAGAAAATGATATTTGTAAAATTGTACCTGAAAGATTGATTACTTTCCGCCTCTTTGCTATAGAAATTTTCCGAATATTGTATTTGTTGGTGGAACGGACTGGTACTTGGTTATCTTCAAAAATTGAAATAGAAATTTTGTCCCTTGAAAACAAGAAAGATTAAACAACACAACAGAGGTTGCTCTAACGCATTTCGATAGTCTAGCTATCATCTTCAGAGAGATACAGATTTAGTATCTCTCTGAAGATGCTTGGCCACCGAATACGTTAGAGCAACCTCTGTTGTATTTTTTAATCTTCCTTGATTTCAGGGGACAAGATTTGTATTTTAATTTTCGAATAATGTACGTTCATACTTTAGAGCAGGCTGAAATATTTATCGAATTTAGAATTTCGATACCAAAGGCCGGCTTCTTATTTGAATATTTATTTGATCTCTTCATTTTGACACCCTAGTTATAAATAATACAATTTGTCCGAGTTTTACTAAAAGTTTTTATAAGAGTTGCAGGTTGGTTTGATGATTAGTTTCGACTTGCTAATAGATGTGTTAGCACAGTGGTGCCCAATCTTTTAGTTGATTAGGACTCAAATAGTTGGTTAAAAATTGTAAGCGAGTCACATCATCAGAACTGAAAAAAGATTCAAAAAAAAAAACCAATAAACCACAACCGCAAACATTTTATTTTACTTAACGTTAGTCATAAACAAAGGTGAAAAATAAAAATAATAACAAGTTTTAGTTCGCGGTCGAGAAAAAGGGTTTTTAAAAAACGACGAATCTCACTTTACAAGCGGGGCTGAAGCCTGGTTTGGCTTCTCACCCTAATTTCTGTACAAATTACATTTGTTGTTGTGTACATTTTTATTATTCACTTAACATTATTGATTAATTTTATAATATTGATTAGATATGGTTTAGCTAACTGTAGGTATTAACACGACTCAAGCAATTAGCACAAATCGAGCAAACAATCATAGTTGTTCCCTTTTATAAGTTCTCGATGCTGGTGACGCCGTGTACAGGTGGATAGTATCAATGTCAACTCCAAAAAATCCTATCCAAAGATGATTCAAATAGACCAGGGTAGAAACTTTCAAAAACGATAAAAAGTGAAAAAAAATTATAGTAGGATGAAACCTATTAGAAAAGGAAGATAATGCAACAAAAATGAAAGGAAAAATAAATTACGGGCGATCTGAGGTCGGGAAGGGGTAGGGAGTGAGTTTTTAAGGGTAAAAAACGGTTTATCTCGATTTCTGGCAAAACTACAAATTCTATGGAAAAAAGTTAAATGGCAAAGTTGTAGGTAATAAGAAGATTTACAACTTTTGTATCTACACTTTTTTAACATAACCTCAAAATTCACGTGAAAAATTCAAAAAACCAGGTTTATTGTTTTTTATTTTTATCTTTAAAAAAAAATTTTTTTTTCACGAAATTTGGTGAAAACTAACTAAGTATAGTCTTTGGTCAAGCTGAAACAGGCTTATGTCGCTTTTGCGCAGAAGCTGCAGAGACTGCAGAACGTGTACTGTGCAAGTGCGATGAGCTTGCTCGCAAAATGCACTTCCAACTCGGATGGGCGTCCTTAGACCCCTCAGATATGGAGAAACTCATGCCAGGTCCATAAAAAACTTTTACAAGGGTTTGAACCTGGGAACTACATAGATCAGGGCAGGCCCGTAACCAAGGGGAGGACTAGGGGGCTGCAGCCCCCCCCCAAATTGTTTGGCTTTAGATAGAACTGAACTTTCCAGATGTATGATCTTTTTAAAAACCATTTTTAATGGATCATTTTGTTTTCGTACTGAAATGCAAGGACGTTTTTTTTTCAAATTTCGCGCTATTTATTATTATTAGAGACCGGATTTTAAGCACAATTAAGCAAAGTAAAAAGATGACCAAAATGTTAAATTAGGCAAAAACGAAAAGCTAAAGAAAGCACCAAAAAGGTAAAATACTCTAAAAAAAAGGCATTAACAGACCAAAACTCACAATTAATAAAAAAAAAACAATTTGAAATCTCAGTCGAAGTTTAAAAAAAATAGATTTTAGGTTATACTCGGGATACTCAGAAGGAGTATAACATTTTCAAATGAAGGAGTTCTTAAGATTTTCAGTTCATTCTCGAATTTTCACCCTAAATCTTAAAATTTTTACTAAAATTTCGTTTCTACAAAAATTTAAACTGTTCTTGAAATTTCTTGTTTTTTATTTGAGATTTCAATCTTACGTTTTTAATTTTATTAAAATATTGTTGAATTTTGCAAGTTTATCAAGCTTAAACTCCTCATTTTGAATTTTGTGATAATAGTTTTACAGTTTTGGAATTTAAAAATTTAAATTTTAAATTCGGTATTTGAATAAAATTTTGAATATTAGGCCTTTTACTAAAAAATCAAAATCTCTTATAAGCCATTATTTTGAAAAGAAATTTTTTAATAAATTATTTGTATGAACTTTTTCTATAATTTTTCTACCATGGTGACTGAATTTAAAAAAAAATGTCTAAAATATCGATTCTTTTATAAATTTCGAGTTTTACACAAAACTGCAGCATTTTTAAGTTGGAAAATTCAGGTTTTTTTTAATAACTGTAACCCATCAACTTAATTGGAAATTTTTAATTTTTTCAAAAAGTTTTAAGTTCATAATAAAAAATTTCGAAATTATTTGTTATGAAATTGATTTGTTTATATTTCGATTACAATTTCGAAAATTCGACTTTTTTCTCAAAAATTCAACTTTCAAGTGAAAAACTCCAACAAAATATTGAAATTTCTATCTTAATTAACTTTAATTAAGACATTTTTTACTTTTAATCACGACATTTCAACTTTAAATTCATATTTTTAGAAAATTTATAAAATTGTTTAAAACTTTTACGACGGGTTCAAAAATGTCAAGATTAAAGTCGAAATTTTGAAAAAAAACAGCTTATGACATTAATAACAAAATTTTTACATTAGCACTGGTTCATAATTCAGACTTCTTCAAAATATTTTGAATTTTTTTTCTAGTCATTTAATGTAAAAAGATCCCCTGGATATTTTGAGAAAACACTAAAAGGTGTAGCGTTTGTTGTGTTTTTTAATCTTTCTTAGTTTCAGGGGACAAGTTTTGTATTTCAATTTGAGGAAAATCAAAGTTTATTTTTTGAATTTTGTTTCAAGACAAAGTGTTGAGTGTTATTAGTTTTTGTTAATAGATTTTATCTTTTGGAAATAAGAGATTTTTTTAGAAAATTTTGACTTCAAACCTTTTTTTTCAAAAATTATAGCTTCTTTTTTCTTCGGATTTAGAGAATGAGTAATTATAAATGTCAACTTATTTCTAAAATTTCGAATTTAAAAAAATAAAAATTTCGAGTTCAAACATATCTCACTTTTTGTTCGGAAATTCAAAATTTCTAAAAAAAAGTTAATATTTTCGGAAATGTTTATTAATGAGTTCTGGTTATTTTTAAGTATAAACACGGTCGTAATTAAACTTTTTCTAGAACGAGTTTGTCCATTCTAAATGTAGACTTTTCTAGACATTTCGAATTAAAATTCCAAATTCAAAAAACTCAAGATTAAGTTCAGAATTTCGATATCTGAAATTTTTCACAAAAATTTTGGCTATATTTCCAGGTTTCTAGAAAGAATCGAAGTTTAAAAAAAATATTTAAAAATATTTCAAGATTTTAAACTTTGAATTTTGAGAAAAAAAGTGAAAGTATTAATATACTTCGCATTTAACAAAAAATCTAATTCAAATTGAAAATTTCCAAAAAAGGTCGAAATTTTGAGATTAAAGGTAAAACTTAAAAAAAAAGATAAATAAATTTATAGCAAAAACTTTTTATCGAAATTCGGAAAAATCAGATGCATTTCGACCTTGCAAATTCAGACGGCAACAATAATTTCCAAAAATTGCCCACAATAAAAAACGTAGGAATTAAAGTTGTTGCCAGTTAGAAAAAGAGTTGGATGCTGAAAGGAAACTAAAACTTAAAAAAAAACATCTAATCTTCCAGAATTTAGGAAAGAATATCCAAATTTTAAATGTTCGGGTGCAAACTTTAAATTGAGGTAAAAGTTAAAATTATGAATTTAATTGAAATTTGAAGAAAATTAAAAAAAAAGATTTTTCTCTAGCTGACTTTAAACTATATATCGATTTGAATCTCAATGCAGATGACGTCGATGCATCTTTTGCTAATCTTTTAAGATTAGTGCGCTTGAAAATGCCAGTTCTGCTGGCGAAATACGTATCGCGTAATTATTTATTTAATTGCCGATGTGGTAAAGGGGTGAAACCTTCTTTGGACTTTAAACTATGTCTTTAAATAGAGCACTTTCTAGAGGCATTTTTCAAACACAAGAGCAGATTATAGAAGACAGTTTAAAGATAAATTTAAAAAGAAGAATATCTTTCCAGTAATTTTATCATCTTACCCACACATCTGTTTTTATTTTGAAATTAAATTAAGATAAATAGGCAACGTCGTTGTTAAATTACTTTGTCAGAATGTTAGAAGAGTTGGACTCTAGAAATGGTTTTAGTGTATTTTTTTATATTTTAGTATACTTATATACAATAATAATATTAATAGTAAAGTAGTATTGGACCGTGGCTTCTTAGCTCTAACTTAAACGCAAACAAAGACTAGGCAGTTTTAGCAGAAGGATCGCCCCCTTCCCCAAAAAAAGATTCTGGACAGGCCTAAATCAGGGTATGCACAACAGATATCCTTGGGTCGAGGTGCGGGGTGGATAAAAAGAACCACGAAACGACTCATATAATCTAATCAAGATAAGCATTACTGTGTAACTAATGAATGGATGCAGGGATGCAACTTGCATTAATAGAACTTGAAAAATGATGCATAAAAACGTTGAACCCTGAATAGCTAACATAATATTCCTTTACGCCAGCCTAAATTGAAACTTCCAACTTCCCGCGAGCTGCGAGTTGGGTCCCACTGTCTTAGCATATAGGTTTGATCAATAAACATATTTTGTCACGGACGTATCTTAAAATTTGAAAATGTAGGTTGTGAAATAACATAACTTTAAAATAGTTGTCGTAAAACGAAAAAAAAAATAAAGCTTATTATTTTGTTTTTTTGGGGGGGGGGAGGGGCGAGTGGCTTTCACTGAATTTAGATTTTAAAAATATATACCTGTAGAATTTTCATGTTCCGTTCCTTAGCTTCTTCTAAATTGAATGCACTTCTAACGTTGTGTGATGTTGTCGTCTTTTCATTGAAATTTAATTTTCCTTCACTATACGCACATAGTACAATTATAGAGAAAATAACGACAAGTAACTAAAAAATTAAATATGAACCTACTTTTTGTGTAACAGTTTTTCAATCCTTTCTTCTTCAGTCTTATATTTGGTTAAAATATCTTCAACTTCTTTTAATGGCATTAAATTAATGATTACAAAAATGATATAACTAAAGAACAGTCATCAACCCAAGCTCTAAGTTTGTTTGAAATGTAAATAATTAGGTTACCACAGAGACATGTCATGTGACGATTTATAATACTTTACAACCCTCACAAAACATACAGGGCGATTCATTAAGAATGGACAATCTCTGAACTGGAGATACTACACACCAAAATATGGTGATTGAGCTTAACATGCCTCATACAAATGTTGCAGGTTTACGAGGTACAGGGTGTTCAAAGTTGGAATTTTAATTTGAAACTTCCTAATAATTTTGTAATTTTAAGCAGTATCGTCTGGAATATTGGCAACTTTATATTTTTTGGCATAAGAATTACGAATTTAATGCTGAATTTTGCCCTACTTACACAGGGTGTTAGTTACACCCTGTTACTTAAGTAAATTACAATATATCTTTTTTGCCTAATGAGTTACCGCTAAAATGACTGGAAAATCTAAAAGGCAGTTCAATTTTGAATAAAAAAGGTACTTTTGTTTATTTCATGTAACTCTATCAGTTTTTGAGTTATTTGCATTTTAAACATTCAAAGAATTTGTTTGTTGCAAAATGAGTTTATTATTTTAAATTAATACTATGCCAGGTAACAACAGTAAAGGCAACAAATAACAATCAGTAACAGTAATAAAAGAAAACTTCAAAGTAAATGCTTAAAATGACCACCTTCCACTTCAATACACTTTGTAAGGCGTATCATGAAAGATCTTTGAATATTAAATATCATTTGTCGATTATTTTTAATAATATTAGCAGCTTCCTGAATTTTCTGTCGTAATTCTTCGTTGGAATTAATTGTTTCTTTGTAAACCATGTCCTTCATTTGTGACTATATTGAGAAGTCAATGGGGTTCAAATCTAGACTCCTAGGTGGCCAAACAAATTCACTGCCACGCCCAATCCACCGGTGAGGAAAATGTTCATTCAGGTATTGGCGTACTGGCAGAGAAAAATGTGGCGCATAAACCACATGCACCGCCTTATGACTAGTGGTACACAGTGGCGGCTGGTGACTTTTCGACAGGGGGTGCGCAGATGCAAAAAATATTAATAGTTAAAGTTTAGGTGACTTCAATGCCGCAGCAAGGTGTTAAATTTAGGAGAAACAAACGCTTTTTGTAAGGCGTGGTATTTAATAGTATTTTATTTATTTATTTATTTTTCACATTTTTATTCCAATTTTAACACTGGCAAACGCCTACCTAGTTCTTTTATTTTCACTTTCTCTTCTAGTAGAAGTATACCACAATCGTTTTTTAATATAAAAATGGTGTTCATTTTAAAAACACAATTAAATCTTCTAAAACCTGATGCAGAATACTGACACTGACAAACATACACTTCAAATTTTCACGCATACTGACA
The DNA here is from genome assembly GCA_028583605.1 of Dastarcus helophoroides. Lineage (NCBI taxonomy): Eukaryota > Metazoa > Arthropoda > Insecta > Coleoptera > Bothrideridae > Dastarcus > Dastarcus helophoroides. The sequence goes on along the minus strand of CM053328.1, from coordinate 1,114,379 downwards.
ATGTCATAATTAGTGGTGGAAGTTTATTCAACGAACTATTTTTTCTATAATTTAGAACCAAATACCAAATCAACAAATTAATTATTAGACCCTAGAATGAGCCCTGCTATTTTTTTGTGAATAACGGTACTATTGGCAGTTAGGCGCCTGTAAGCGGCACAATTAGCAAACGCAATCGATCAGCCGACACGTACGCATTTAGTATTTATCATTTCACAGTTAAGTACTTGTTTTTAGGGATGCAACATCGTTCAAAAAAGCATCGATGTTTGAACATCGATATTTTTTTAAATGAAACATCGATGTCTTAAACATCGGTATTCGGTATCGATACATCGATGTTTTTCTGATGCTTTTTAAATATTTAATTGCGAGTTTAAGAATTCAAAATTCGGAAAGTGTAGAAAAGGACATCAATTTAAAAAGAATTTTTTAATTCCGAGTTTAATTGGAATTTCCACTTTTTCTCGAAATTTCGTCAAAATTTTGACTCAATGTCGAAATTTTGACTTTTTTCTCGAAATTTCGCCTTCAATTTCGAAATTTCAACTGTTTTCTAGAAATTCTAAGGTCAAAGTCAAAATTTCGACTTTAATCTCGAACATTCGACCATAAATATACACGAAAATTAGGTTAGGCATACAATATTGACAGATGACGGTAGGATGTGTTCAGTTACTTCCATTTAATAACCAAAATTTCGACTTTTTTCTCGAAATTTTCAGGTTAAACTCGAAATTTGAGATTAAAGTCGAAATTTTGACTTTACTCCTGGAATTTCGAGAAAAAAGTTGATATTTCGAGATTGAAGTTGAAATTTCGAGGAAAACTCGACAATTTGCCTTTAAACTCGAAGTTTCTAACACTGTTTATTGATTGATGGTCTTTCCTTGCCTAATTTCTTTGATTATTTTTTATGAAATGTCAAAAAAACTCAAATTTCGGGAAAAAACTAAAATTTATAAAAATAAAATCTCGGTTATTACAAATTTTTATTACGAATTTTAAAAATGTCAAAACTTTTAAAATACCCAAAATTTTGAAAACAGAACTTAAAATTTTGAGAAACTTCGGAAATTTAAAAGAAAAGGCTAAATTTTGAAACGTTAAAATTTTCATAAAAAATTCAGGTTTTTCAAAAAAAGTCTAAATTTCGATAAAACTTTTTTTTAAACGTCAGGCAAAATTTTGTAAAAATGCCAAACTATAAAAGACGGAATTTAAAAAAGCGAAGTTTTGAGAAAATATCAAATTTTGAAAATTTTTAAGGCGCATTAATTAAAAAAAAAAGAATTCTAAAATTTTTAAAAAACGAAATAATTGAAAACATTTCAAATTTTCGAGAAAGTCGGAATTTTAACAGACGAATTTTGAATCGAAATTTCAAGTTAAAATTTAGAAAAATATCGACATTTTCATAAAAGTCAAAATTTCCAAAAATGTGGAAATTCTAAAAGAAATAGTAAAAAAGTTCAAGACAACATTTTAAAAAAAATTTCAAAATATCCGATTTTCAAAAAAAAGAAATTTTTTTTTACTAATTTCATCTGAAGATAAATTGTAATTTTGACCAAAGTAAAGATTTTCAAAAAAGGTCGAAATTTTGTAAAATAGTCAAAATTTCAAAGAGGGTAAAATTTTTAAATACTGTTGAAAATTGAAAAATATTGAAATGTTTAAAAACAAAATCGAAATTTTGAAGACAACTGGAGAATTTCAAATTTTTTTATGAAAAAATGAAATTTTCAAAAATACCAAACTTTTTTAAAAGTGATTCTAATTTAACTTAAAAAAATGTAATTTTGGAAAAGTAAAGATTTAACGAAAAATTCGAAATTTTGGGAAGTAGCCAAAAATTTTAAAAATAGGTGAAATTTTGAAAAAATGTGACTTGAAAAAATCTAAATTTTTCAAAATAGTTGAATTTTTAAAATAACGCCAGAATTAAAAGAAAATAATCGACAATTTAAAAAACATTGACATTTTAAAAAAAATCGAAAGTTTTTGATTAAAAGTGAAATGTTTAGAAAGATACAAAGAATTTTAAAAAATAAAAATATCTAAAAAATTTCGAAATTTTTTAAAAAGCCACAATTTTGAAAAATAAATTAACATTTTGAAGAAATTAAAAGTTGAAATTTTGAAAAATGTTGAATTTTCATAAAAAATTAAAATTTTCGAAAACAATTCGAAATTTTTATATAAACTCAAACTTTTTATAAAAGTCAAAACAGTTTGTGAAAATGCCAAACTCTTAAAAAATCCAAGCTTTGAGTCTTAGTAATTTTCCCAAGGAGTCAAAAATTTAAAAATTCAAAATTTTTAGAAGAATCCGAAATTTTTTGAAAATCGAAATTTTCAAAAAGTTCCAAATTTTCAAAAAACTAAAAATTTTAAAAAACGGAAAAAAATACGAAAATTTTTAATTAGTTGAAATTTTGAAAAATGTAGACATTTTCATAATAAGTTAAAATGTTCAATAAAAAGGCAAGATTTCCAAAAAACTGGATATTTTGAAAAAGTCGAATTTTGTAAAAAACATTTTTGAGCCGAAGAGTGCATTTGAAGTTTAAATTTTTCGAACAAAGCAGACATTTCGAAATTATAGACATACATGGGAGGAAACTTTAACATTTAAAGGCTAAAGTGAAAGTTCCAAAATTTCCCACTTTAATCTTAAATATTAAAAACAAATTTCGATAAAACTTTTAAAGTCCGGATTTGGGGAAAAAATTTATAAAATTTATAAAAATAAAAATTTAATACACAATGTCAGGAAAGGTTAGAGATTTCTAAGAACATTTGGAATTAAAAAGTATGTAATTTTCAAATTTAAACAAGAAATTTTGATAAAAATTTATAACTTCTTGTATTAAATATGAAGATTTATTTATTCAAAAATTGACAACTTTTCAAATATTTCAAATTTGGAAATTAGGTCCGAAATTTTGAGAATTCTGTTTAGGTTTTAATTTGGACATTTTTATTTCTAACTTGAAAATTGGTATATTTCTAGAAATGTTTATCTTTTTTATGAAAATTTCGACTTTTTTGTAGAGGTTTTCAATTAAAATACGAAATTAACAAAATTAAAAGTTCAAAAAAAGGAAATTTATGTAAAGTAAGTTGTCTTAAAGGAACTGAATATTTGAAGTTCAAACTAGAAATGTTGACAGGTAAGAATTTTTTTTAAATATTAAATAAATAGTAAATAATTGTGAAAATTTTGTTTATAGTTTCGAGTTTTCAAATTAATACTTTTCTAAAAATTCTCATTTTTTTTTCAAAATTGGTGTTTTTTTATAGGTTGCCAAATAAAAATATCTAAACTATGAATTGTCAGATAATTGTACTGTTTGTATGCCTGCCGCTAAGCTTCAGTATCACTTTGTTAAATATACACTGCTGCCATCAAGCGTCTAGTTACAAAATTGTGTGGTTATTTGTATCATCAATATTAATTCTATACAACTGATGGCGCTAATTCCATCACGATACGATACATCGATTTTTCAAACATCGTTTGTAAACTGAACGATGTATCGATATTTTTTATGTTTTAGAATCGATGTTGAAACATTGATGTTTACAAACGATATATCGATGTTTTCAAAACATCCAACTGTCGTTTGCATCCCTACTTGTTTTTCCTCGTTAAGTAGTAATGCATAATAATAATAATACACAAAACATTCTCGTAGTTTTCATAATAATTTAAATGATTGAATATTTATAGCTTTAAACCTTCAAAGTGTTCAGTCTGTGTCACTCATTTTAAAATTTGTTTAAATAATTAAATCATTCAAATCAGCCAATCACAACAACAACAGACAACGTAGACAGATGTAACAAGATATGCTACTGCCAGATTGATTGCAGATGTATTACACGTAATAAAATTTGTAACTCATATGACTTATTTTTATGTTAATAATTAGATAATCGAAATATAATTGATTGACGATATGAAAATCCATCCTTCATTTCGAAACAAAATTAAGACACAAAAGTTGTAACAGAAATCTTATCACATGAACCATAAATATTTCACTTCAAACTCTGTCTCGTATTCATCATCCGACAACATCCCGTGGGGGAGCGGCGTACTGCGCTAACTTTAATGCGCGCTCCGTAGTTTATTGTTTCTACATAACGCGAGGATGCCGTTGATAGGAATCGTACAGCAGCCAGGCCAAGTGCTTAGCTCTTAGCGCACCAACTTATTTAAACTTCCTCATAATGGAATAAAACATACGCGCACTTTATTCCAAGTAATGCACAAGTACTTTTCTCTTCTCAAAATTTTAACTTTTACAAAAAAATCTAGTTTTTAAAAAAGTTTAATAACAATGTTTACTTTTTGTTCCAATTTCGTTTTTTTGGAAATTCGAATATTTCAAAATTTTGAGATTTTTCAGGATTTTGAATTTTTTTGAAGATTTCAAATTTTTTTTCAAAATTTTTATTTTCCTAGCTTACTTTTTGGGAGAATTTTGTCTGTTCTGAGATTTTGATTTTATCGCAAAATCTCAACTTTCAAAAATATCGCGATCTTTATTAGTAAGTAATTTCCGCTTTCTTTTTTAACTTACGCTCGATTTGCAAAAATTTGATTTTTCTCAGTTTTTACTTTTATTTGAAGATTTTAATTTTTAAAACAATTTTCTTTTTTGGAAAATTTTGACTTGTTAAAATATTTACTTTTTATGGAATTTTTATAATTTTCAGGATTTGGAATCTTTCAAAATTTAAAGTTTTTTCAGTTTTGTCTTTAATATTTCTAAATTGTTTTTTCAAAATTTCGATATTTTCTTCAAAATGTCATTTTTTTCTACAAATTCTGAACTTATTTTTTACAATTTTCACGTTTATCAAAAATTCCAACCATTTTTGAAATTTTCGATCGTTTCTCAGTTTCAATTTTTTCTTTGAAGGAATTTTTAAAATTTTCACCCCAAATTTCTAATAATTTGTTTTAAATGTGTCGATTTTTTTAAGTTTAAACCTTTTTAAAGTTCTGTGTTGGTTTCATAACTTTTAACTTTTTTAAAATAGCCACTTTTTGAAATTTACTTTTTTTCAAAATTTTGCTCTATGAATTTTTGATTTTTTTTAAATTTCGATCTTTCAAAATTTTGTCTTGTGGTGCCAAAATTTTTTGGTTATAAGATGTTTTTTTTATTTTTATTTATTACCAACTTTTGATACTCTCTTTTACCCCCTCAGAACTTGAATTGTTAAAACCGGCGAAACATGGATTTTATTATTTCTTTCATAGATTATTTTACAAAATTTCAGTTCCTAAAAAATTATTATTAGTCTAGTTCCAAACCAAACTCGAAATTTGATTTTTCTGCTTTTAAGGGGCGAGTTGTTAAAATCGCCTAAACATGAGTCTAATAATTTTTTTTTGGAATTATTTACATGAGAATCTAGGTTTTAAAATGCATTATTAACTCTGCTCCATGCTAATTTTGAAACTTCACCCCCTTTTTGTCCCCTTTAAAGGAAGAATTTCCAAAAATGTTCCTTTATTGCTCATCTACACCAAGAAAGGAATTTTCTTTCCAAATTTCGTGTTTCTGGATGCAGCAGTTAAGACTGTGCTTCGATGATTAGGTTTTTCAGTTGATCAGAAATTCTTTCTATAATATTAGTACAGATAATGTAAATTATTAGTTCTTTTTTTTTGTAAATTTTGTCTTTTTTATGTATTTTGATAGATTTCAGTTCCAATTTTCCCATTTTTCCTAAAATTTCAATTTGGGGCTTGAAAGTTTAACTTTCTAGAAATACTCAGTTTTTCCTGAAAATAAAAAATTCGCGTCTTTTCTAATAAATGCAATTTATTTTTCAATTTGATATTATTCTAAAAATGTTGTTTTTTTATATATTACGTAAATCATTATTGTTTTCCATATTTTGGTTTTGTTCTGAATTGTAGTTTTTCAGATTTAACTGTCAAATTTCTCTTGAAATTTTGACTTTAAACTTTTATTTTTGACTTTTTAATATATATCGACTATGTTCTCGAGATTTATTTGTCCATCTTTGATCTTAAAATTTCAAAAACATTTTTCAAAATTCGATTCCTTTTCGAAATGTCTAGGTTAGTCTCGAAAATAATAAGTATTTTAAAATGTAAACTTAGAATTTTCAGAAAAAATGAAAATTTCGAGAAAAAACTCGAAATTTATGAAAAAACTATTAAACCTTTTTTTCCGGTTTTTTTTTTCATGAATACCGAATAATTAAGAGTTATAGAAAAAAGTTATGACTTAATAAAAAAATAAATGGCTCAAATTATATTTTGATTTATCTGCACTTTTTAAAGTGCCGCCTGAGGCGGTTGTCTCTTTGCATCATAGAACGGCACGGCCCCGTTTGGATAGTTAATTATTAAGATAATTTTCTGTTAATTTTATTGAGTAGTATTTTAGATCGTACAGTAATTGATTGTATATATTAAAGAACATATCTCAACTGATCACTAATAGGTGAAGGCTGGATTTAGAAACCTGATACTTGGACACTAGTTTAATTCTTAAACAATTAAATCCTTGGCAAGAATACATAGTGACAAAATTCAGTATGAAAACAATTGTTTATATCTAATTCCACGCGAACGACGTCGCTGGTAATCAGTAGTAAAGTGTAAAAGATCAAGAGCTTAGAATATACATATATTTAAAACTATTGGGAATCTTATTTCAGGGTTTCGTTGTTATATGAAGGAATCGTATCTTTTCAAAATAGCCAATGCACGCTTAGCTTATAAAAATTGGAATTTTAATAAAGTAGCGTAGGCAAAATAATGCATAATAAAAAATTAATTAGACCGCGGTTTGTGCATATCGCGTAATTATCCTACCTTTTTTTTTCAACCGATAGTTTCTTTACCTACATGCCCATAGATATGTACAAAACTGGAATAATTTGCGTTATTATCAAGGAGAATACTGATAATATTATCATAGATATATATTTTCAGGCAATGCCACATAAATATTTTCTTCGCGTCCATTTTTTGTCATTGTTTCCGACATTGTTAAGCGCCCGTAGAAAAGGACAAATACATTTTCCATATCATGTGCGAGTGAACATAAAATTTTAGTGTTTTGTATAGGAATACTTACGTGGTATTGTTTTGTTGGCCGTTAACATGGTCGGATCACCATAAAACCATATGTAAGTTTCAATCTTCCAATTATCAAACTAATAGAAATATCAAACTAAGTATAATTTTTTTTAGAGAATCTAATTAAAACGTTAGCACTTACTTGATCTACGCGGATAAATTGGAAATGTAAAGTTTGTTCGTGTGGCTCGAGTTAGTGAATCGTTCAATTCATCGAGAAAAAGACTAGATTTTTTTCAAAAATGCTTTATTCATTAGTCATGTTGAATAATGTACATCCAAGTCGGTGTAACAGTTTTAATGGCACCTTATTTTATAAAAATATGAGCATGTGTCGAACAAAATAGGAAGACCGGTAAAAAGGGGATATTCTACATACATATAAATACGTATATGGGATATATTTTACAAGAAGCCGGGTTATTAACTTTGCTCACTTAATATGGACGCCGAAAGCTTCTTCCAAAGGAAAACATTAATCAGACAAATGCAAAGGAAAACTTTGGCAAAACTTGTAAAAGTAAAATGAAAGAGCAAAATCCGTATGGTTCGGGAACCATATGTGTCTTTCCAAGAATTTTTTTGTGGTTAGTTTATCGAAAATGTATTTTAAAGAAACATATATAATCAAAGCCTTTTTTACCACTAATAGGTAGAAATATGAAATGAAATTCAAGATTTTTTGTTTACTTATAAATGATTTTTTTGTTTTAAATGCCTTACATCTTCAAATAATAAAAAGCCAAAACTAATAACATTTTGTTTTTGAAAAAATTTAGAATTTGTTTTGCTGATATTAATTAGAAATTAATCACATTCTATTTTATTCCATGAATGGATCTTTACTCTATGAATAAAAAATAAAACAAAGTTGTTGCGTTTAAGTTTAATTTTGATTATCTTGAGTTCCTTTTTCTAAAAGAGTCATAGTGATGGCCGCGCAAAATTAATAACCGTTATAATTTTACGCTAAATTTGTTACAGTTTTCATAATTTACATTATGTGATATGTTTTGCACATTTTCACTTTAAGATAGTTTTGTGTTACATTATTATTGGACGAATATACATATTAAATTTTTACTTAGGCAATTAATTTTAATTGTATCGTCAATTTTATATAAAAAGAAAATAAAACACGTAAAGTCCTCAGCTATATACAAGTTAGGAGTTGAAGTTGTTAAAAATAACAATTTCGATGCATTTAGTAATATTTTTATTTTATCATCTATATTACCAGAAGCTAAATATCAGTCTAATTTTTGTCAAAAAATGTTATTTAGGTCAAAATCACTTTCAAATATGTGATCATTGAAGCCAATCTGTGATATTCCATATTAATGACTTGGAAATAAAACACTATTTTGTTTTAATATCACTTGAGTATATTCACGAATTGTAACTGCAGTTTCTAGTATTACGTCATTAACAATCTATTTGATAATTAAAATACTCTGAAGCCAAGAAAGATTCAGTATCTCTCTGAAGATGATAGCTTGGCTATCGAAACACGTTAGAGCAACCTCTGTTGTGTTTTCTAATCTTTCTTGGTTTCAGGGGGCAAGATTTGTATTTCAATTTTTGAAGGTAGCCAAGGACCAGTCCGTTCCACCAAAACTATTTGATATTCAGTAGTCACACAACTCTGGAAGCTGCACTCACAATTTTTGAATATACATAATGTCACATAAGTGATACTAAAGTAAATTCATTTTTTATCTCCATTTTATCAAAAACATTTTATACAAAAAAAATCAGTCTTATTTTCATTAATAATAATACTTTCTTAAATTAAATAATCATCGATGAGGTTCGAATAGTTGACTAGCAAAAACAACTAGAGACCATTTTTGTCAAATATTAACGTTGACGAAAACTCGACGACGTTAAAAGCGGGGCTTCGAACCGGAACTGGACCGAAAATCGGAAACCGAAAAAAAACCGTTATTTTCGTCGGAACGAAAACCAGAGTGAAACCGGAAAAAATATCGGTTTATTTCGGTTCGTCGAATTTATGTACTTAAAACAATTTTTATTTTGCCCTTCAGTTTGGAATTTTTTTAGAGATTTCAATTTCTATTAAAAAATTTTACACAAACTCGTGCAACGTTGATCTCAAAATTAGGAGTTTACTTTCAATTTCTCATTTCTGTTTAAAAATTAGATTAGAAACTATTAATTTCCTCATTTTCTAGAAAATATTGACTTTATTCTTTTTTAAACCAAACTAAAATTTTAAACTTTAACTTGAATTTTTTTCCAAAATTTCGACATTTTTTAGAAATTTCCACTTTCATTTAGAAATTACGCAAAATATTTCTCCTCTTAAAATTTCGAATTTAAAATAATAAAAAAAAAAATATCCTCCGTTGTAACTTTAGAATAAAGCAGTAGCATGTTTTTCATTCAAGCTAGGGAAACTGGGCTTTCCTTACATTTTTATTTGCAAATTCAAGTTTTTCTAGAATTTTGAACTTTTTTTGGAAAACTCCAAATTTACTTCTTTCGTTAAAACTTCGATTTCCCTTTCCTAATTTAGAATATCTATTTTTTGAAGGTATTAGTCAAATTTTCCATATTTCGCCAATTTTTTCTTTCAAATTCCATCTTTTTTAGTATTTCAGTTTTTTTTTCGAAATCTCAAATTTAAATTCCTATGATTTTATACACTGCCGACTTCCTAAAACTTCCTAAAATTTCAAGATATGTTTTTTTTCTTAAAATTGTCGTTGAAATCTCGTTATTTCAAATTTAACCTTGAAATTCTTAAATTTCATGTTACAAATTTCAGGGAAAATACAACATTAGGTATATTCCAAGTTAAAGCTGGGATCTTGAAATTGGGGTCAACATTTTTAGAGTAAATGGTGACATCGTAGAAAATGTCTAATTTAAATTTCCAACGATTTTGTTTACGTTAAAATAGTAATTTCTATTCTGAAAATTTTGATTTTTTTTTCTCAAAATTTCGACTTTAGCCTCGAAATTGCGATTTTTTTTTAGATTGCTTAGAATTTAGAAGTCAAAATTGTGTGTTTTTTAAATATTAATTGTTTTCGCGAAACTTCCGCTATTAACTCGAAAGTTCTGCCCTTTGCTCGAACTTTTTAGCGATAGCTAAAATTTTTCCTACAATTTCGTCTTTACAAGTGAAATTCGCGTTTTTTTTTGTCAGGATATTTGTCGTTGATATTGAAATTTCAATTTTTCTATAGAAAATTAAAATTTAGAAATCACTGAAATTACATTTTTTCTGGATTCTTTATTATTCCGCTTAAAATATACATTTCAATTAAACATTTCGAATTTTTCCCAAAAATATTAGTAGAAGTTAGATTTCAAATGCAAAAGTGCTAATTTAAATTTGAATATTTTATGTTATTTTTTATTTTAAATCTTAATTCAAAATTTCGAAAGAATATCCAAATTTAAAGAGAAAGATTAATATTCTTGAAAAAAGTCTAAATTTTGAAGAAAAACTAAGTTTATGATTAACAATCTTTCAAAATTAATCTCACGGTTTCAAGTCCTTAAAATTATGAGTTTTCGAGGTAAAAGTCGAAAATTCCAAACTTAAACTTATAGTCCGAGTCTTAACTCAAAATTTCGAGAAGAATGTCTACAACTAAAGAATAAAAGTCGACATATCGATAAAAATGGTTATACTTAATAGAGAAAGACCAAATTTTATTCAAACTCGAAATTTTAGCGAAAAAAATAATAAAAAGTACATACAAATTTAAATTTGAAACTTCAAAAGAAAAAAGTTAAAATATCGAAAGAAGGTAAATATACTTACTAAAACTTTCTGCAAGATTTTACTTTTTAAGAAATTTTAAAATTTTCAGCAACATTTTCAAAAAAAAATGGAATATTTGGGTTTAAGGTCAATATTTCTAAATGTAGGTATACATTTTAAAAATTCTTCTGTTAAATTTTAAAATTCTTTTGTCGAAATTTTGACTGTTTCATCAAAATCTCAATTTAAAACTTTTCATTTTATATTTTTTGGTCTTTTTCATTTATTTTTTTTAAATTGATCTTTTTAATCCAAGTTCAAAAAAACAAGATGAAAACAACAAATGTTAATTCTATTAGAAAAAGCGAATCAAGGTCAAAACTTCGCTAGAAAGCTAAAATTATGAAAGAAAAGTCTCTCAAGTTTTCGATTTTAATCGCCAAATTTCGTATATTCTAGAACTTTTTAACTCTTGGATATATAATTTAAGATTTTTATGAAAATTTCGAGTTTAAACTTAACTTAAATTTAACATTTCTGCAACCCAGCTTGGAAATATTTAACGCAGAAATGTTAAATAAAATTAATAATGATAATGTTTCCGATCAATGAGAGTCTACAATGACGAATAATTTAAATTTAAAATTTCTAAACCCGAAAATGCGATTTAGTGTTTTATAAAGTTCAGGTTTTTTGTTGCAATTTGAACTAAAATTGAACTCAAAATTCAGGGTTTCAGCTTGAAATTTTTTAATTTGAAAAATAACACATATTTTATTTCTTTTAGGCAAGATTATAGCAGTTACATGTTCTAATATTAAAGAAAAAAGACATAACAATTACTAAATTAGGTTCGAAAATCAATTTTTAATTCGAAAAACTCTTCTAATGCGCAGGCCAATAGGTTTAAACATTTATTAGATTCGAAGGTTAGAAACCAAAGACCGGTTTCGATCTTGTTAGATCTCGTCAGTTTGGTATATCCAACTCGAATGCTAAAGAATGTTCCGACCAGTAAGTAAGTACTAAAGACTGTCAAGCTTGTGACTCTCAGACTACCGCCACCTATTGGTCCATATAGAAAATTATGGTCATCGTCAACATCCCAAACTGACGAGATCTAACAAGATCGAAATCGGTCTTTGGTTTCCAAATTTCGAATCTAATAAATATTCAAACCTATTGGTCTGTGCATTAGAATCCTTGTCTTCTGGGAACTTTCCTAGAGAGCATCCGCTTCGCTAGGTGGCAATGTTTCAACTGTTGGCAGTTCAGCTACATATGATTCACTATACACGCCTGAAGGGCTGCATGAATTTGCAGTCTCTGTATTCTACTTGCATACGAAAAACTTTTGAAAAATCAAAAAAATGAGTCACCCGGAAGTGAATCGAAATCCGAAAACGGGAAAAAAACCGTTATTTTTGTCGTAACGAAGATCGATATAATTTTTTTTGCTGGAATGAAAACTGAAAATCGGAACGAAAAAAATAACCGTTCGAAGCCCTGGTTAAAAGTATAAAAAAAATATGTCCTCACTTTCTCATTAATAATTCGATATTTGACTCGAAAAAGTTGCCATGCAAGAGCGTTATTCTAAATGTTCAGCCGCCTGCGTGTCCAGCTGAATTTGACCGCCCCAAATTATTTTCTTTAACGAAGTGTGGAGGTAGGACCGTAGCCAGGAACTTCCAAACTCTGAAATTCGACACCGAACAAAATTTTCTCTGAAAATTAAAAACTAACCTTATTTCAGTATTTCGATGTTACGAAATTTCGCTTTTAATTAGGAAATGTTTATTTTTATCTACATTTCCATTTTTATGGCGAAATTTAAAGCTTAAATCTATATTTACGATGATTTATAGAATTTTCACAACTATTCGAGTTTAAAAATGGCAGGATTAAGCTCTAGAAAAATGGAAATTCTGGGATTAAAGTCGAAATTTTGAGAAACATTGTTTTTAATAAATTCGTTTTCTCCTTCGAAATCTTACCTCTTGCACATTTTTCGTTGTTACAAAATTTAAACATCTTGAAGATATTTTGACTTTTTCTCTCGAGATTTAAGCTTTTTCCTTATAAAGAAAATTTTCAACTGAGGGTTTTGAGAAAACGGGAAAAGTTTCGTCAAAGCTTTCAAAAAATCGCAAACTTCCTTATTTCAATTTTGCTCAAGAATTGAAACTTTTTAGTAAATGCTGAACTTTTGATAGTTTTTGCCAATAGATTTGACGTTTTCTCGTTATTTAGACATTCTTCCCCAAATTCCTAATTTAAACTTGCTTTTCAATGTTTATAGTTTTATTTTCTCGAAAACTTTGATTTTATTATGACATTATGACCTGTTTTTCTCAAAATTTAGACAATAATTTCAAATTTCAACTTATTTCTAAAATTTCCAATTGAAAAAAACTGAAAATTTTGGGTTCAAACAAGGAGATTAGTTAAAAATTAACATATTCCACCGTTTGTTCCGATATTTAATATTTCTAAAAAAAGTTGATATTTTGGAAAATGCTTCTTAATGAGTTCAGTTTGTTTTTTTTAAGTTATAACTCACTTGTAATTAAATTGTTTTCTAAAATGCTAAATTTCAACTTTTTTGGGCATTTCGAATTAAAATTCCAAGATTAAGTTCATAATTTTGTAAGAATGATCAAAATTTCGAAAAAAAAATCCAAATAATATAAAATTTCCGTTGTAATCAGGAAATTTTCAATTTAAAATTATAATTTCAACTCTTAAACTAATATTGAAATGTTGAGAGTTTTTACACGTCTTGGGTTTATTGTCGCAATTTTTTAAATTCCAGTTAAATCTCCAGAATTTTCTTAACATTTTTGCATAATTATTTTTTTTTTCTAAAAGCTTCAAATCTCAACTATAGCTCGGAATTTCAACTTTGACTCGAAATTTCGACTTTTTTCTTGACATTTAGTGTTTATCAAAACAGGATACACGAATTAATTGGGGAGAATATGTTGATTGTATAAAACATCTATAATTGATTAAATTTTTTACATTTCATTTCGATTATTGACAAATGTTAAAGAAAAATTTCGTATTTAAGATTGAAATTTCAATATTAAAGGCACATTTTTAGAAAAAGCAGAAATTTCGGGATTCTAATCATTCTTTTAAGGGACAAAAAATTGGATGCGTAAACTCGGAATGTTGAGAATGGTTCTTCCTTTTAAAAATTAAACAAGAAAGTTACAACAATTAAAAATATCCAAGTTTCCAACGACAAATCAATCAAGATAAATAAATAAAGAATTTAAATATATTTTAAAAACTTTTTCGCAATAACAGTATAAAGAGCAGAATTGTAAGAAGGAATCCTTTTCGTCATAGTGGACAATATTTTGAGCGTACATATAGACGATGATGACAAAAATGGCCTTAGTGGAAAAATATCCTTACTCTATTGAAGCAGTCATTTGACCCAATTATCCTTAATAGCCTACTTTAGGACAATTAAAGATAATAAATATCCTGCGAATCTAACAAGTGGTAATTAAGTACCTACTGACTAAAAATATCCTTACGACTACTTCATTATTAAACCGTTATCATAGAAAATATGAACAACCTTATCACTAACGTCAAATGACTTGAAAAACAAATCATTAGGCTAACCTTCGAGGTCACACTTAATTACGTATGATTTTTCTTCAGTTTAGAAACGCCCTTATAACATGTTTCCACCAGGTTCGCTTCGCGTCGACGCGTGATACACTTGTTTATGGGGTGCAAAACTAGATAACGATGGTGTGGCGTTATTCCAAGATAGACCTGGAGGTCCAACTCTGGCGTACACGGGCTGACTAGGGGAGACGAGGTCCGGAGGGTGCTCATTGGAATTTTTTCTTTCCCTTCTGCTCCGGCGAAGGGTGTGCGTGGGCGCAAAGTAGGAATCTGAGTAGACTTTGCGATTGTAGTAACCCCCGTTAGAAGCCGGATAGGGTGATTCCTCGGGAGTATGGGGAGAACGTTTTGGAGTCCACAACTGGAATGTGAATTGTTATTAATTACACGCACATTGACATTTTGCTAGATGTCATGATTCCTTGAATCCTTCCTCCTAAAATATTTGTCGGTTTAAAAATATACATAAAAATTATGTTTTTTTGTAATCAAATAAAATGTTCATGTTATGACGCGGGCCGGAATGGAAAAAAAAATCGTCCATTAAACTAAAAGTGTGCACCCTACGAGTTGGGTTTACAGTTTACAATTAAATTTTCGATTATTTTTCGACATTTTAACCTAAAATTGGAAAATTTCAGTTCCAACCAGTGCACAGTGGGTCAATTTGATTAATTTCTGGCGAAAACTAAGAAGAACTGAATTTTTCCGACTTAAGGAAAATAGCTTAATGACCGCTGCAGCCCTTAGAACGAAGAGGTGTTTAAGTAAATAGTTGCAGAGTGAGGTTTCAGCATATTTGCGATTGCCATATAAGTTGATAATTTGAAAAATTAGCCATATCACATATGGAACAAGTTACGTGTCCTATTGTAGATCGATATTTCATTTAAAAAAATAACATGCGGCTTATGCCTTAAAGTATGTCATCAGATTAAAGGTATCAGAAATTTGTGAGGTAACATCAGTAAAATTAATATTTTTGTTTGTTTCATATTTACTTTATTGAACTTTAGACTTGTCGTATTTTTTTATACATTGAATGAAGTATGGACTTTGATGTTCTATAATTTCGGCTGCGCTTAACTGCGCCTTTTTTTACCATAGCACTTTAATCAGAATGATGCAGATGAGAGAAATTCCCACTTTGGGAATTAACGACTGATTCAATTTGACTCGTATCATTTCAAACCCCTTACTACACTCTATTTTTGCGATAAAATAATTGTTTTAACTAATTTTGTAATACTTTTAAATTGAATTATCCCCGAATTATTTTTATAAATTAGTTAGAATTTCAATACCTAACACTCACCCTTATTTCTTGGGGATAATTTTTTCAACTTTTTTTCTGTAATGACCAACTATTATTAAGTAAGTTTTAAAATTTTCAGTTTTGGCCAAAAATTATTGATTTCAACCCACTGTGCAGTGGTTCATAAACTTATTTGGTTTCCGACTCCCTCAATATAACTGTCTTACTCTACGAAATTAAAACTTTTTTTATAAATTTTGTTTTCTTGAAAATTCGACTTTTTTTAAATTCATCTTTTTTTTCAAAGTTTTCATTAACTCTAGCAGTTCAGTTATTTCTAAAAATTATTGAATTTTTTAAGTCGTAATTCCTGAAACATTCGTTTTGTTTTTTAAATTTTGTCATTTTCGAGTCAAGTAGTTGGAACTTCCACAAAATTAATTACTCTAGCCGTAAATTATTTATTAGAAGGCAATCGGCATATTTTCAACAAAGTTTTACTCACTACCGATTGGCCGACTCGGCGACCTCCAGTAACGAGAGTAGTCGTAGCGTATGGTGCCGGAGAAGTAGCCTCTTTATTCTGAGAATTGGCATCAACCTCGGCATAATCGGCAATTTGTGAAGTTCTGCTGCAGTCACCACCTAACGTTGGACTCGCATAATCTTGTATTTGTAAACTACCATAATCCTTGTATTTACGATTCGAAACCACGTAATTTTTTTCCGAACTATACTCCAAACGATCAGGTCGACTGTATTCGAGCGGGTTCGAGTGTAAGTTGATATTGCCGTGATACATTCCATTGGACTGTGGTGGCGGCACTCCGTTTTGTACGAACTCGCTTCTATTGTATTCTTGGGGGTGTAACTTGGAGTAATCTGGAAGAGTCGACGAGTAATCGGGTAAAGTATCTTTGTCTAACCACAATGGCGCCTCGTGTTTAGTTGAGAGTGGAGTAGAAAGTACGCCACCATTAGAACGACTCGCATTTATCGTTTTCTTAGATAACATTTGTCTCCTACGAACGATTAACATGGCTGCGAAGAGAATAATCATCACCGAAACCATACTTATTAGGAGAGCCATAAACCAAGTTTCTGTCACAAAATCGCCCGGTTGAATATCTGGGCCGATCGGTCGGCTGAAAATTTGGGGATTTTAGTATTTAATGTGTAATTTGATCAGCGGATAAGATACCTTTGATGATGATTATCTGTAGATCTGGTGGCAGGATCTAACCGTAGGGTCGCGGTGGAACTAAAAGGTCCAAAACCTGCTTTAGTACTAGCAGCCACTCTTACGCTATAAGCGACGCCCGCTGTAAGATTGGTTAACATTAAAGTTGGAGCTGTACCGACATTAACGACACTGACAGCCTCCGATCCGTTAGCTTTTATTTCAACTTTGTAGCCTTGCAAGTCTCCATTAAGGGAAGTATAAGATGGTGGCTTCCATTTTAGATATACAGCAGATGAATTTAGTAGTAAAGCTTCCATACGCTCGGGAGGATCATTAGGCACTGGAAATTTATGACACTCGTGGATTCTACGTAATAATTCTTTTTAAAGGCTTTCTTACCGTCTTCCAAAGTTCTCACAGTCTTTGAATTTGATGGTTGTCCTTCGACAGTCTTATAAAAAGGCACAAGGAAAAATTGGTATCGTTGCCATTTATCCAGATTATTAACGGTAAAACTACTGGAACCACCAGTATGTAATACAGTTAACATGCTATAGCTTCTAGGTGAGCTTCCCTCAGTCTCTAAATTTACATAATAAATATACAACCCTTCGACATATTGGGCATCGACGATTTCCCATAACAATTTAACAGCTGTGGAAAGAATGGGAGTAGCATCTTTTAGCAAAACTACATTCCCCGAAACTAAACTGGCTCTGGCTTCACTCAAAACTGTAACTTCGGGATTTCCCCAATTTTGAGTAGCGTCGGAGCCGACTATTATAGGTTCTGATAACTGCGAAGGGGGACCGAGCCCGTGCGCGTTTTCAGCTCTTACTAAAAAAGTATAAGGGACGCCTGATGTTAAAAGATATTGAGTAAACGTTGGACCCGGTACTTTGCTCGCTACAACCGTCCAAGTGGGAGTTACGCCTTCTTCTCGACCAAATAGTTCGATCTGTAACATATTTACAAAATAAGATTTATATGTCTTTGAAGAATCGGAGTTTACTCGGACGAAACAAAAGTTCCAACTTTAAATAAATTCCACTTTCGTAAAAATGAGTCACTGAGCATTTAAATATTTAACAGTTTGGATTTTAACGAATTTATGTGAATGTATGCACTCGAAAATTTAGAATAGACGCTGAAATATTACAAACACAGCAATTTCAGGCAATCTTCTACTTAATGCCTCATTTTACTTTGATATGTATACGAAATTTACCAAGATAAAAAAATTCCTTACCTGATAACCCAAAAGACTACTTGATCCTATTTTGTTATTTTGCCCCCAAGTTATAGTAACACTCCCTTCCGATTGGTTAAGAGCATGAGGTCTGCTCGGTGGCCCTGGTAACATTACAGCCTCTGGGGCTTTGAAGAAGTTAATGTTGGGATTTTTAGGATTTTCAACAAGTAAATGTCCTATCCAAGTCGCTTTGCCTGCTTTAGAAGATACTACGCAAGTGTAAGCTCCGGAATCTTCCTTGGATAAATTATGTATCATAATTTGGCTGGCATTAGTCATGTTGATTCTAATAGATGGAGTAATCGGTACCCCTTCTTTATACCAAGAAATTATAGGTTCTGGTGTTCCTTTGGCGATACAAGTTAAAAATGCCACTGTATTAATCGGAAGCGTTTGATTGACTGGACCCCGAATAATGATAGGTGGCGGTCTATCCTCCTTCGAAGTTATAGTCAATCGAGTCCTCGTGGAAACAGATCCTACGGTATTAACAGCCGAACAAATAATCACAGTGCCAGAATTTTGCATTTGGGCGTTTTTTAACATCAAAGTCGATTTCCCATTCTTGGAAGTAAATGCTTCGAAACTTCCGTACGGAGTCCCCGGATACACCAACGATCTATCCCCTTCGAAGGACCAAAATATGAAAGGTTTCGGGCTCGCATCTGCACTGCAATGGAAACTGACTTCTTGACCGCTTTCGACCGTTTGTGCTAGAGGTCTAGACGTGAAGACTGGTGCTTGATACACAGTTAGTGTTGCCGAGGCTGCGACACTTCCGGCAAAATTATCAGCTTCGCAGGTGTATTTTCCTTGATCTAATATTGTTATTCTTTCTAGTCGTAAGGTGCGATCCTCCAACACTCGCACCCTACCTAGGGGCATGGTACCACCTGCGGCGTTTCTCCGCCACAAAACGTCAGGGAGAGGATCGCCCCCTACAGCGCATGGAAATTCGATGGTAGATCCAACCAATGCGATCACATTTTCAGGCGGACGAATCATGAATGGTTTGACTAGAAATATGCAGGTTTAACAAAGAAAAATTGTACTAAGAAGGATGACTTACTGTATACTTCAAGGACGGCGACGGAAGATTCTCTAATTCCGGCACTATT
Organism: Dastarcus helophoroides; assembly: GCA_028583605.1. Classification (NCBI taxonomy): domain Eukaryota; kingdom Metazoa; phylum Arthropoda; class Insecta; order Coleoptera; family Bothrideridae; genus Dastarcus; species Dastarcus helophoroides. The sequence goes on along the minus strand of CM053328.1, from coordinate 1,095,043 downwards.
TTTCGCAATGCACTGATAGCGTCCGTCATCTGAAATTTTAGCATCGGTAATTGCCAGATTTGAACCGTCTACTAATTTGAATCTTCCGGTGATTTCTAACGTTTGCCCATCTCTTTTCCAAAGGACTTGAGGTTCTGGTACTCCTCTGGGAGGTGAACACTCTAGAACTATGTCTTCGCCTACAGCAACTCGACTGCTCTGGGGCTCTAATCGAAACTCATCTCGTAAAACTGAAACAATAAGATAATTCAAATTCGATGCATGAATAAAACTACAGGTACGTATTCTGCAGTATTGTTTTCATTCATGTTTTATTGGATTTTTCTTTGCCAGTTAATCCTTCCACAATTGCCAATCTTTAACAGAAGGTGAAAATCTAGAATTGTGGAAAGAGTAACTGGTGAAGAAAAAGCCAATGAAAAAAAATCTATTATTCTATTTGATTATCCATTTCTGCAAAATATTCTTACGAGCTTTATCGGTTCGAATTGATTATTAACACGTTTACACGTGAATTGAATAATACCCACTTTATTTTCAAACTCAACTGGGAACACAACAACTGAATAATGAACTCACTTATTTACTTCTAACTACTAACTCACTAATTACACTGACTTTAACTAACTTACTCGAGGGAGAGCTGGCCGCTTTATATAGTTTTGGCCTCCAGGTTCTAGAACAATCCGGCAGATAAGGCTTATCGTTTGCCGAAATTTCGGGAATGCTTATCTGCCGTTTGCTTCGTTATCGCGGCCACTTTCCTCTTATCAGATTATTCTAGAAACTTTTCTTATGTACTAAATTCTACAATTCCATTCCATCTATTTACACTGCGTTACAATATGAAATAAATGATAGGAATATAATGCATTACTGTGACTAAAGTTTTACCAATGACATCTTAATGTGTAAAATTTTAGGAAACAAAGTTTACTTCATGAGGTATGACTTTTATGTCATTCTTAAATAATTTGAGGGCTTACTTCTGTAGAAATAGGCATTGTGGCCCAAATAAAAATTTCGATAAAAATTACATTTGTTGGGAAATAATTAGATAATAATAGTTTACCATACAGTAATGCAGCTCTGGGGTGCAGTAGTGTGCGGTGCACAATTTTTTCTTATATCCAATTCAGAATGCACATTGTTTCTGCAGCCAACATTTTTTTAATGCTGCATACATATCTTAATAGCAGTAGTAGCTTGTTAATAAAAAAAATTCAAGAGCGAATCGGGCAATTAAGATTCCGTACCGATTACTACAGTGAACAGTTAATAAAAAAAATTAAATCATTTTTATTTATGTATGAATTTGAAATTCCATCCAAATTTTCTTATATTGTATATGAAAAATAAAATCAATCAATCAATTTAAATATTTATGGAACTGATAACTGTGTCGATAATGTCTCAGATAAAATGCATCCACTCGGAATAAGTCGATAACTAACACAGTTTATGAAATCACCGATGATCGCCTTAAAATCTTCGATTCCAGCCGCAATTACTGCGTTGCGTGAACTAGTGCTAACTCCGAAAATATTCACTTAAATAAAATAATATAGAGACAAACTTGATCTGTATTCTATCCTTCAGCTAAATAAATGTTGAAAATCTCCTAGAAAAGTTAAAAATTTTGAAAATTGAGGAAAAAAGTGCGCCGATCTCACGTTTTAAATTCTACTATTACACGTCGTACTCCTAGTTACAGGTATACTGTTAGTGGTAACATTATCACGTTGGTGACGCGACATTAGCATGTTACTTACGCGTACCCATAAGATTTTCACCTACCAAAAATCACTCAACGTTTGTAAAGAAGTTTTCACTTCAAAAAATTTAGTTAGAATATATTCAAAGTTATTAGTAACGATCTTTAAACTTTAGTTCGACGGGGAATGGTTTTTGGAAATAATTCAATCGGAAGAACGCGGTATTCTAAAATCGATAAAGCGCTGCAGTAACCTCTTCGGTTCAAGAGCAAAGGGCACATTGTGTTTGTTAGCAAGTAAGGACTTACTATTGCTTTCTGAGGTGTACAAGAGATAAATGGACGAAGTCAATTAATTCCTTATATAAACCCATCTTGTGGGGTTCCTTTTGCTTCCGTTCGCTACGAAAAGCCCCGCTTTATAGTAGACAGATATTGGCCAAAGATTACCTAGATTTACATTTATAGATACGTTTATCTTGCACCTAGCTTTTAGATTACATTGTGTGTTGGTGGCGTCAGGAAACCAAAGCGGATTATTGACTGTGATAATCCTGAAATTTCAATAACGATGGCGGCGCCAGAATTAATTTATTTTTTCTTTTATTGGGTAATTTTATAGATAGTTTTTAAGCTTTATCGACAGTATTGAAATGTACACCCTTTTAAATTGCAGTGAAATTTTTCTTAAAATTACGTTTTCAAATTCGAAATTTCGATTATTTATTTATGTACTTACGAGTTTTTTTACACGTTGGCTTTTTCCCAAGATTTCAAGGATGCAATTTTTACTTTCTTTTCCATTTCAATTTTATAGATGAAGGAGACTCCCTCTAAAGAATTTAACTACTCAATGATATACTTTCAAAGTTTATAAAATAATTCACATTTTTGGAAAGGGTGGCACGGTGATACTGAAAAAGGTAAATTTAGAATGATAAAAAAGTAAAGTCGATATTACAAAATTTGGCTTAATATTTTAAAAATAGAGGTTCATGTTTTAAACTTCTAATCGAACATTAAAAGTAATGTAACTGAAAGTGTAAACCATAAATTACTACAAAAAAATTTAAAAAAAAAACAGGAATTTCAAATTTAACTCAAAAATTTCGAAACCACATTCTGGTAAAACCGAAATAAAATTGCAAATTTATACAAAATTATTATTCCCAGTTTACATTCGGAATTGAAAAAATAAACATTGAAAGTGCAACTTTGGAATCCTGAGAAGAAATCTGAGAATTTATAAAATCAATTCGGTCTAAATCGGAAATGATTAGAAAAAAGCGAAATCTTCCAAAAATAAATCTAAATTAAGTAATAGTTTGTTTTATAAAAACAAATTAAAATTTCTATTTTAAAGTTAAAATGTTGGAAAATGTAAAAAATTGAAAATGTAAACTTCGAATTGTGAAAGAAAAAATACTTCAAAAGTCAATTGTCTCTTCTATTCATTCATTCCTAATATCGCGCACATTTTAAAAAATGTAACAAAATACGGACATTGTAATAATAATACAGAAATTAAAAAATCGGAAGTTGGTTTAGTTGTAGTGAAACTTAAGAGGATGTCATTTTCATGTCAAAAAAATCGATGTTTCATGAGTAAATAAATAAATAAATAAAAAAATTGAAATACAAACATGACCAAAGACCAGTTCGTATCACTAAAGTTATGGATTTATAAATAAAGAAAAAAAAAATAGGGAATGTACCACGAGTTTGCTACATCCCACATATATTTTTTTTATTTCGCATGTTCCTAATTTCCTCCAGTAATTTGATAAGAAAATCGTCGGTGTACTGCATATACTTCACTTGCTGCATAACATTTTCAACAACTAAGTCGTATGTCACCTGAATCCCCATATAAAAAATAATAATTTCGTACGTAAACTCGCCTTGCTGCACCTCGTGCAATATACTAGATAATATTTTTTGGATGTAATGGCACAATCTCACGTCAAAGTAAATATAAGATGGGCTTTTATCGAATACGTGGTTTATGGAAATTGCGCTTCAGGGAATTTACATGTGTTTGTATTTTGCATAAATACTGATAAAGCCGAAAACTTTTAAGGGGTAAATAACAACTTTCGCCCTTAAGGGGGATTGCTGCAGTCAGATTAAGGAGAAAGACTGAAATAATTCTCTTACGCTTAACATTATGTGGAAAGTTACTTTATGATTTTAAATCTTGTTCGCGAGGTTTGTTTGGTGGTGAATTTTTCTAGGGTGTATTTTAAAAGGTTTGCTTTTGATGTCTCGAAGATTATGGATGGGTACGATCCAGTTTTTAGTAAAAATTGAAATCGCGTTATGCGAGTAAGCGGGTAATGTATCGAATTATTTGAATTCCCCCCGGCCTGTTATTCTTCAAGGAATGTTTACGAACTTTATGAAAACAATAAAGGAAAATGTTTTTGTACATCTTATTAGAATTTCATATTATTTTAGCAAACATATCGATTCATCTCTGAGCAAATAGAATACGTTTGTTGTTTAATGAAATGCGAAAAGTAAAAGGAGCATAAAATACCCCAGAATCTGTGAGGGGAAAAGTAAACGTCAGGGCGATGCATAACGGTAATGTTTCAAGGGAGCCACAAATGGCTGAACAGTTTCACACAGGCAAGCTTGTTTTTAACCATGAAAATATTTTGGTTTCAGAAAGAAATGAATTTTATGAATTTTAAGATTATAATTTTTTACTAGCTTTCAAGTTAATTAGAACGAATTACGCGGATTTTGTTGCAAGTTTTCGTTATATCTAAAGAAAAATTGTAACGAATCAAGGAAGTAGCTATTAAATTGGAACTTATAATCGAAATTTAAAAAAAAAACAGAATTTCAAGGTTAATTGCGGAAGCTGGAGGAAAGTAAACATTTCGACGAAAATCTTACAATTTATTCAAAACTTCGTCTTTTTTCCCGAAATTCGTCTTTTTCTCGAAATTTTGACTATTTAACTTTAAAAAGTTGTTTTCAATTTCGACTATATTGCTCCACTTTTTTTTTCTCAAAATGTAATTTTCTCTGGAAAATTTCGAAAATGTTCTCAATTTCTAAGTCTTCCTTGCAATTTCGACCGTTTTCCCGAAATTTCGCCGGATTTCTCTGTGCCTTTTTTTTTAAATTCCATTATATTTTTTAACAATTTCGACTTTTCAGAATCTGATTTACCGGAAATTTCGACTGGTTTCTTTAAATGTGTTTTTCTAGAAATTTTGATTTTTAACCTTAAAATTCTGCATTTAATACTTTTGGAATTTTCGATCGTTTACTTGAAAGTCGTATTTTTTTCGAAATTACAATGTTTTTCTTGAAACTTCGTTTTTTTTAATTCCTTCTTATTTGTTTTTTTTTTCACTCACTTCCTTTTGAACCCTCGCTTACGCATGGTCTGGGTGGAATTTTACGTAAACTTGGATTCCGGGTTGTTCATAGTTCTAACGGAAAATTAAATTCGCTTTTGGGTAGTTTAAACGATAAAGTAGAGCAAACGGATAAGTCCGGTATTTACCAAATTTCATGTAGGGTTTGTCCTCAAAAGTATGTCGGGCAAACTAGACGATCTCTTAAAATCCGACTGAAGGGGCATTTGGCCCATTTGAGGTACGAAAGAACTGAGAAGTCAAGTGTGGCTAGACATGCTTTTGAATTAGACCATAGGATAGATAATAATATTAAATTGTTAAGAACAGTAAATAAGAATTGTATGTTAAATGCATGTGAAAGCTTAGCCATCCATAAGGCTGGAGCCAACCTTATAAATGGTTGCGCTAGGCCTTTAGTACATTCATCTCTATTAAAAATCGTTAAGGTTGATAGTGACACTATGATGTGTATGATTAGATGCGCATGCGTGGTCGATCATGCACGAAGTAAATATTCTTAGTATACAAGGGTAAATTTTAAGATTAGGTGTTAGTCATCAGATCTCTAGCGCACAGCCAAAGCTCTAAGAGGAGTTAGGAAACCTAACCCTCCGATACACGGACCTCAAGGAACCTCAAGGAATGGCTCACTCAGATCAGGAAAAGGCCGCAGCTTTCGCTGAAACCTTTAAACGGTACTGTCAGGCCACACCTGAAAAAGTGGACTTAGACTTTGTAGAAGAGGTGGAAGAAGAGGTTCAAGTTCTTCAGGAGAATTGCCAGAAGAAGACGACGTCATCCAGCCTACTAACGTAGAGGAAATCCAAAGCTTTCTGCGCAAGCTAAATGTCAAAAAGTCTCCAGGTCCAGACGGAATTCCAAACCAAGCTCTGAAGTCTCTTCCGGACCAAGCTGTCAAATACTTTGGAGCAATAGTCAATTCCATGTTTAAATACCGGTATTTTCCAACAAGATCGAAGGCTGCAGACGTTATCTTCATTCCTAAGCCAGGTAAGGATGGGAAATTTTCTCAAAATTACGGGCCAATCAGCCTCTTATCCAACTTGGGTATGGTGGCGGAAAAGATTTTGAGGAAGCGTCTGTAGAATATTATCAGCGATCGCAACATCATTCCTAAGGAACAATTTGGGTTCCAACTTATGCACTCTACCTCAGACCAATTGCTGAAAGTGGTTGAAACATTCACTCAACGCATGAATTGGAACCAGGTAGTTGGAGCTATTTTCTTCGATATCTCCAAGGCATTTGACACAGTTTGGCACCAAGGATTGGTCTACAAGATGCACCAGTTTGGAATACCTCAAACAATGATCCAGTTTCCTGGATCAGCGCTCATTCAGAGCAAAGGTGGGACAGGAACTATCAAACCAGTTTAGGCTACAGTATGGGGTGCCTCAAGCTTCTGCCTTGTCACCTCTGCTGTATTCTCTGTTCACAGCAGACATCCCGAGAACCAATCCAACAATCGACCACACCTTATTGGCAACTTACGCAGACGACACAGCTTTAGTGGCGTACTCTTTCAGTCCAGAGGTGGTGACCAGACGACTTCAGGAGGCAACAGACAGTCTACTAGATTATTTCGGTCAATGGAGAATTCAAGTCAACGCAGACAAGACCCAAGCAGTCTTTTTTACTCGAAGAAGACTCCAACCATATGGACATGTAAATGTTCATGGGCAAAACCTCAACTGGGGACTTCAGGCAAAGTATCTAGGTGTAATTCTAGACAAAGGACTTACATTCCAGGCACACATCGAGCCAAAATGCTGAAGGGACTGCTGCAAGCGATGATTGGTAGAAATAGTAACCTGTCCATTGGACTTAAAGTGTTACTATACAAATCAATCATAAGACCAGCAATGACCTACGCATCTGTAGGTTGGTCACAGGCGACGGATAATCAGATGAAGAAACTCCAGGTGTTCCAGAACGTCTTTCTAAGACAAGCCATGGACGCTCCATGCTTTGTGAGAAATAATCAGGTCCATAGGGAAGCTGAACTACCTTTGATAGGAGATTTTCTTAGGCAAATTAATTCCAGGGCGATGGTGAGAGTGGAAACGCATCCCAACGAACTAGTTCGACAGGCAGTGGATTACGATCCAGACATCCCAACCAGGATTAGGAGACCAAGGATGGTCCTCTAGCCTACGATTTCCATCTCGGAAATTTTCTGTTTTGTTTGTTTCTTATGTTTCAGGCAAAACAGCTTACAGTAGTGCTCCAGCACTACTGTACTGTTCCGACGAAGGGATTGGGGGCCAAGGGCCCGGCCCGAAGTAGTAGGGGTCTTTAGTCGGTACCCGTAGTTTGAGCGGAAGTCCGACACTATCTGGGTTATCTTCCCAGATGTCCGTAACGGATTTTCCCCTACTTTAAAAAAAAATTAGGTGTTAGTATCTCTCTGAAGATGACAGCTTGGCTGTCGAAACGCGTTAGAGCAACATTTGTTGTGTTTTTTAATCTTTCTTGGTTTCAGTATTTTAGTTTTTAAATTCGTTCTTATTTTTGGAAATTTCGATTCTTTCGTCCAAATTTGTCTTTTTCCAAAAAGTTCGTAATTTTTCTGAAATAACTTTCTTCGAAATGTCGTACTTAATTCCAAAATCGAATCTTTTATGTTCCTGGAAAACTTAAATTTTTCTTCAAATTCGTTTTTTCTCAAAATTCCAATTTTTCTCAAAATTCCAATTTTTTTCAAAATACGTTTTTTGATAAATGAGTAATTATTTTCACAAAATTTGACTTTTTGTGTGAAACTTTCATCTTTTTCATGAAATTTCGTTTTTTTCTTATCTTTTTCTCGAAATGTTGATCATTATTCTCAAACTTCTAAGTTATGGCATTCCTTTTCAAAAATCTTCGTTTTTTTGAAATTACACCATATCATTTAATATAGTCGCCTTTTTCAGAAAAGTTTAATTTTTTTTAAATTCGACTTTCCAGTATCCCCTTGTAATCTCAAAATCGTCTTATTTTCAAAATTACCACTTTTATCTGAAATTGCGATGATTTATGTTCATAGAAATGTAGAATTTTTCCTCAAAATTGGCCTTTCCTTGAAATTTCAACTTCCTCAAAGTTCGTTTGTTTTCTCTGAATTAGATCGGAATGTTAATAAAAAAGTAAAAATATTTAAAAAAAAATATTTTTGAGAAATTTAAACAAAAAGGCCTGTTAATTCAATTTTTTCCTCGATATTTCATTTTACGTCAAAAATTTAAATAAAGAAGTAAATATGTGATAATTATTATTATTATATTATTTCTAAACACTCTCTCATTTTCTTAAAAAAAATGCGAGCCTTTGTGACCTATTTAGAGATGCAAGACTGCCGTAGATCCTCTTTCCTGCCACATTAAATAAAATTGCTGAGAAAGTTTGTTATCTCGGGGCGGTATCAACGGTAACATTTCTGCAAATTTCTGCGGAGAATTCAGGGGAATGGTATCATTGCGTAATTTGATAAAGTATAATATGGTTATGGACCGGCGGGCGTCTTTTGTTTTTTGTTCTTTCTCATTCTCAGGAGAATTCCAATTCTCATTTTTTATTGGTGTCAGCTGTTGTTCTTTGTTAAGATTCATTTTAGCGTTATTAGATTTGATACCGGCTTTAAGTTTATTAGAAACTTCGGAAAGAATAAGGTCAACATCGCTCGCTCCGTGGTTGGTTTTAACGTGGTAAAATGAAAGAATCTGCATGCATTAGAGAAATTGAAATTTAAGGTCGCAATTTTAAATAAATATTTTTCGCTCTCTTCATATTAAATGTGTACTTTTGTACCACTTTGCAGTGAACGATGAATAAGTAGGTTTATTATGTCGTAGAATGTTTTTACTGAGGTCTAAGTTGATTGTAGACAAAAAATTATTTGTTACCTGCGACAGATAAACAAGTTGAAAATTGCAAAGGAAGAGAGTCAGGAAAATACTAAAGGATGGTAATCACGCATTCATCTGTTAGGCTGACAATAACAATAATACTCAAACTAAAACACAATTTGAATAATGCACCGAATATACACATTGAACTTTTTACGTGATCAATTATTTAACTTATACAGATAAGGAAACATTTTCATTGTCCATGTAAAACGCTAAGAATTATCCCTTCCATAGTTTTCTACGGCCGCTGAACGTATTCCCCTACTTTGACCCAGCATGCTCGTATCTTCCAGTTTAGATCTTAGAAAAAACTCGTCGAAAGTTTTACAACAGACTGGAATATTGTTTAGCACAGTCTGGCGGTCTATTTGAACTCATATTGTAATGTTTAAAGAGTTATTTTGTTATATTCTTCATTAGAATTATTATTTATTTTCTTTAAGAAACCTCGCTTATTTATTTTGGTTATCAAAAAATATCAGTTTTATTTTGTCTCAGAAGACGTTGATTAAATCAACGGACTAAAAGAACAAACAGCATGTGGTACGCAAATTTTAATAAAATTGTTGCCTGCCAGTAGTAATCCCGTAACAAAACACGTTAAAAGCTATGATGTAATACTGAAATCTCCACCAGCACTGATCCCTGCGCTCTGCGTTGAATTGTTTACACCGGTGTAGAAGAATACAAGGCGCCGCCCATCTATCCCATTATTAGCTCTCAATGTTAAATCTCTCATTAACATTCTCCCTATGAACAGTGTTTGACTTTCCTGATGTGTATGTTGTAAATTGTAGAATATGAATTTCTTGAGAATTAAAGAATTAGACACACAGTGGCGTGTTTAATTTAGCGCGATAGGTCCCAGATTCAATCCCCGGTACCTATCACCTATTATTAATTCTGCTCCACATCTTACTTTTACTACGTACACTATTAACATTCGAACATAACACGCCATTAGCGTGATGGTAACGCAAAATCCCTATCAAAAATCGCTTAACGCGCTTGAAGAAATGTTCACTTTAAAAATTAGAATCAATGATTTTGAACTACGAAGCAACAACAATGATGATAAAACGCTACAGAACTTTTTCCCAAAGAGTTTTGTAATATTCTGAGACAAGAGACCTCAGCTTCGTGAGATATTTTATAATCAGCTTTGGGGCCCGTTAATTACTACAAACAATATAAATTCGCCATCGTAATGGTTGGTGTTGCAGATCGCAACCTTACGCCATCGAAGGCAATATTCATGCAAAGTAGCCCGATGCGAAATAGTTAAAGTAAGATAAACAATGTTTATTATGAGTGACACCTTCCCTGAATATAAAACACCCAATTTCATGGTCCTCGCTCTCCATTGTTGGTGTAATCTTGCGACGTATAAAAGGGAAGATGCCGCATCTCAATATCTTATCTCTGCGCGCCCTTTGCTTTCTGTCTTTAACATTAAACTGCTAAATTAAGCGCGTTTTATATGAACTTGAGCCTCTCAGCTTTTCTGAATAATTCGATTTGTTAGTGCAGCTCCAACAAGACGAAAATTTTAATTGCTATATGTTTATTTTCTACATAATATTTATTAGAAACTATCTGTTACCCGCGACTTCGTCTGCGCATTTAAGGGAATAATTAAAATTTAACAGAAAAACTATCCAAAAGTAAAGAGACTTTTTTTAAATTTCTTGATCAATTTTCTTGTTTTAATGTTTTAATTTGTCTCTGGTGATGTCAATAAAATATGCTTTCTTATTTATGAAATTAATTTAAATAAACTTCAACCGAAAGCTCTCTAAATCAAAAAGGGACAAAACACAAAGTACTGCGGGAGATTAGTGTATGAAAAACAGATTTAGTAACATTTTACTTGAGATTAGTTAAAAGTAGAGTTTTGTCTTTCAAGAAAAATGGGTAACCCGAAAAGGTCTTTATATCTTTCACACAAAAATTTGTATTACCGTTGCATTCTTTAAAATACGGGAGATTTTTTTTTCAAATGCGGATTTACTAAAATATGGAGGAGCAAGTAAAATACGGGAGATCTGGCAACTAAAATCGCAGAGTAACCGAGAAGCGAGGGAGTCGCGTCCTATCGTATTATAACGTTGTCAAACTGGCTGACTGTGTCAGACCATTATATTTCCTCCAAAAGAATCCTAGCTGCAACGTTACATTAAGTTTGGACCCTTATCGTTAGATGACGCCGTTCTCGGGTTGTCATTACCAAGTTTAGCATTTATTTACGTATGCAAGAAGAATGCAACCTAGACTACAAATTCATGCAGCCCTCCAGGCGTGTATAGTGAATCATAGGTAGCTGAACTACCAACAGTTGAAACACTGACACCTAGCGAAGCGGTTGCTCTCTAGGAGAGTTACCAGAAGACAAGGATTCTATAATGCACAGACCAATAGGTTTGAACATTTATTAGATTCGAAGTTTGGAAACCAAATACCGCTTTCGATCTTGTTAGATCTCGTCGGTTGGGTATATTCAACTCGAATGCTAATAAATGTGTTTCAACTGTTGGTAGTTCAGCTACCTATGATTCACTATATACGCCTGGAGGGCTGCATGAATTTGTAGTCTAAGTTGCATTCTTCTTGCATACGACATTGTTGGCGATGGCCATAGTTTCTCTATGGACCAATAGGTGGTAGTACTAAGAGTCACTTGTTTGACGTCTGTGAATGTTTTAGTACTTACTTGTCGGAACATTTATTAGCATTGGATATACCAAACTGACAAGATCTAACAAGATCGAAACCGGTATTCGAATCTAATAAATGTTCAAACCTATTGGTCTGTGCATTATAGAATTTATTTACGTAGATGCTATATGCACGAGGACAGAAAATCGAGAATACTCGAAATCTGGTAACATTGAAGGGGACAGACAGACAAACATACTTTCTCATTTATATATTAGTAAAAATAGGGATTAGAAATAATTCAGCTGCAGTTATTTACAATACATCTTTAAAAAAATTCTTATTTTTATAGTGAAACAAAAGACAAAGCCGTAAGCGGATTTCTGATATATTATGTATAGGGTTGGATGCTCGTTTGATTACACAAAAAGCAAAACTAGAGAAAGCTTGCTTTAATTTCAGCTTTATCGGGTTATTTTAAAGGCGTTCCCTGGGGGCAGCGTCTTCGATTAACTAAACAAAACCTTCGGTTTCGGTCGATGATTAAATACTTATAAAAATAAAAGCTCAAGTAGATTGGACTCTTAAGCTCCGTTGAAAATTTCATCGTTTAATGGCCAAAAATCTTTTAGTCCATCTTGGAAATATCGACCTAGCCAGACTTAACAGTAAGAATGAAAGTTAAAAGTGAATTAGAAAAGGATAAACACTTAAGAGACAACCTTGAATATAACGACATCACACATCTTCATATAGAATGTTCGCAAATTTCGGCGACAACGCTTGACAGTAGATTCAGAATAATAAATGAATGCAATTTATTGAAACATTTTTAGTTATCAAGCGAAATTTTGAAAAAATATCGATGGTTTAAGTAACTGAAATTTCCAAAAAAAAAGAGAAAACTTTTGAAGTTGAAATAATTTTCCAAAAAAGTCGAAATTTAGAAAAAAATCTGATTTTGCTTAAAAAATTGAAAAATTTAATAAAAGGCCAAACTTTGAAAAAACTTCAACTTTTTGAAAAAGTGGTAATTTCGAAAAATATACAAATTTTTAACGGAATTTTAAAAATATCTACATTTTCATAAACAGTTAGAATTTTTGATAAGTCGGAATTTTCGAAAGAGTCGAAATTTTCAAGAAAATACGACATTTCTAAAAAAGAGGCAATTTTAAAAAATAGCAAAAATGTCGAAAAAATTCGAAATAATGTCGAAATTGGACAAAATCGATATTTTAAAAAAAAAAGTCGTTCTAATTTAAATTAAAAATAAAATTTAATTTTGAAAAAAGTAGAGATTCTCAAAAAAGTCGAAATTTTCAAAAAAAGTGTAAATTTTGAAAAATATTCAAAATCTTTAGAAGAAGTCTTAATACTGAAAAAGGGTCAATTTTTAAAAAAAAATCGCAAATTTAAAATATTTTCAGGAAAAATTTCATTTTTTTAATTAAATAAGTAAATGAGTATCTCTCTGAAGATGACAGCTTGGCTATCGAAACGCGTTAGAGAGACTTGTATTTCAGTTTTTGAAGATAACCAAGGACCAGTCCGTTCCACCAAAATTTGTATTAATACCAAAATTTTTAAAAAACTCTAAATTTTCGGAAAAGTCGACAGTTTAAAATATAGACGTATTTTGAAAACATGTCAAAATGAAAAAAAGCCGAGATTTCCAAAAAACGTAGATTTTCAAAAAACCTCGGTCGAAGTAGACATTTTGCAATAAAATCAAAAAAAACTACAACAGGCAAAATTCCTTCAAAAAGTAAAAATATATAGAAAAAGGCGAAATTCTGAACAAACGTTGAAATTGCCAAAAAAAGTCAAAACTTGAAAAGGTCCAAATTTCTAAATATTCAAACTTTTAAAAGAGTCAAAATCTTCACAAAAAGTAGATACCCCTAATAAAGTTGAAATTTCTCAAAAAAAGTTGAATTAAAAAAAAAATAAATCTGTCAAAACAACTGAAGGAAAAAGTCAGTATTTTGAAACAAGGTCAAAATTCTCAAAGTCGTTATTTTGAAAAAAAAAAATTAATATTTACACAATAAAGACATATGCAAGTAGAATACAAACAACATACATAGACTGCAAATTCATGCAACCCTCCAGGCATGTTTAGTGAATCATAAGTAGCCGAACTACCAACAGTTGAAACACTGCCACCTAGCGAAGCGTCAACTACTTGCATACCACATGGCGATGGCCATAGTTTTCTCTATGGACTAATAGGTGGCGGTAGTCTGAGAGTCACACCCTTGACGTTCGTTGATTCTTTTGTACTTACTTGTCGAAACATTTGTTAACATTTGAGTTAGATACACCAAACTGATGAGATCTAACATGATCGAAACCACTCTTTACTTTCCAAACTTCGAATCTTATAAATGTTCAAACCTATTGGGTCTGTGCATTAGAACAACAAAGACTGACGAAGTTCCGAGTGTCGAATTACCGAACTTATGCGTCAATTTGAAAAATGCAATTTTGCTAAAATCTTCGATATTTTTGATTAGTTTATCTGGAAAATACTTCAAAGTGGCGTTTTTTGGTAACGCGAAATCATTCATTTGTTTCTAGTAGCATAACGCGTCTAAAGAAGTTTTTACTTCGAAAAGAAATTTGCAAAAAATGTCGAATTTAAAAATAAAGTCGAAATTTTCGAAAATAACTGGAATCTTTATATTTAAAAATAACTGAAAATTTCAAATAGGTAGAACATTTCAAAAAAAGGTGCAAAATTTCAAAAATAGAGATTTTCAAAAATGGTTTAAAAATAGAAAGCGATTTGTCTTTTCCATAATTATGCAATATTTAATGAAAATCAAAAAATGCTCTTGACACTCTCTCACTAATGTTATTTGGTGCATCATATTTGTTGATCTGTGTTGAGTGGTTACATCAAATTAACGTTTTCCAAACATTTGTAGCTTTAGATCGAAGTTACCGCAAATGTTTTGTTGTTTGTGGAGCTCCGTCAAAGCACTCTATACCAAAGATTAAAGCTAAATAGAGTCAACAAAGTGGTATTTAGCCCCTTCGATAAATAAATGACTGGGGACCGGCTTAAGTAAACACTTCCACCACTTTCCCTAGAAGGAAGCTCTCCACTTACCAACAGGAAAGATCTGTTTGTTGGAAAGATTAGCGTTGAGGCGGTATAAAATTCATCATTTAATGATGACGTACAAGTTGTCTAATGATGTCATCTAACTAGTAGTGAAATCCAAGTTACAAAAAAAATTAGACAGTCTTGGAGGCTGCCGACAGAAGTGAAAACTTAAAAGAGAAAATAAATTTGTATGTTCGAACACACACTAGCAAACAAGTCAGAATATTGGAAATGTATGAAATTAAATGCTGTCAAACTAACCTACTTTTTTATGTTTATGGTCATGTGGAAACGAATCTAATATTTATTGATAATAAAATCACTTACACATAAATTTTACACTATTTTTGCACCTAATGTTCAACAACCTATTAGTACTGTTATCTGTCATTTCTGGAGTGCTAGAGCACCACATTTTACATTTTGTTTTTAATATTAACAAATATTTATTTGATAAAATTCTAAACACTAACTGACAGACAACGCACATGCTAAACCGATGGGTTTAAAACTAGGAAATTTTGCACATGAATTCGCCATATAACGTAGGTGAGCACTACGAAAGGGTTTTTGAAAATTCATCCTCCAAGTCTGCTCAATAGGGAATGAAAATTTGTATGAAATTTTGTCATTTTTAAATTCAGAAATACGAAATTAGTGATTAAGTTTCAGTTTATAAATAAAAGTCAGTTATATCGGCGTTTTTGGCAGTTCCATCTCCTTGGGGATAAAATATACTTATAAGATATTGTGAAGAATTTAAATTCGTAAGTACAAAATATATACGATAAACGATATCTACGGAAAAATGTCAACAAATAACTTTTATTCAAATTTAAATACTTTACCCAAAACAGGTATTTTATTTTATTTATCCAGTGGTGTACCGCGTTTTTCCTATAATAATATTACAGATTACTCGTAACTCCACCACTGGTTGAGATAGAAACTTAGTTTTATTTTATTTTACGATCCTTCATTCATACACCATGTGTGCACAATTTGGTTTAAATACCTTAAAAAACTTGAAAGTGAAAAAGTGAAAACTTTTTTTTAATTCAAATTTTAACACCTTGTATCTTTTTTATTAAGAGTTTCCGGATATATGTTCATAGGAAACGTTTTGCTTAAAATTGTTTTTTTCTATTACCTGTTTCATTTAAGGCACTTAAAACGGGGACACCTGTATACAGTGGCGGCTGGTCTTAAAGAGCGCAAGAGCGCGCGCTCCTCGTGAAATGAGCCATCTATACTTTTCTGTTTAATGTAAAAGACTTGGATTTATCATATTTTTAAACACAAAATAATGATACACTAATGAACTAATAATATTTGTATGTGACTTGGAATAAAGTACGCTAACGTTTGATTCCATTATATTAAATATTATAAGGAAATTTAAATAAGTTGGTGGGCGCAGAATTATGCACCTAGCTTGGCTGCCATGCGATGTCTGTCAGCGGCCTCCAGGGGATCCGGAGAAATAAACTACAGAACATCACGTTAAAGCTAGCCCGGGGTACGCCGCTCCGCGCTTATGCGATATTGCCAAATTGTGAGTAGGAGTCAGAGTTTGGAGTGTATTTACGGTTTATGATGCTAAATGCATAGGTGCCGGCTGATCTGATTGCGATTGCTAATTGTGCCGCTTACATTCCTAACTGCCAATTGTACCGCTATTCACAATGAGATAGCAGTACCCATTTTAGGGTCTAATTATTAATTTGTGAATTTGGATTTAAACAATTTTGATGAGAAAGTAATGAACACTTTATTTCTTTAAAAGATCGTAGGGTGGATATTGTTTTAAAAATAATATTTTTTATGTTTTCGTAGAATTTAATTATAACTTTGTAATAAAATATATTTTATTTTAAAATGTAGTTTTCATGAAAAAGTGATATAATGTTATTCCTATTAAAGCAAACAATTTTAATTAAATAACCCAGAGCTGTAACGACGTACAACCGTACAGAGTATTTTGAAGGGGCTCAGAAATGTCGATAATGTTTTTTTCTTGTACTCGATGATAATAATTTAGAGATGATAACCCAAAAATATTTTGGGGGTTATAAGATGTTAATTAAATTTAATTCGTAAAAATACTATTAAATATCGCACCTTTTGTATCACTTTTATTTCTCTTACATTTAATACCTTGCTATGGCCCTGGAGTCACCTAAACTCTTAACTATAATATTTTTGCATCTGCGTACCCCCTGTCAAAAAGTCACCAGCCGCCACTGCCTGTATATCAACTGCAGAACAATGTTAACTTTTAAGTTGTGAACGGTGAGGAATATTTTGAAAAGAAATTTTAAAAAATACTCGAAAATTTAAAATTTGAAAATTCGACATTTAAAAAAGGTCAAAAGTTTCAAAAAATACGAAATTTTAAAAATTATTCAATTTTAAAAAATGTTAACATTTTGAAATATGTTTGTTTTAAAAGAATTTGAAATTTTAAAATATGATTTTCAATTAAAGATTTATAAAAAAATCCAGAAGTTTGAAAAAAGTCGAAAATTTCAAAAAAGTTTACCTTCGGGTAAATCGAAAATTTTGAAATCAAAATTTTCTAAAACAATCAAAATGTAGAAAACTGTTAACATTTTCATAGAAAATTAAAATTTCCAAAAAATAGAATTTAAAACAAAAATTAAAACACTCGAATATTTCAAAAAATGGTAAAATTTTCGAAAAAGTTCTACCGGGTGTTTTTTTTAATTGGGAGATTTACCTTTCTATGGAGTATCACTTATTATAAAGGCAAACTGATTTTGTCGATGGGGCTAATCGGAGCTAAACTACCTTTTAAAAATATTTTGAACTTCCTCCCACTTCCGGTTAAGCCGAAAGTAAACATCAACTTTCTTATTTTAAATGGCAACCCCCAAATTTTATACTTTATTTGGATTTTACGTAGAAAAATAAGGTGAATTGATGTTTACATGTTTATTGCTGTCTTTGATAGTTTTAAAGATATTTCAATTTTTCGAAAAAAAATGACAGAAAAGAGGGTTATTTTGACTCTCCGCATCTTTTTTATTATTTGCAGTAAAAACATGAAATTTGGGTTAAGGTCATGGAATATTATGGACACTATAATAACGTAATTAGGTTTTACATTTATTACACAGGGTGATGGAAATTTTATGATCTTTTTGTTTTATAAAAAAAAACTCTGTTTTTTTAAATAGGAACTATGTGTTTTTTAAAAGTTATATACCCTAATTTTTTTAAATTCTGCATTGTTGCAGAGATAAATTCAAAATAAAAAAGAAAAATATATCTTCTTTTTCTCTAGTAGCAACTTGGTAGTAGACAACAAAATAATCAAAAAAAATATAACCACAAGGCCTAAAAATTTTAGCCTAAACAACATTTAAAAGATAACCGCACAAAACGAATAAGTTTTTGGCTAATTGTTACAATACTTATTCAAAAATATTTAGGGAGCCACGAATGTAAGTTTCGTAAAAATGGTTTGTTAAACAGACTTCTCATTTTTGGAGTAATGAAAATCAATAACAAATGTTCAAGAAAATTCGTCCTTTAACTGTTATGATGTTAGATTGGAACTCAGGATTTGTAAGCGTTAAATTTTATGATAAAAATCGAAATGGAAATTTTTTGGTGATTTTTTTTACGACTACTGCATGACAAGCAGTAGAAGGAACAATAGGATGTGCTAGGAACAATAGGATATGCTTAAAAACGTTACTCAATTCGAAATCTTAAAATATGCCTTTAAATGTATTGAAACAAAAGATCGTCCTTGTTGTTCTTGATGTAAATTTTTTGCTAATTATTTTTGTTTCCTATTACTTATTATGAGTAATTCTTTAAGCTTTTATCGCCTACAGTTAATTTCCTACTTGAAGAAAAAAGAGATGTTTGATTTTTTTATTTTGAGATTTATGTAAAATGCATCTGTAACGGCACAAAATATTAAAAAATAAGTAATATAACTTTTTTCTTCTTTTTATATGAAGAATCTAAAAATGATTAAAAAACATATAGTTCCCATTTAAAAAAGCAGAGTTTTTTTGAATAAAACAAAAACAGCGAAGATTACAAAATTTATATCACCCTGTATAATAAATGTAAAATCTGATTACGTTATTATAGTCTTTATAATATTCAGTGACTTTAATCCAAATTTCATGTTTTTACTACAAATAATAAAAAAAGATACAAAGAGTCAAAATAACCCTCTTTTCTGTCATTTTTTTTCGAAAAATTGAAATATCTTTAAAACTATCAAAGGTAGCAATAAACATGTATACATAAACCCACCTTATTTTTGTACGTAAAATGCAAATAAAATATAAAATTTGGGGGTTGCCATTTAAAATAAGAAAGTTGATGTTTACTTCCGGTATAATCGGTAGTGAAGGGAGGTTGAAAATATTTTTAGAAAATAGTTTGGCCCCGATTAGCCCCATCGACAAAATCAGTTTGCCTTTATAATAAGTAGTACTCCATATAAAAGTAACCTCCCAACTAAAAAAAACACCCGGTATATTTTTTAAAAATTGATATTTTGAAAAATAATTTAAAATTTAAAGAGTGATCAAAATAAAAAAAAATCGATATTTAAAAACTTTTTTAATAATTTCCAATTAACTTTTCACAAAAGTCGAAATTCTCGAAATGCCAATTTACTGAAAAAAGCCAAAATTACCAAAGTCTATATTTTTTTAAAAAGACAAAACTTTAAACAGCTAAAATTGCGAAAGAAAGATCGAACATTTTTTGAAAAAAATTGAAAATTTTGATTAGAAACTTGTGCACAAGAAAATTTTTAAAAAATATAAAAAATTTCTAAAATAGCGAAAATTTAGTAGAAGAATGTCGACATTTTGAATAATCGAAAATTTTAAAGATAGAAGAAATCTTCAAAAAAAGGGAATCGCAAATTTGGAGAAAAAAAGCAAAATATCGAAAAGGAAAAAAAATAAAAATACGCGACAAATTCGAAATAAAAAAAAGTCGAAAAACGAAATTTGAGCAAAAATTAAAATTTGCAGAAATTTCGAAAAAAAGGGGCAAATTCTGAAAAGTCATTATTTTCAAAAAAAGTCAAAATTTTCCTAGAAAGTTTAAACTTTTAAAAATAAGGCGCAAATTTTCAAAAAAGTCTTGAAAAAACATTAAATGTTCTGTAATTAAACGTGCTTAAAATTGAATTGATGTACAACCACAACCATAGACTAGTTTCGGCCGTCCTTGGCCTCATCAGTATGGTACGGTGGTTGTATACATTTCCAACTTAAAGCCGTTAGTCAGTCGTATAAGTATCCAGGAGAGTAAACCCCCATTGGGTGACTTGTAACTGATTTTTGACTGTTTATTACGCAAACATTTTCGCCACATGCTAATTAAAGCATTCTTCTCTGTTGAGATAATAAACCTTGTATATACGAATATATACAAATTTATTACGATGCAACTGAAATCTAATTTCATTAAAATTTAATGAAAACTATTTTCAATTTGATGCACGTTTAACTGTTTAATTATAGAACATTTAATTGGTCATTTGTCGAACTAGATGAAAGTAAAGTCACGCCGAGGACGTTTGTATCAATGGATGTTGCGATGCAACCCGTGATACAAGCTTTGCGTCATCTACGTGAACTTTGCCATTGCAACCTAGTTTTCATTAGATTCTAATAAAATTAGATTTCAATTGTATCGTAATAAACTTTTATATATTCGTTTATACAAAGCTTATTATCTCAGCATTGACAAAACATGTCAACATTAGAAATTCGCCATTTCTAAAGAGCTGAAATTTTGAAAAATGGTCGACATTTTAAAAATACTTAAAATTTTCAAAAAATGTTAACTTCTGCCACGTCAAATTTTAAATAAAGTCAAAATTGTCGAACTCTCAATATCGAAAGAAAGCCAAAATTATCAGAAAAACCGAAATCTTCAAAAAGACGAAATTTTGAAAGGTTATAATTTGGAAAGAGTCGAATTTTTGAATGGTCAAAATTTTGAACAATAGTCGAGCATTTTTTTAAAAAGGTCGAAATTTTCAAAAAATTAAAATTTTAAGAAATTGTCCAAATATTTTTAAAAAGTAAAATTTTCAGAAAACACGATTTTGGAAAAGTGTCGACATTTTGAAAGGGAAGACATTTTCAAAAAAAATTCAATGATTTAAAAAAACACAAAAATTCGAAATATTGCAAAATAGTCGAAAATTTAAAAAAAGTCGACATTACAAAAAATATCGCTTGAAATTAAACAAACCAGACGATATTTTTAAGAAAATTTTCAAAAAGTTTTTATTTTCAAAAAACTTTAAATTTCAAAAATAAAGGGTAAAAAAACTGGAATTTTTAATAGTTCTGCTTTCAAAAATTCTACATTTTTAAAATAGTAAAATTTTTCAAAAAGTGGAAGTTTTTAAAAAAATACTGAAATTTTCAAAACAAATAGTGAAATTTTCAAAAAAAAAATTTAAAAAGGTTGTTTTCGAAAAACATCCAAACTTTAAAAAGTCGAAATTTTCAACAAAAAGAATCGAAATTTTCGAAAAACTAGTCATTTTCGAAAAAGTTAGTCGAAACGTAGAAAAATGTTCAATTAAAAGCAGAATTTGTCAAACAGTGGAGATGCTAAACAATGTTAAAATTTTCAAGAAAGTCAAAATTTTTGAAAAAGATTAATTTTTCGAAAAAAAATCTAAACTTTGAAAAGTCGAACCCCGTTGCCGATCATGCATTTTTTAGGTTTAAACTTCTTAGGCGCGTTGAGCGATTTTTGATACCGTTTCGCGTTGCCATCACGCTCATTTGCACATGCTCTAACCTTAATAGTACAGCATGTTGATAACGCGTGATGGTAACGCGAAACCATAAATTTACTTCTGATCCAAAATCGTTTAACGTGCCTAAGAAAATTCCACTTCAAAATTGACAGCGTACAGTATCACTTTTTGCAATTCAAACGACAGCCAGTTGCTTTGTCTGTTCTGTTTTCAATGGTATGAAGCAGAGACTGTATGAATAGGAATGAGTTTACATTGAAACGTAAGATCTCGATAACGAAGTAAACAAATCCAGAGCTGTCAATAATTATAATTACGTACAACAGCGTCTTCGTCGGACTAAACTGGATGACAAATGTAAACAACAAACTGCAAATAAATCCCTAATGTTGTTCATGCCGCGTTGAAACACTTGGGTTTAATCGGTAGCAGATTTGCTTTGCATCTAAGTTTGCTGTTTGGCCTTTTCTTGGCTGCTGAATAAACAACGAAAGTAAATAATCACGCAGAATGTCGTCATTTCATTTTTGAAATAAAATAGGGTGCTTTAGATAAACCGTTACTTATTTATAATGACTGATTCAAAATTCATTGGAATTTTTTAATAAACTGGTATAAACTAAATAAGATGTAGCGATGATAAAAATCGTTTTTTTTTGAAGTGAAAACTTCTGTAAGCTCGTTGAAAATTTTTTAATAGGGAAAGGTTTTATGGTTACGCGTCACCATCACGTCAACGTCGCGTTACCAACATGCTCTAATGTAAACAATACATGTAGCTATGAGCAAGACCTGTAATAGAATTAAAAATGTGTATCCGCACTGGGTTTTAGCCCGAAATCTACCAAGCGTAGGGATGCGAACGATAGTTCGATGTTTTGAAAACATCGATGTATCGTTTGTAAACATCAATGGTAAAGTATAAAAAATATCGATACATCGTTCAGTTTATAAACGATGATTGAAAAATCGATGTATCGCATCGCCATAGAATTAGCGCCATCTGTTGCGTAGAATAAATATTAATTTAATATATTGATGGTGAATTTATATGCCGCAGGTATACAAACAATACAATTATCTGAAAATTCATAGTTTGGATATTTTTATTCGATAATCTATAAAAAATACCGAATTTTTAAAGAAAAATGAGAATCTTTAGAAATTTTTTTTGAATAGTAATTTGAAAATTCAAAAATATAAACTCAATTTTCACAATTATTTATTATTCATTTAATATTCATTATTTTATATTTTGGGGGAAACAGAAAATTCTTATTTTATCAAAATTTCTAGTTTAAACTTCAAATTTTTAGTTCTCTTAAGACAACTTTCTTTACATAAATTTCCTTTTTTCGAAAATTTCCTATCTTAATTCAAAACCTCTACAAAAAAGTGGAAATTTTCATAAAAAAGATAAATAATATTAGAAATAGATCAATTTTCAAGTTGAAAATAAAAATTTCCAAATTAAAACCAAAACAGAATTCTCAAAATTTAGAACGTAATTTCCAAATTTGGAATATTTAAATAGTTGTCAATTTTTGGGTAAACAGTTATCGAGATTCCATGTTTAAATTTGAAAATTGCATATTTTTAATTCAAAATTTTCTTAGAAATCCCGAATCTATCCTAAAAGTTTGTATGAAACCAAAGTTTATTTTTATAAATTTTAGTTTTTCCGAAATTTGAACTTTTTTTCCAAATTCAAATTTTTATCGAAAATTCGAACATTTTTTTATAAATATTTAAGATTAAAGTGGAACTTTTTAGAATTTTGAGTTTAGCTTTTAAATGTTAAAGTTTTTTTTTCATGTATGTCTGTAATTTCGAAATGTCTGCATTGTTCGAAAAATTCAAATTCAAAGGTACTCTTCGGCTCAAAAAACTTTTTTAGAAAATTCAAATTTTTTAAAATATACACTTTTTTGGAAATGTTGACTTTTTATTGAAAATTTGAACTTTTTATAAAAATAATCGACATTTTTATAAAAAGTTCAAATTTTCAATAAAAAAGAGTACCTTTTTATAAAAATAATCGACATTTTTATAAAAAGTTCAAATTTTCAATAAAAAGTCAATATTTCTAAAAAAGTGTATATTTTGAATAATTTGAATTTTCTAAAGAAGATTTTCTAAAAGATTTTCTAAAAAAGATCAAAATATTTATTTTTATCTTTTTCAGAATACGTCTGTTTTTCAAAATTTTCATTTTTTCAAAAACTTAAAATTGTTTAGAATTTCAATTTTTAAAATAAATTCCAATTCTTTTGAAAATTTTGAATTTTTAAACTTTTGTCTTCGCTTTTTTAAAAGTTTGGCATTTTTACAAAATCAACTCTGACTTTTTTAAAAAGTTCGAGTTTTTTTTTAAATTTCTTATTGTTTCTTAAGATCTTTTTATTTGAAATTTTGACTTTGCGATTTCAAAACTATTTAAAATTCGATATTTTTCCAAAATTTAAATTACAACTTTTATACAGTTTAGCATTTATACAAAATTTTGCCTGACTTTTTTAAAAAGAGGTTTATCGAAATTTTGACTTTTTTTTGAAAAACCTGAATTTTTTATGAAAATTTCAACATTTTTTAAAATTTAGACCTTTTTAAAATTTCCGAAGTTTTTTAAAATTTTATGACTTCTGTCGGCAGTCTTCATGACTGTCATATTTTTTATATCATTGTAATACGCCAATGCAGGCCGGAAGTAAATCTTTACGACTTGCCGTTGCATTGCCAGCATTAGAAAGGAAACCTTTTGGTTTCCGACTAGGTCTCCTTTACATTGTTTTCATTGAATTAATTACTTGTTTATACAGTTCAAACAAAACAAACAATTCACGTGGAATAATACGCGGTTTATCGCAAAATGGCTTAACATCCCCTTTCACTTGTATTTTCAGCTTTATAACTGTTTATGCTTTGAGCACAATTTTTGATGTATGTATATCGGACGTCGCAAAATACGGAATTTCCTAAATTTCAGATAGAGGGTTAATTTTTTCCCAATCTGCTCGAAAATATGAGAATTGAATCAGAATCTTAAGCAGATTCAAGTTTTGTTAACTCTCACCTGGGGAACATAATCCAATCGTTAAATAAATTTTTTGTGCCATCCAAAATGGCAAGTTTTATATCAGTGGTGCTCAACTTTTTTTTGCAGCTAATAACCGAATAAATAAATAACTGAAAAAATAATAACAGAAAGATAGTGGAACATTATTCTTTTTAACATGCTTATATATAACAAATAAACTAGTTTTTTTCAAACACATTTCGTATATTTGCCATATTGTAGATAATTCTTCATGATAGACTCTTATTGGTCGGAAACATTATGTTTATTAATTTGATTTAACATATTGTAGACAGTTTATTCAAAATCTCGTACCTTAAATGTTGGACAGACGAAAATTTATTTTGCTTAAAATTAAAGGAATCTTCGAAGTCAAAATTAGAATTTCGAGATTAGAGTTGAAATTTCCAGAAAAGAGATCGAAATATTGCACTATAAATTACTCGGAATTTAGCAAAAAAAACCCGAATTTTCAAACTTCAAGTTTAAATTCAAAATTGTGACAGAAAAATTTGCAATTTTGAGAAAAAGTCGACATTTATAAAATAAATTCAAGACGTCGGGCGGCTGCTCTAGATCTATAGAACATTAAAAAGATAATTTATAAATAAATTTAATCCGTTAATCAAATATGCAACGCAAGGTGAGCGTTTTAAGTTTTGGTAGAGACAAACGCGCTGCATTTCCACATAAATGGATTTTCCTTTGTGCCATATAAAAAACAATTTGAGAAAATAAACTTAAGGGAATGGAGTGTGAAATCAAAGAAAAGAGGGAAGTGAGATATATTGAGCACATTCAAGAAATGCAGGACCATTTCGAAGGACTATTTCAAGATGTCCAATATATTCTGCTTAAAGAGAATCCATTGTTAGAATTTCTTAAGCTACTCAGCATCTTCTTACTATTAAATAATTTACAGAACGAACTCATGTTATTACTTTTTCAGGTGAGATACAAAGCAAGCACTGATGCGGTTGTAAAGTGATTGGTTTCTTTATATTTTTGGTATTTAGTGCTTCCCTAAACGAATTAAACTGTAATCAAAAGCTGATAAAGGGAATTAATGAAATTCCCTAAAATAAATTTCACTGGAGGATGAGTTTTATTGATTCGGTTGCCGGTTATAGACAATTATATTACCTTCTCCCTGGCGAATTTCAACATTTCCATTTCAATACCTTATTTTTGTTGATGTGTGAATAAATTTTCCTTGATGATTCGTCAAGAGTATTTAAATTTTTTGGCTGTTCAGCATTATTATATTCAAATTTCTTTTCAACGTCAAAATGAAATTACGAATTCGCTTTTAGCGCTTGCCAGTAAATGAAGATGTATGGTTATGTTAGATACATCAGATACAAGCTGGGTGTATTACACCGTTGCGGAGGGGAGCATTATCAAAATAGATCATGTCATGCTAATATGCATCGAATAAGCATATTAATCTCGATATTGGAATAAGCTTCTAACCATAATATGCTGATATTGGTTGTATTGACAGCAAGATGAAGTCTTTGCTATTCGAATTTACTGCAGACTTCCTGATTCTGACATATTTGATGCACACATTAACACATGCACAAAATATTGTTCAATGGAACTATTCTGGTTAAAAAGGCAATTGCGTCAAATTAAGGCTTCTATACGTTTAAAAAGAAGTAATAATAAAAACTAGATGTGCGATGCATCCGATGCACAGTCTAGAATATAAAATGAACCTAGTTCTATAATGCTTCCGGTCATCAAGAGTCTAAAAAGAAGAATTTAGCTACTTCCGTCCACTTTATAGTTGAACTTGCTCAAGTTAGAGAAGTAGGTTACCACTGAGACCACGAAATCCAGTCTATAACATATGATCTCGTGCAGTTCCTATTCCATCTCTAGTCGGTAATTGCATCTTTGCTTAAGCTCTTTAGTGGTAATTTGAATATTGCTGTATTTTTAATCCACCTTGTCACATTCTCTACTGGGCAAAAATGAGGCAACAACGATTTAATGCCGGAAGAAGTATATATTTTAATTTTAGAAAAAATCAAAAATTCAACTCTTCAAATCGAACATTTATGCTTGTCCTATTAAAATTTTACATTTTCAGCTATCGATTTCACATAAGTCATATACGTCATAAAATCAAGTCGTACTAAATATTTGATTGAATATTTAATATGTATTATAATTACCAAAGTCAGAACTCTAACGAGCTTAGAGTAAAAGTACTCCTTCGATCGAATATAACCCCGTTTTAATTGGTGTATACGCACAATTTTGCAAGTATAATTAACGTTTAATGAGACGGAAAATGTTTTTAGTTGTTGATCCCTTGCGGTTAATCAAACGAGACTCTTTAACAAAGGGTAAATATGGTGCTAATTTGTTATATTCGCTGACTAATTCCATTAACACTGCCAAATAAGCAGTGCATGTGCCCGAGTCTATAGGGAAATTCGAATCTCCAGTCGAAATTTTCAATATTTATTCAAACTAAATCAATACCGTACAACTGGGGGCAACAATTTTGAAAAGTAAATACTCAATAGCAGATCATTCACAAATAATCCAGTCAATTTAGTTCAAACATTTTTAACGCAATATTCATACTAACCATCCGGAGAATTATAGTAATTAACTTTATATTAATAATTTCAAACAAGGTAAATATTTAAAATTTAATTTCCGCATTATGTGGTCATTAAAATATTCCAATGGGTTTATTACTACAGTATACGGATATTAAATCGTAGTAGTTTGATTGAAAATGTCGTGGTTTACTTTTCTAGTTAATTTAAACGTACGTTTTTTGTTTTTTAAGCTTATTTTTCAAAGTTTTAATCAATAGACAATAGATATAATATGCTGAAAGTAAATTTTCTTCTGAAAAATAATATAATCATCGCGGCATTTCATGTCTAGCGACATTTTAAATATTTCGTGAGAATCTTAATCGATTACCTTCAAAACGATGTTACTACGTTGAATATATGAATTAGGTATATTTTATCATGTCTTCCATTTAGACCCTTTTATTATCAACTGCACGAAATATCATTTAGGAAATTTATTTCCCTTAAAGTGAGCCAAATTTCTGACATATACAATCTCGGTTACACGTGAATTGATAATACAAGGCGAATAGATTTATTAATAGAAAATCGGTTGCAGAGTAGATCTTTTTATTGAGATGGCAGCAGTGCAGTAAAAGCGGAAATGAAAATTGCTGATTGATATATCACTCGATTCATTCTCATTGCAACAGCAACTATCTTAATTTCCTGAACACCCCAGTCCCTTTTTTCCAATTGACTTTAAATTCCATTTTATCGGCAATTCGGGGTTAAGCCTATCTCTGTTTCTCTCTATATGGTCACTATTCGATTTTGTAATTGACCTCCGATTTAACAGTAGTTTCACATTTGCATTACAATTGGAGTCCGTGGCAGTAAAGCACAATTATTAAAACGCAATTCGGCTTTTAAGGGTTATTATTTGCCAGTGGCCAAAGTTATCTTCCAGCTCATTAAATTGATAATCATTTTCATTCTATTGGAATTCTTTGGTTTAAAACTGTACGACTGTACCTAAACGGCAGTCATATTTTTCCAGGAGAAAGTAAATCCCTTTTGCAATAATTTTATGTTGTTTTAATTATTCTACTAAATAGAATTAAATTTAAAAATTCAGGGGTATTAAAACAACTTTACGTATCTATCAACCAGAGACTAAATAGACTGAACGTTTCAATGTTGTCTCATGCGTACAGTTGAAGCTAAAATCCGGGGAAGTGGGGAGGTGCATTCCACTACTCTTTGATATGGTCGGATTAAGTAAAATTTATAAATACGAAACTTGCCGCGTTACGGTTCTAACGATTTAGATGAAATTTTAGAATTAGGGGCTTTTGGACCAATAGGATAATTTTTATAAGTGCTTTTTGGTAAAAGTTCAGGAGAACTATTTTCAAAGACATCTTGGTTTAATAGTAAAATAATTTTCTTTCAATACGCGACGCCTGTGTACAATATTGTTAAGCCGGTGCTGTAAACACGTCATGATTGCAGTGAAATGGCGACGCGCACACGCCGATAATTGAATATTTATATATTTTATTTTTACCTATCCCAAAGAATGAAACTCTTGATTTTCCTTCACTAATGTGTTCACTGAGGTTTCAACAATGATCCACAGTACACTTCCCCATATTTACAGCCCATTTTCTTTAAAAAAAAACCGATGTTATCTTCGCAAAGATCTGTCACATAATAAGAGGGCATTGCGAGCTAGATGAAGCTAGGCTTTCGCCAGGCTTTCAACTGGCTTCACTGCTTACCGTGTTAGGTTCAGTCTATTTAGTCTCTGCTATCAACAGTGCTTCCTAGTCAGCTTTCCACGCTACTTGTGTGAATAAAGAAATAGTTTACTCAACAACATGAATAAGATACATTAAACTTCGTCATAAAAAAAATCTTTAAGCTGTTATTAATTGATTGCCCCTTGAAACTCCATGTAATTTTAGGATATCTACTTCTGGCTTCAACTGAACTAAGTAAATGTTCAAAACATTTTTCGTCCATTCTTAAAAACCTTCACAATGACCTCACAATTGTCTTCTTCATATCTATTAAACTCTATTATAAATATGAAGAATACCACACAATAAGGGTCAAAAAATAGTCACCTTTGGAAGTTCCTAATTCATTAGATTTTAGCTGGCTTCTCTATAATCAAGTTTTCGCCCAATAACGAAGTTTAACCTCTGTCTCTTTCTATATAAATAAACAGCTCCTGCTATCTACCTAATAAAACTCTAAACACTCACTGACAGTCAACGCACAGCCTGGACTGTTGGGTCCAGAAGCATGAAATTTTGCACATGCATTCCTTTTGTAACGTAAATAAGTACTAAGAAAGGATTTTGAAAAGGTCATACCCAAGGATGTTAAATGAGGGATAAAAGTTTGTATGGAATTTCGTCATTTTTAAAGTTGAAAAAATGATATGAAAATTGGCGTTTAGGTGGTGGGACGCAATGATCCTTGGTTATCTTTAAAAATTGAAATACAAATCTTGTCCCCTGAAACCAACAAAGATTAAAAAACACAACAGAGGTTATTTCTCTGTGGAGCAACCTTCTTTGGTTTCAGAGCACAAGATTTGTATTTCAATTTTTAGGTTCTAATTTATAAAAAAAAGTCAATTGCATCAGCGTTTTTGAATATTCATCCCCTTTAATAGGAAAATCCACTTATAATGTAATACAACGAATTCGTATTCGTAACTACAAAATATTGATATTGTTACGGAATTTATCGGTTCGAATTGATTACACTTATCGAATAAGACCCACTTTATTACTGAACTCAACTTGGATCACCACAATTGACAATTAACTCACTTATTATTGACTTCTACTAACTCGCTAATTACACTGATTCTAACTGACTCCCTCGAGGGAAAGCTGACCGCCTTTTATAGTTTTGGCCCCCGGCTTCTAGAACTTTTCGGCAGATAAGGCTTATCGTTTGCCGAAATTTCTGGAACACTTATCTGCCATTTGTTTCGTTATCGCGGCCGCTTTCCCCTTATCAGATCCTTCTAGAACTTTTCTTATGTACTAAATTCTACAATTCTATTCTAAATCCTATTTCATCTATTTACATTGCGGTACAATATTATTTTAAAAGAAATCTCACTTTGCCAAAATTGGAAAATTTAAAATGTCTAAAAGTCTGATTTTTAAAGAGTAGGATATCTGAAAAAAAAATAAAAATTTAAAAAAAAACTTAAGAGTACGTTTCAAAAAAGAACAAAATTGAAATTTGGAAAACTGTCGACATTTATATGATCCAAACTCTCTAACAAGTTGAAACCTTGGAATTTTGAAATTTTGGGAAAAAAAGATTTTTTGTTAAAAAGAAGATAAGGCAAACATTTCAAAAAATTTTAAACTTTTAAAAGAAGACAAAATTTTGAAAAGTAGACAAAATTTCTAAGACAAATTTAAATTTTAAAAAAGTCAAAAATTTTAAAGTTAAATTATCGAGAAACTTCTAAAAAGAGGTTAAAAAGTCGACATAAACTTCGAAAATTGGGAGTAATGGCAAAAGTTTAAAAAACAAGTTGGAATTTTTAAAAAGACTTTTGGAAAATAGTCTACAAAGTTAAACAACAGTCAAACTTTTGGAAAATAGTCTACAAAGTTAAACAGCAGTCAAACTTTTAAAAAATGTCGAGATTTAAATAAATTGAAAAATTTTCACTCAAACTTTCGAAATTTTCGAAAAGTCTAAATACTAAAGAAAATCCAAAATTATGAGAAAAGACAAAATTATCAAAATCAGTCAAAATGTTGGATAATTTTTTTTTAATTGAAACATTTTTAAAAATCAAAGTTTTTGAATATTCAAAATTAAAATTTTGAAAAATTATTGAAATTTAAAAAATAAATCGAAATTTTGAGAAAAAAATGTCGATATTTTGAAAAAAGTCAAAATGTGGCCAAAAAGGGCAAAATTTTCATAAAAATTCCCAAAACAAATCGAAATGTTACAAGAATGATGAAATTTTGAAAAAAGCGAAATTTTCAATAAAATTGCAAATTTAAAAATGGACACAAGCATCAAAAATTTTAAAAAATCTCGAAAAAATTTAGTTTGAAAAATAGTCGAAATTTTAGTGCCAAAATTTATGAAAGAAAGTTGAAAAATTGAAAAAATTTTGGTTGCGAAAAAATTTCAAAATATTGAAGAAAAAATTTTCAAAAAAAATGTCGAAATTTTGGAAAAAACGTCGATGTTTTTAGAAAAGTTCAAATTTGGCCAAAATTTGTACAATTTTCAGAAAAATTCCCAGAACAAATCGAAATGTTGCAAGAATGATGAAATTTTGAAAAAAACGAAATATTCAATAAAATTGCAAATTTGAAAATGAACAAAATTTTCAAAAACTTACAATTTTCGAAAAAATTTAGTTTGAAAAATAGTCGAAATTTTCAATAAGAACCGAAATTTTAGTGCCAAAATTTACGAAAAAAGTTGCCATTTTAAAAAAAATGTCGACATTTTAGAAAAAACGTCGATATTTTTAGAAAAAGTTCAAATGTGACCAAAAATTGCAAAATAATTCGAAAAAAGTTAAAATTCAAAATTGCATATTTTCAAAAAAAGAAATTTCGAAAAATAGTCGAAATTTTCGAAATCAGTCGAATTTTTGGAGCTATTTGTAGAGAATTAAAATTTTGAAAAAAGACGAACATTTTAAAGTCATAATTGTCAAAAAAATTGTTATTTTGGAAATTTGAAATTAAAAAAAATTGAAATTTTAATAAATAATCCAAATTTTGAAAAATAGTGAATTTGAAAAATGTTAAGGTACTAAAAAATGTAAAACCTTCAAAAGTTAAAGAACGAAGTTTTCGAGAATTTGAAGTTTTCAAAACAATATGAAATTTAAAAATTTCAAAAATGGTCAACATTTTGAAAATATTTTGTTTTTTTTAATTTATTTAACATTTCTTCGGCCCAGTTTGAAAATATTTAAATAAATTGAAAAAAAAAAACAAAATATTTCCGGTCAATAAGGGTCTACCATGAAGAATTTTGAAAATATGTCGAGATTTAAAAAAAATGAGATATTGTCAGTCAAATTTTCAAAAAAATCGAAATATAGGAAGATATAAGCAGTGAAGAAAAACCAAAATCATTAGAAAAGTCGAAATTTTCGAAAAGAAATCGACATTTTCGGAGATGTAGAAACTTAAAAAAAGTCGAAGTTTTCACAAAAAGGTAAACATTTTGAACAAAGTTGACACTTTCAGATAACATTAAAAGTCCCGAAAAATCCAATTTTTTACAAGAGGTCGAAATTTTGAAAAATGATGATGAAAAATGAAAAATTCTGAAATAAAATTGGAATTTAAAATAATCCAACCTTTTAAAAAATTCGACCTTGTAAAACTTTTCATTGTCAAGTTTTAAAAGAAATTTGAAATCTTCGAAAAGCAAAATTTTAAAAATAGTTGAAATTATCGGGTAAAACAAGAAAGTTGAAATTTCGAAAAAAGTTAAAATTTTGAAAAAAAAAATTTTTCTATATAGTTGAAATTTTGAAAAAATGTCGCACACTTAAAAAAGAGGCGAAATTTTGTAATAAGCTATTAGCTTTTTCAAAATTTCGATTAATAATATTATCCTATTGATAAAAAAAGTCGAAATTTTGAAAAACAATCGTAATTTAAAAAAAAAGTCAATCATTTCGACACCTCATTGGTGGCATTTTTCATAAAATAGTAGATTTGTTGTCAGTCCATTTCTGATATTACAGATTAGTTGACCATTTAAAAATTTGATTCTTCAAATAATTGACATTTTCAACCCTTACTTCGTGGAATTCTTTAATATTCATAACTATTAAACTTTATTAACGAATAAAAAGTCAGAGACATTAAAAATTCCACAATGTTTCGATAAATATTTGCTAACACCGGACTAGGTTTGGAATTACTGCATCATCGGCGGTCATACCAGCAATTTTCGTTTAGCCGTTGTTAGGCTAACAAGCTCCATGGATCACAGACTCCTACGAGTATTCCGTCTAATCCGAATTCTCGTCCAAAGCTTCAATTAGAGGTGTGTTCAGAAGATCAAGCTGCTCGTTCTTAAATGATGATGATGCAGTAATGCGAAACCTGGTCCGGTGTTAGCAAATATTTATTGAAACATTGTAGAATTTTTAATATCTGTTGCTTTAATAAAATTTAATAGTTATGAATTTGATTCTTACTTTCTACTGTCGTAAGTGGAAGTTGGTTGATGTTCCAGAACTAGGGAATCAATGTTGTGGAATCCCGTTGAGAAAATAGGACCGTTTCCAGGTGTTTTCGTTTGCAAACGGTGGCAATTATTTGCACTACTTCAGAAAGCACGTCCCCTCCATATCTTACATCTTCCAGCCAGATGTCTGTGAGGAGGGTCCATATAAACGACAAATTTAACTATTAACTTTACGCTTTAAGCTGTAATTAACTCTACGCGTGTTACAGATATAATTAACCGCCTTAGCTTAAAGTTTCAAGTGTTTCGCGTTTATGCCAGGTTTACCTTCTGATCCTACAATGGGATGAAAGGCTTTAGTTTGTTGAGTTTGTTGTGTTTATTAACATCAAACGAAAGATTTTAGTAAAAACAAAGAATTTAAAAAGTCCTACTTACTTTCGACTTTCTTTTAATCCTTACTAATGTATAAATGCGAAAGTATGTTTGTCTGTCTGTTTGTCCCCTTCAATGTTGCCGGATCTCGCGCACTTTCTCGATTTTCTACTCTCGCGCATATAGCACGACACATTTTTTATGTAAATAAATGCAAAACTTGGCAATGACGACACAACGACATCGTTATCTAACGATGAGGGTTCATGTATTTTAAAAATCGAAATATTGAGAAAAATCCAATTTTTCAGAATAGTGAAAATTTTCAAAAATAACCCAATTTTTAAATTTCATATTGTTTTGAAAACTTCAAATTCCTGAAAATTTCGTTTTTTTAACTTTTGAAGGTTTTAAATTTTTTAGTATCTTAACATTTTTCAAACTTACTATTTTTCAAAATTTGGATTATTTATTAAAATTTCAATCAATCAATTTTTTAATTTCAAATATTAATGTTGAAATGTACGTCTTTTTTTAAAAATTTAATTCTCTACCGATAGCTCCTAATATTCTACTCGTTTTGAAAATTTCGACTATTAAATTTTATTTTTTTTTCAAAATATGCAATTTTGAATTTTAAGTTTTTTCGAATTGTTTTAATATATCTTGCAAAAATTTCTGATTTTTATGAATATTTTGCAATTTTTAGTCACATTTAAATTTTTCTAAAAATGTCGACGTTTTTTCTAAAATGTAGACATTTTTTTTTCAAATTGCATCTTTTTTCGTAAATTTTGGCACCAAAATTTCGATTCTTATTCAAAATTTCGGCTATTTTTTAAAATAATTTTTTTTCGAAAGTAAACTTTAAGTTTTTGAAAATTTTGCCCATTTTCAAATTTGTAATTATTTTGAAAATTTCGTTTTGTTCAAAATTCCATCATTTTTGCAACATTTCGATTTGTTTATAAATTTTTCTTAAAATTTTGCAATTTTTGGCTAAATTGGAACTTTTTTAAAAATGGTTACGTTTTTTCCAAAATGTCAACATTTTATTCAAAATTGCAACTTTTTTCCTAAATTTTGACACCAAAATTTCGATTCTTATTGAAAATTTCGACCATTTTTCAAAATAATTTTTTTCGAAGGTAAACTTTTTAAAAATTTCGTTTTGTTCAAAATTCCATCATTCTTGCAACATTTCGGTTTGTTTCGGGAATTTTTCTGAAAATTGTACAATTTTTGACCAAATTAGAATTTCTCTAAAAATATCGACATTTTTTCAGTTTTCAGTTTTCAGTTTTCAGTTTTCAGTTTTCAGTTTTCAGTTTTCAGTTTTCAGTTTTCAGTTTTCAGTTTTCAGTTTTCAGTTTTCAGTTTTCAGTTTTCAGTTTTCAGTTTTCAGTTTTCAGTTTTCAGTTTTCAGTTTTCAGTTTTCAGTTTTCAGTTTTCAGTTTTCAGTTTTCAGTTTTCAGTTTTCAGTTTGCAGTTTTCAGTTTTCAGTTTTCAGTTTTCAGTTTTCAGTTTTCAGTTTTCAGTTTTCAGTTTTCGATTTCGGTTTGATTTCTGTTTGATGTTTCATTTTTCGATTTCAAATTTCGGTTTTCAGAAAAGTGCAAATTCTAAAAAGAGTTCGAAAAGAATCGAAATTTTGAAAAGAATCCAATTTTTGAGAAAAGTGGAAATTTTCAAGGAAAAGTCGATATTTTCAAATAAAAATACCATTTACTGTGTAAAAGTTGAATTTTCGAAAAAAATTAAAATTTTTTGGAAAAATAGTCGAAATTTTCACAAAAATATTAAAATTTTAAAAAAATTATAAATTCTGGCAAAAATCATATCTTAAAAAAACCGAAATTTGATGGTAAACGGCTAACATTTTCAAAAAAAGTAAACATTCTAAAAAAAATTCGAAATTTTAAAAAATTGTGAGAAAAATCCAATTTTTCAAAAAAATGAAAAATTTCAAAAAAAAAGTTGAAATGTTTAAAATTTTAAATAAAAACCCATTTGTTCATAAAGTCAAAACTTCTGAAAAAAAGCCAAAATTTTCTAAAAAATTTCAAAACTTCGAGATATGTGTAATTAAAAATTTGAACAAAAGTGGAAATTAAAAAAACGCTTTTCAATAATATTTATAATATATATAATATTTCAATAGAATCAGACTTAAAAAAACAAAATTTAAAAAAAAGGTCTAAATTTTGAGAATACAAAATTTTCAAAAAAAAAATTGAAAAATAAATCATATTTTTATAATGGGGAGTATAAAAATGAGATTTTTAAATTGTTAAACCTCAGAATTCCAAGTTATTCTTTCAAAATTATGACATAAAACTCTGAAAAAATTACTTCAAGTTTGATTTTACGTCCCCAGTTTATGTATTTCAGTATTCATGGATTTATTCAATTCCATTAGCAAGACAATTAACTGGCCTTTAACTAATGAAGACAGGTTACAAACTCTAAATATCAATTTGTAGGTCTTTATCTCTATTTTAAGACTTGAATAATTTCTTCGGGCATTGTTCCTAGCTTTATTTATCGCCTGTATTTAAATTCTTAAAGCATACTAACCTCTGGGATTTTATTCGACAGCTTGGCGCGTATTTTCATCGCTTCAGAGGAATTTAAACTCCTTTCATTTTAACGGCGTTATAATACATTCTGAACACTACTGGAACGAATGCTCCTTTGTTTAAAATAATCTGCTTGAGAAGTATTTAATGCCCTTTTAATATGTTGCTATTGATATTTGCAGAAGCAATGATTTCGTTTCATATCAACCATGATAACAATAGATATCAAGCAACTTTTTTATGCGCAATGACAATAAATTCCAGAGACTATAATAAGAAGTGAATCAACATTTTTCTTGCAAAATTCCTACGACGTCGATTTTTGTTTGCCACATTTAAGGATGATTGTTATATGGGAATGACATCCAATCTTAATTTAATTTTTTCTAATCAAATGGCCTTTTAGCCTCTCGTTAGGACGAACTATCTGGTTTAGTGAAGTTATTTAAAGCAAATATAAAAAAAATTGAAAAAAAACGGCATTTTTAGAAGTACATACTAATTAAATATAAGCGAAGTTCAAATGTGCACAATTTTCATTTTGGTAAAGTCTAAATCGACGGATAAGTCATTTCCAACATTTTCATGATTAATTCCACAAAACCTAAGTGTGCGACAAAAAGAACATTGTTCTAAAAGTATTTGTTTAATAATTCAGCTGTAGGTCTACTAATTAAGTGAGGTATGTTCTTTAATTGGACTCCCACTCCTTCTTGGTGAGATGTGAAATACTCCTCACCTGTTCAGGCGGGATATACAAAAAAAAATTTTAATAGGAATTAGTAACTTTCTATTTTTTTAATTAAAAAAATTATCCTTGGATTCTTCTACATTCATTTAGAAAATTTCTATAACTGGCTCGTTGGTCTAGGGGTATGATTTCCGCTTAGGGTGCGGGAGGTCCCGGGTTCAAATCCCGGACGAGCCCTACGTTTTTTTATTTTTTTATCGCCTTTTTTTATTTATTGACTAATTAAAATTACCATCGAAATAAAACAAACCAAGAAAACAGAATTATTTACTATCCAAATTAAGCTTAATTAATTGTTGACCAATAAAAAAATAGGCAATCTTAGAGGTTGCCGACAGAAGTAAAAACTTAAAACTACCAAATATACATACAGTGTTGCAGTTCGAACTCACACTAGTAAACAAGTCAGCCAATACCGGAAATTTTTGAAAATAAATTCTGTCAAACTGACCTACCTTTTTATATTTGTGGTTGGTAAATGCTTGTAGTAACGTAGAAACGAATCTAATATTTATTAATGTTTTACACTTTAAAATGCTCTAGTGTTAACAGTAGCCAATATACTTTTAACATTAGGGCACTTCGACATTTTTAAAGTTTTAGATTTTCGACGAAATATCTGACAATTTCAAATTTTAAATAATTTCGATTTTCTAAAATTTCAGATTTTTTCAAAACTTGACAACGAAAAGTTTTCATAATGTTAAATTTTATGAAATGCTGAATTAAAAAAAAAATTGAAAACTTAATACTTGACATTTCCAACCCTTACTTCGTGGAATTCTTTAATATTCATAACTATTAAACTTTATTAACGATTAAAACAACAACAGATATTAAAAATTCCACAGTGTTTCGATAAATATTTGCTAAGACCGGACCAGGTTTCGCATTATTGTATCATCGGCAGTTACACCAGCAATTAGTTTAATATCTGTCGTTGTTTTAATCGTTAATAAAGTTTAATATTTATGAACTTTTACTACTTTTAAGTTTCGACGTTTCCGAAAATTTATCTTTTTTTGAAATTTGGAACTCACTCTTCAAAATTTAGGCTTTTTTTTCAAAAATTCATTTTTTTTTCGAAATCTCGACTTTGTCTACAATTTTTACTTTTTGAATATTATTATTTTAGTAGTCTTTTGAAAGCTGCCTTTAAAAATTTAGACCTTTTTTAAAATCTTGACTTTATTTAAATTTTTATCTTAATTTTCAAAATTTCAACTTTTTTGAACATTTCATTTTTTAAAAAATTTTGATTATATTTGGAAATTTTTATTTTTTTTTAAATTGAGACTTTTTTAATGTAGGCTTTTCTGACATTTACTTCAATTTTGTAAAATTTTAATTTTGCAATTTTTTTATGTTCTAGAATTATTTTGAAAATTTCGACTTTTTTAAAAATTTCGATATTTTTTTTTGAATATTTAGGTCGACTTTTTTTAAAATTTTAATTTTTGATAAATTTTACTGTTCATTAATATTTATTCACACTTTTTTCTTTTAACTTGGAGGTTTTCTCTCTCTCTCTCTTTCTCTCTCAGTTGTTTAATAGCCATATTCATTTACTTGGTTCCTCATTGGCAGTAAAAATCCATCACTCCTGATATCACGAGAGCGTACTATCTACTCTCTAGACGCTTTTTCGACACCGTTTTCTACATTCGTGCACTATCTTACTTCTATAATCCATGGTCTCACCTACGTATTATGGCGAACACTTGTGCGAAATGTCATACTCTTAGACTTATCCATTTATGTTATGCGTTGTCTGTCAGTCAGTCAGTCAGTCAGATTAGAAATTTTTTAAATAGATTATTTAACAGTTTTAATAACTCGTACACTTATAACTTAAATTTTATAAGTGTATCGTCACTCGATGTTATTTAAAGAGCCTCTAATTTATGCCTATTTATCTACGCAATATTAGCGGTGAAAAGATATTGATGACAATTAGTATTTTACAGATTTTACAAAAATAAGTCATAAAACGTAACAAAATATTGGCTGGGCTCGTCCGGGATTTGAACCCGGGACCTCCCGCACCCTAAGCGGAAATCATACCCCTAGACCAACGAGCCATGTTATTCGATGTTCCTGCGCATGGTGGCGAACGCACTTCAAAAAATTTTTTTAGTAGTAGGACGATTCTATCATGAAAACAACCATTAGACCTTTTATTCGCAAGTCTGATATACCAAATGTTGCTACACATTCTATTAAACGCGCAAACGTTTGACAAGGCCACTTTTTAAAAAAATATCGAAATTTAAAATCAATATTTTCAAAAAAATTCATAATTCTAGAAAAAGTTGAATTTTCAAAAAACTTGGACATTTTTAAAAAGTGGTCAGAATGTCACGACAAAAAACTAGATTTTAGAAAAAATCAAATTTTCAAAAAAGTCGAAATTTTCAGTAAAAGTTAAAACTTGAAGAATTAAAAAGTCATAATTTAAAAAAAAGTCGAAATTTCCAACAGAAAAAGTCGACGTTGCCAGAAAAGGTTACCATGTTAAAAAAAATATCTTGAAATATCTAAATTGTCAAAAAAATCGAAATTTTCAATAATAAATCTAACTTTAAAAAGTCGAATTTTTAAATTAAATTCAAATTTTCAACAAAAGTCAAAAGAACTTTAAAAATTACAAAGACAGTCGCAATTCCGAAATAAAAAATGAAATTTTGAGAAAAAAATCGAAATTTTGACAAATCTAATATTTCGAAAGAAAGCCCACTTTTTAAAAAATTGGAAATTTTAAATCAATATTTTCAAAAAAATTCATAATTCTAGAAAAAGTTGAATTTTTAAAAAACTTGGACATTTTCAAAATGTCACGAGAAAAAACTAGATTTTAGAAAAAATCAAATTTTTAAAAATGTCGAAACTTTAAATATGAGTAAAAATGTGTGTGAATGTGAATTTTATTAAAAAAAAGTCAAGATTTTTTAAATAATTGAAATTCTCTTAAAAATTTTTAGTCGAAATTTCAAAAAGAAGCCGAAATGTTGGATATCTTTCGGTCTTACTTATCAAAAAAGTCGAAATTTTCGGTAAATATTATTAAAAAAGGTATTTCTGTATATTTTTTTGAGAAATAGTGAATAGTGAATTTTTCAAATAAATGGTTCAAATTTTCAACAAAGAGTAATTTTTCAAAAAAAGTTGTAATTTACAAAAGGTCGCATTTGAAGAAAAAGTCGAAAATTAAAAAAAAAGTCAATATCTTGAAGAAATTGACTTTTTTTTTAAATTTTCGACATTTTCTTCAAATTCGACCTTTTGTAAATTACAACTTTTTTTGAAAAATTACTCTTTGTTGAAAATTCAGATGACGAAATTGTCTTTTTTTTTTTAAATTTGCACCTTTGCTTGAACTTCTGTCTGAAGACTTTTACTATCGTGAAGAAAGTAAAAAAGTGTTAATATTTTCAGAAAATTCGAAATTTTCAAAAAATAGGTATTTTTTAAATTGTTTGAGAAATAGTTTGTATTTTCATAAAAAGTTCAAATTTTCAACAAACATCGAATTTTTTGAAAACGTTGAAAACGAAATAGTCCAAATGTCGATATTAAAATTTTCAAAAAAAAGTATTTTCTTAAATTTTTGAGAAATAGTTTATATTTTCAAAAAAGTTCAAATTTTCAGCAAAAGTCGAATTTTTTGAAAAATTTGAAAACTAAATAGTCCAAATTTCGAAATTTGGAAGAAATAATCAAAATTACTAAATTTCGAGTAAACAGAAATTTTGGAATTCGAAACATTTGGAAAAAAAATGGATGAAATATCGAAGCTTTCACTAGAAGCCTGGATTTA
Organism: Dastarcus helophoroides; assembly: GCA_028583605.1. Classification (NCBI taxonomy): domain Eukaryota; kingdom Metazoa; phylum Arthropoda; class Insecta; order Coleoptera; family Bothrideridae; genus Dastarcus; species Dastarcus helophoroides. The sequence continues at coordinate 1,054,118 of CM053328.1, read as the reverse complement.
AAAAAACAAGATTTACAGAAGAAGGAAGTTGGAAAAAGAAAGTTTTGGAAAGGGTAAAATTTTGAAATGTGTCAATTTCGAAAAGAGTCGAAATTTTCAATAATAAATTGAAATTTAAAAAATGTTAAATTGTTCAAAAAGAGTTAAAATTTTGAAAACATTCGACATTTAAAATAATAATTTTGAAAAAGGTCGATATTTTCAATAACATACGAAATGTTTATATTCTTTTGCTTCTTAAAAATTTGCACACACAGAAATAAATTTCGATTAATTATGTCAAAAATAAGTTGAATTTGCTACAGACACAATTGTTAAATTCCGATGGTAAGCGTTACTAATGTCAATAAATAGTGTTCGCAGCTGTTATGTAAAAAAAGAGGTTTTAAAATAAAATGAATATGGGCATTTTCGGATATTCTGTGTATCTTCTTTGCGAAGGCAAAACGGGCTTACGGGCTTTATCGGTTCGAATTGATTCACACGTGAATTGAAAATAATACCCACTTTATTACTAAACTAAACTTGGATCACCACAATTGAACAATTAACTTACTTATTATTGACTTCTACTAACTCACTAATTACACTGACTTTAAGTGACTGACTCGAGGGAAAGCTGACCGCCTTATATAGTTTTGGCATCCAGGTTCTAGAACAATCCGGTAGATAAGGCTTATCGTTTGCCGAAATTTCGGGAACAGCTTATCTGCCGTTTGCTTCGTTATCGCGGTCGCTTTCCCCTCATCAGATCATTCTAGAAACTTTTCTTAGTGTACTAAATTGTACAATTCTATTCTAAATTCTATTCTATCTATTTACATTGCGTTACAGTATTTTTATTCATGTTTTATTGGCTTTTTCTTTGCCAGTTCCTTAATAGAAGGTTTTTGAAAATCTAGAATTGTGAAAGGAGTATCTGGTGAAGAGAAAGTCAATAAAACATGAATGAAAACAGACATTTTTATTTTATAAGGGAAGCTGTGCTTCCCTAGCTTCCATGAAGAACACGCCACTGAATTCATAACAACCTTTAAAATGTTGGTCCATTTCATTTTACCTCAAAAGTCTAATTGCACCCACAAATTTAATTAGTTGGGTTTCGATTTCCAAGAAAATTGAATAATCTCTATAGATATCTCGGGCATTTGTTCGATAAATTGATAGCGATTGTAATAAACCGTCAGATTATTAGCTGTATTGTTGCGAATCTTCACACTTTGCGATAAATAAACCTCAGAAAGGTTTTTCGCGAGGTGGAAACGTTTTTGTTCGGTTGGTATCGCGTGAGAAATGTGGGAAACGACCATCTGACATTCGACGATGATCTGCAGTCCATGAATGGTATACTTGTCGAAAAACTGAAGGATATTTTCCAACATTAATAAACAATTAATCTTAGCGATGAAAGGCTATTTAATTAAAGCAACTTCGTTTAAATTATTTTTGCACTTTTATGTTTGTTATGCAAAATGTTCTAAGATATCGAATTTGGATCGAAATTACCTCGACATTCGCTCAACTGATTCACATACAGATGACAACGGAAATTGAGGCAAAATTGTTCTTGAATAATTCCTGAAAAAGTCATCAAATTGACTGTGATTTTTTGTTTGAAGATAAGGTAACTAAAAAAGGCATGTGATTACTTATTGATTGGTTTGTTTGATCTGTCAAACGTTACTTCGACGTTTTATTTATTCAAAAAGCAAAAAAGTTAGAATTTGTTAAAGCGAAAAAAAACCATTACAAAGTTATTTTCTTTGGCGAACTATGATTTGAATTAATGACATACATTATATAAAATAGTGTCGCTTTAAAATGTTTGAGTGATTTTATGCAAAATCACTGAGATTTTCCATCAGTAAGTTAGTAGTTCGAATCCATTAAAACTATACACCAATTAAAACTTTGCAGTTGTCATTCACAGAAAAGACTTTACGTTAAAAACATAAGAAATTTGACCGCCAAATTGATTGAAAATGTTGAAAAATGAAGTGTAGAGAATATCAATATAAATAGATTTATAGGGATCAACTCACGCTGCAAAAAAAAATTAATTACACTCGACATACAGAGACAGATCGAACGCGAATTGAAAGTACGTGATAATTTTTCATTTTGTGGCTTCTCATATTCGAGATCATTAAATCACTGAAAAGGATATCACAAAGTTATTAACGTACCATTTGTTAATTGGGCTTCCGTTCGTTGATAATCAGTGAAATTGTATAATGAATTTCTGTGGTAGAATATTTTAACGAATATTGATTTTTGCGAAACTGTTGTACCCATTATACTGGCTGAGATCAGTTACAACATGGACATTTTTATATTCTCCTTTATAGATACGGGATAGCAGGGTTCGAACTTGCGACGATCACGCAAAAAGCAATCATTCTACCCATTGGGCCATACCTCGTTGTTGAATTAAAAATTTAACTCGCTTGATAACCTATCTCTACACCTACAACATTGTAACAATCCGTATTTGTAAATTAGTATTAGTGATAAAGTGGTGTACGGAATTCTCTGAAAATATTTGTTAATGGGAAGCGGTCGCCAGGATGAATCTTACGACAGGTAGACGTTCTAGAGCTTTTCTGCGAGTTTCGGGACCAATTGCTATTGAAAGTCTGTCCCTCAAATGGTCAGATAGTTAAATGAGTCATAATTGTTGTGTTATGAAATGAGTTTGAAATAAAGTGTTTACAATTCAAGGAGTTTTAATTATCGAACCGGCAACATGTAACGATATATAACTTAAAAACTGACTGCATCAGAAAAGAAAAAACGCTGGCAACTTTTTTTTAAGTTTTAACTCCTGTCGGCAATTCTCCTAACTGCTCAATTTTTTTCAAAGTTTTCACTTTGTCTAATAATTTAGACAAAGTGAAAACTCGAAAGAAATGTGAACGGTAAACTCGGAATTTCGAGAAAAAAAAATCGACATCTCGATAAAAATCTTAAAATTTATTTTAAAAAAATTCCCAAGTTTCCATTTTAATTACAAAATATTAACATTAAATTTGACTCTTAGATTATAATTCTCTCGAAACCTTAAAATTACTTAAGTTTTTTTTTGTTCTGCACTAAGACATGTAACTTTGTCGTAATTTAATTAACATGGCTGTCCTTGAAAAAATTGAGGGTCGAAAAATGGACACCATGCTGTCATTAAATTAGATTTCATTATCGATGAGCATCCGTGATTCGCAAGAGACTACACATCAAATTGTTATAAAATAGTTAATACATTTTTAAACTAGTCTCCCATTCTTCCTCGCCATTGTGCTTATAAACCTGGTAAAATTGTTCACGGAAGCGACTAATAGCATAAATCGGATGACGTTAAAGTGGTTTGTTTTCGGTAAAGCACATCCGATCAGAGTTCGGGCCTCATTATTCCTCGGCCGCCTTTAATGGCGCCCATTTGTTTATCCCTCTTTAGCAAACCCCCTTCCTTCCATCCCACCCCCTACCAGCTATTTGTATGCCGAATGTGTTAAAACCTACCTGATACGGTTAAAGTTGCGTTCCTGCTCCTGGCTTTTCCGAGGCCGTTGCTCGCTTCGCACCAATAGACGCCGGCATCGCTTTCTTTCCTGCTTTGCACTACTCGCAGAAAGAACAAGTTTCCTGCGGGCAACAGGACTCTGTGCGATCTGGCGTCCTGCGGAGCTGTACGCAGCAGGAAACCATCTTTGTACCAGGTTATCGTGGGTTCTGGGTCCCCTGTAGCTTGGCAGTTGAGAGTCGCCGGTTCGTGTCGAGCCACAGTCGTATCAATGGGGTGTTCTATGATCCGTGGTGGCTGGTGGCTCGTGTAATGATACCCTAAAAAGAGTCCACATTAGTAACCTTGCAGTAATGCTGCCTTGGAATCTTTATTTTTACTATTTTTACGTAATTAGAAATTTTTACACGGTTTGTATGATTTTTTAGTGTTTTAGAGAATGAAACAAAACTACTGTTTTGTATCAAAGAAGAGACAATTATAAAGTTATATTTCTTCCGACTGTGTTCGATTAAAGCTGAACTTATCTATCTATCCATCTATCTACCTCTGTTAGATTTTGAGGTTTCTGGAAGGCAAGAACCGAGCAAATGGGGACCAAGATATCTATCTATTGTAGTAGTTTTAAAAACATATATGTAATACTTCTATATGGCCAGTTCCTCGTTTCTTCTGGGAAAGACTCCTCTTTTTCGCTGACCTTCACACGAATTAATGAGTCGCAATGCGCAGGTGTTACAAATCATCTGTGCATGGCCAAAGTCAGCTGTGCACGGCCAAACATAATCACCCGTTTAACACGCGCGTAGCGACTGGTTCATTTCGTTCAATTCATGCGCAATACTCGCCATTTATCCATGTTCCATCTTTATCGGATTTGGTTGGAACAAACTCGTGAAGAGAATAGGGAGCTGGCCATATAGAACTATTACATATATGGTTAAAAATGTGTGATCAGCGACCCGGAGTCGAACCTCGTTAAAAGCCAAAAATTCCTAACAACGGAGCCATCGTCACCACTACTTTTAACTCTAATCATTCGCTTCACTTTTTGAGGAGAATTGTTGCGGTTTATTTATAGTCCTATTGTCCTATCATTGGATTTGATGCTATAATCAGCTCTTTTAACGTTTCTTCTCTTGGGCATGATCCGCTGATCTAGGTTTGCCATCCATCCCCTTTTCCGACGACAGGGTCATTTTCTAAAGATTAAGTAGATCGAGGAAATCAGCTGCTATTTTTATTGGTCAAACGTGTCTTGTATTAATTGCCAAAGCGATACCGTAAAAGGGTAAAATGTTCTTTTAGACCTTATCATGCTCGAATGTCGAGTTAAATAATGTACCAAATTATACAATGGATTGATAACAAGGGGCTGCTTCCCATACATAATAAACAAACATTGGTCCAGACGTCGGCGGTTGTTGGTGTTTAGTATTTTAAAGGCTTGATTACCACTGTCTTAGCTTTTAGTGCCGCCGCTTTTAACTGCCCGTCCTTGCTTAGTTTATTACATATTACTTTGTCGGCATTTGACGGTTTTACACTGATTTATGATTCGTTGTGTTTTGTTAACACAATACCGCTAATTAAATTTATTATTTAGTATTTTAGCTGGTCGAGTGTGGGAACTCGGATAATTAGTAAATGCGTCCTGTACGAAGATTATACACCCCATGACGTGTATGCAAATAGTTTTCCAGGAATTTCTTTACATGTTCAATCATTTTTAGATTTTACGTCGTATTGTTTGATGGTAGTAACTTTAGAAATTTATTGCGAAGTCTTAAGATTAGATTAACTAGCTTCTCGCTTCCTTATTTAAGGGCAATAAAATGCGCCAACAGACAGACATATGGCTAATCCCGATTGGCCAATGAGGTTTTTAACATAATTAGAACGGTTGGCTACCGAAATAGATAGGATTAGATTTAAGCCACCATAATGTCCACTAAGCTTCTCCTAATATTTTAACGAATGGCGATCATTACAAATAAAAGATGACGAGTTTCAGAGGGAGGAGTTTCCTTAATAGCAATTTATATCATTTTAAACCATAAAATAAGTAATTTATTTTGTGTTTTAAACCAGGTGGTCCATTGTAAACCTACTACTACTACTACTGCGACTACTACTAAAAAGAAACTGGTTAATAATATAATGCCTGTTATAATTTAAAATTAGTAATAGGCAGTATAGCGCAACTGGTAAAGTGGTGTTTAATCTCCGGTGCCAATCAAGCATTTTTACTTCTATTAGACGTCATAGCTAGATATACTGTTAACATTACAGCATGTTGGTAACGCAAAATTAACGTGATAGTGCCACGTAACCCTAAGATTTTTCCCTATTAAAAATAAAGAAATTTTTACTTCGATTTTTTTTATTTATCTATTCTAGTTCAAGTTTTTGTTGGAATGAACATTTTAATTTACATGTATTAACTCGTTTATAAAATATATTACATACTACTGCATTTTCTGTCTAAGTACAATAAAGCAATCAGCTTCAAAGTAAGTTAGGCGATAATATAAAATTGTCTTTACGAGCATAAAATGTTTGTAACAATTCCGCTTTCAAAAGATATTTCTAATTCTCCTTTGTCTCCCTAATATTGTTTGTAGATAAACGAATAAGCTTATCAAATAAAAGAGTAAGTAATGCAATTAATAGTGGCTTGAAGTGAAGGGTAGCATAAAAACTGTTCATTTCTTGGTATAATAGGACTAAGTCTCGGCATTATGTCGGCAATTCTACGCTCGTTCCCCGTTTTCCCGGTACCGAATGCAACTCGTCTTATTACCCGGGCCAGGGGCTTAGACGCCCCGTCGAGACGCATCATATTGTCTGTCCCGACCTTAGGACGCATCTCTCTTCGCCACTCTCTTTTGCTCTGTCTTTCCGCGCCGTTACATTGGGATTTAGATGTCTGCCGTGTTTGATTACAACTATTTCCACTACTAATTGACTTAAATTTTGAAACTATAATATTTTCCAGCTCCTTACTCTTACCATCCATCCTTACTGGAAGCGTTAACAAAAAAGGAAAAACACTAAAAGCATTTCGTTAATTCGTTTCATGTATAGTTATTAGTATAACCAGTGGCGGCTCGCGTATAAGCACTGTGGAACTGCAGCACCCTCAATTTCGCTTAAGAGTTTTTTCTCAAAATTTTCCGAAGACTTTTCCTTAAACAATTTTTTGTAGAGATTTTAAATTTTCTCTGATTTCTTTTTATAGAAATATCAAGTTTCTTTTACGAAGTTACTGGATTTTAAAATCTATTTTAATTTCCTTTCCTAATTTTTGTAAAAATTTTGAGAAAATAATTAAAATTTCAAAATAAAATCCAAATCCAACTCTTCTCGCATTTTAATATTAAAAAAAAATAGCGAATATTCGAGTTTTTAACTTATATCTCAATTTCAACTTTTTTGTATAAAAATTTTGAGTTTCTTCTAGATATTTCGATTTATTTAAGAAAATTTTAATATTTTCTGGGAAGTTTCCATTTTTTCCTAAATATTTTATAAAAAGAATTTTTTTTATAAATTCCCATTTTGTCTGAAAATTGTTCTTAAATTTTTTTCTGGAAATTTCAACTTCTCCAGATTTTTTTATGTTCTTCTAATTGGCTTTAAAAGTGTCAAGTTTTTTCACTAGACTATGACATTTCATAGTTCATTTTATTTTCTAATTTTGATAAAAATATTTAGCAAAAAACCCTAAAATGTCTATAAAAATGTCAAAATTTTGAAAAAAACGAAGAAATTTCAAGAAAAAATTTAATTTTCAACTCTTATCGCATTTTGTAATTTTTTTAAAATGAAATAACAACCGAGTCTTGGATTATTTTGGTAAAGTTTCAATTTCAACATTTTTGTAAAGATATTTCAAATTTTTTTCTAAGAAATTTTGATTTTTTTCCCATGAAATTTGTTTTTTTATACAAAGAAATTTTTTTTAGATTTTTAACTTTTGCTGGAGATTTTGTCTTTAAAATATTATTTCTTGTAAAAATTTTTCATTTCTCTAATTTGTTTTAGAAATGTTAAAGTTTTTCACGAAATGTTAATATTTTAAAGTTCCTTTTATTTTGTAATTTTGATAAGAAACTGAAAATTATTAAGTACTAGCTGGCCCTGGCAAACTTCGTACCACCTCAGAATTAATAAATATTGTGTTAACTCATTAGAATGAACATTTTCAAAAGAAATTAAGGATTTTGAAAAAAGTTTATATTTTGAAAAAAAAAATTTAATTTTTAAAATAGTCGACATTTTCAATAGTTGTGAGAATGGAAAAATTTTGGAAAAAATATCGACATTTAAAATAAATTGCAGAATTTTTAATTAAATTTTGTGTCGAAATATTGCAATACAAAAAAGTTACGGCAAAAAATAATCGCGGGCAACCCCCTACACACCACGCTACTGCTTATTTAAAAAATATGTTACATGAGAATATGCCTAATCCAATTCTTTAACTGCTTGCCCAATTTCATGACTTTGCTACTAACCGTTAACTTTTTGTAGTAAAAAAAACCACTTTAGGGGCGCCATCTTTAAATGGTCATATCTCCGTTAGGAGGCAATTTAAAGAAAAAAATGTATTTCAACATTTTTCATATTTTAATGTGTAGAATATGCTCCTGAAGTAGCGGCCCGGACTTTTGTAATACCCTGTATATAAAAAATTTAAGGAAAAGAAAAAAATTTTCAAAAGAAGTCAAAATTTTGAAAATGAGGATATTTTCAAACAAATAGGTCGAAATTTTATAGTCGAAATTAAAAAAAAATATATCAAAACTTCGAAAAAATAGACACATTCTAAAGATCTGAGAATTATTATCGAGGTTTTAAAATAATGCGAAATTTAAAAAAAAAATTAAATTTTGAATAATTGGGAAATTTTCACTCAAATTATGAATAAAAACCAAAATATAAAGCAGGAATATTGAAAACAAGTCGAAAATTATCAGCTAGATCGAGGTTTCCAAAAGTCGAAGTACTGAGAAGTTAAAAGTTTGAAGAGGGTTTAAATTTTTGGTAGTTAAAATTTTAAACCAAAGTTGAAGATTTTTTTAAAAAAGATTGAAATTTCAGGTCAACAAAATCAAAATTTTGAAAAAATGTTGAACGTCAATACCTAAAAAAATCCAAATTTTAAAAGAATTTCGAAAATTAAAAAGTAATAAAAAACGAAAGTGGTCGAAAATGTGAAAAAGTCGACATTTTATAAAACGTCTTCATTTCAACCTTGCAAAAAAGTCGAAATTTTGAAAAATAGTTGACATTAAAAAAACAGTCAAAATTATTAAAAATCGAAATTTTCAATAAAAATAGTATAAAAAAAATGATGAACTGTTAAAATTTTAAAAAAGATCAAAAATTTAAAACGTCAAAAGCCCAGTTTAAAAACATTTTACGTTTTCAAAAAAAGTAAAACAATAATGTACTTAATTTTAAAAAAAAATACAAAAAAACAAACCACCGAAAAGTTTAAATATTTTCGAAAATGGAGATATTTTTAAAAGAGTATACACAGATTTTCGAAAAAGTCAATACTTAAAAATAAAATAAAGTTGAAATTATAAGAAAAAAGTCTAAATTTTGGAATACAATCGAAATTTGAAAAAAATCCTGTCTTTCAAAAAACGCGACATAATTCAAAAATTTTCATTGACAAGTTTTCTAAGAAATCTAAAATTTTCGAAAAGTTACCATACATTTTGAAAATGTCGAAATTTATTTTTAGTTGAAGCTTTAAAAATTTAAAATTTTGAAGAAATACCCATTTCGACTTTTTTCTCGAAATTTCGACTTTTTTCTCAAATTTCGATTTTTTTCTCGAAATATTTCGAAATTTCGACCTTTTTCTCGAAATTTTGACTTTTTTCTCAATTTCGATTTTTTTTCGAAATTTCGACAAGTTTTCTAAGAAATCTAAAATTTTCGAAAAGTTATCATATATTTTGAAAATGTCAAAATTTTTAGTTGAAGTTTTAAAAATATAAAATTTTGAAGAAATCCCCATTTTGGATAAAATATAAAACGCTAAACATTGTCGCAGCACCCCCATTAGATTTGGCTACGAGCCGCCACTGAGAATAACATAATTTATAACTATTAAACCCTATTAACAATAAATACAACAACAGATATTAAAAATTTCACGATGTTTCTATAATATTTACTACGACCGGACCTGGTGGTTTCGCTTTTCGGCATCGTCGGCAGTAAATTGTATTTATCGTTAATAGAGTTTGATAGTTATTGAAGAATTCCACAAAGTAAGAGTTAAAAATGTCAATTATAACATAAATAAATAGTTTGGAATTTTTTATTTAACGATAGTTATTTCATTAGGATGTAGCTCGAAAACGATTGATGGAGACTTGACGCAAGCGTGACGAGTCAGAATGTTATAAAGGACATGTCATTGTATGCTCCTCCGGTAATTTTGGGACACTCTACATAGCTGAAGTTTCACTAGGCAGCTAAATATACGATCGTATCAATATACCGATATATGATCGTATCAAGAAATTCGAAGAAAACATCATTCTGCAATCTGCATGAACTCTTTAAAGCTCTTCACTGCTGATTAAGTTAAGACTGCGCTTATACAAACTAATTTTATAAATGAAAATGAAACAGTATGATGCATCGACAGCATCATATATCACAATATTTGGTCATTAATTCAAACCGGAGACAAATTAAAACATTAAAACAAATTGAAAAACTCTCTCTAACTTTAGTAACTGTGGATAGTTTTTTCGTTAAGTTATGAAGCCAATTATCATCGACGTTGTCGAAACTAGCAAATGATTGCGCAGTTTCATAAAAATAAACATAATGGCAGTGGGAGGAAGAAGGAGTTTGAATGATCGAGGATCGTTTAAACAATGTTCTCACAGCACAAATAATCATCTTAGAAATTCTTCAGGCATTTCTAGCCTTTTTTTTCGATATTTAAGTCTTGACATTATTTTAAAACGCTGACTTTATTTTCGAAATGTTTGACTTCTAAAATTTTAATTTTTTCAAATTTCGAATTTATTTCAAAATTTTGCTATTTTTTCAAATTTTTAACCTTTTTGAAAATGTCGCATTTTGCAATATTGATTTTCTTGAACCTCTTATCTACTTTTTGCAAATTCTATGGTAAAGGGTCAATTCTGAGATAATAAGCCTTGTATATACGAATATATACAAGTTTATTACGATGCAATTGAAATCTAATTTCATTAGAATCTAATGAAAACTAGATTGCAATTGCAAAGTTCACGTAGATGAGGCAAAGCTTGTAGCACGGGTTGCATCGCAACATCCATTGATACAAACGTCCTTGGCGTGACTTTACTTTCATCTAGTTCGACAAATGACCAATTAAATGTTCTGTAATTAAACAGTTAAACGTGCTTAAAATTGAAAATAGTTTTCATTAAATTCTAATGAAATTAGATTTCGATTGCATCGTAATAAACTTGTATATATTCGTATACACAAGGCTTATTATCTCAGCAGAGAAGAATGCTTCACTTAGCATGTAGTGAAAATGTTTGCGTAATAACAGTCAAAAATCAGTTACAAGTCACTCAGTGGGGGTTTACTCTCTTGGATACTTATACGACTGACTAGCGGCTTCAAGTTGGAAGTGTATACAACCACCGTACCATACTGATGAAGCCAAGGAAGGCCGAAACTAATCTATGGTTGAGGTTGTACATATTTTCAATTTTAAACAGGTTTAACTATTTAATTACAGAACATTTACTTGGTCAAAGGGTCAATTATCAATAATATTAGATTCGTTTCCACCTGACAACAAGCATTCAAACTACAAATATAAAAAGGTAGGTCAGTTTGGCAACATTTATTTTTAAATATTGATATTTATTTACTAGTGTTGATTCTAACTACACTACATAATCAATGTTATTTCCTAGTTCTAAGTTTTCACCTCTGTCGGCACTCTCCAAGCCTGTCTATTTCTTTTATTGCAATTGTGGATCGTAGAAGTAATAATAATAAAATTTATTTTCTAGGAATTGCAAGAACATGAAACTATAACATTACACGACATAAAAATATATAATAGAAGTTTACACAGTAAAGCTCCGTCGCAGCGTCATAGATAGTTCTACATATCAGACTTCGTTTTATTCTTCGCTTTTCCAAAACAGAGCTTTTCAGAAGCGAGATTTGTCGGATACCATGTCGCATACCGTTAAATCCAATTTAATATGATTTAAGACGACGCTAATGTCTTTCTTTATTGGACATGGATGAATACTTGGGTTAAATGAAATTATGCATACATTAGGGACAATCTTTTTAGTACAGACATCCGCTGCCGCTCGAAGGATGTCATTACGCTGTAAATCTCGCAGTTTACGACTAAATTTACGAGACTACCAGCTCTGAAATTTGATATGCAACGGGCCAAACCGAATCGCGAATTATAAAGTGCAGAAGCAACTTGTCTGCGATCTATGACACTTTTTCTTTCGAACGTGTAAACTAGTCACAAGAATATGTTGTGCGTTATCGCTTCGAAAATTAACATCTTATGGTCTTCCTCCTGGACTCTGACATTTAATATCCAATTTTCTCGCTGACAGATCTCTTCAGGTCGTCGTCGATGGCATCTCATCCGAGACATTTGCGATTAACGCAGGGGTGCCTCAGGGGTCTATTCTGTCTCTTACTCTATTTCAGTTACACATAAACGATCTCTTAGCTTTAACTTTCAATCCTATATACAGCTACGTAGATGATAGTAAACTTGTGTCATCCGACAAACTATTATCTATCCCTGCTTCAGATCGACTAAGGTAACAGCAGATACAGACGATTAATCGGGATCTCGAGATTATTCTGGAATGGGGTAAGAACAATTTAGTCGACTTCAATATTTCAAAAATTCAGGCCGCGGTGTTCTCTAAGAAAACATCAAGGGATAATGCAACAAACATACTAATGGACGATAAAATCCTCCCGATGGGATCTAATTTATCTATCCTAGGAGTGAATGCGAGTACTAACTTCTCTTGGGACGATCATGTGCGCGCCATTGCCAAATCCGCCTCTCAGAAGCTAGGCCTTCTTTTTAGAGCTAAAAAGTACTTTACATCTCATCAGCTATTAACACTATACAAAGCTCAAGTTAAGCCAACACTAGCCAATACTGTTCTCATGTTTGGAGTTCAGTCCCAAAACACACTTTTACTCTCTTGGATTCAATTCAAAGAAGAGCGATTCGCCTAAATGATGACGAGAGTCTGATCTCTCGAAACACTAGAGCACAGGCATATGGTTGGTGACTTATTTTTTTTCTACAAGTACTACCATGGAAGATGCTCGCAGAAACTAATAGGATTGATCCCCCCAAGGGCAAGATCCCTGAGGCATACAAGACAGTCGGAGACTGTGTGATCCAGCTGGACACAGTGAGGACTTCTGTCTACGGAGACTCTTTTTTCTAAAGAACTTCCAAGTTATGTTACCGAAAGGAATTTTCCCCAAAAATTACAACCTATCCTTGTTTAAGAAGCCGGTTCATCACCATCTATCCTTGTTTCCGCATCCTACTCGCAGTGCTTTGAAAGCATAATAGGGTTACCCTTTGCGAGTGGATTAAACTAAAAGAAACAAAAAATAATACTTCACAAGTACTGCCATGCGGTCCAGCTTGACACAGTGAGGACTTCTGTTTACGGAGACCCTTTTTTCTATAGAACTTCCAAGTTAAGGAACTTGTTAAAGAAAGGAATTATCCCCAAAAATTACAACCTATCCTTGTTTAAGAAGACGGTTCATGGCCACTGTATCCTTGTTTCCGCATCCTACTCCCAGTGCTTTGAAAGCATAATGGGGTTACCCTTTGCGAGTGGATTAAACTTAAAAAAGAAAATACTGCGTGAATTGTATCCACCAAACTGATGTCGAAACACTACAATTGTAATTCACTTGACAGACCAACTAATTACCGCATTAACACTGTTTAATTAATTAAGTTATTCATTGATTGACCAACTAACTGAGGGAAAGCCGACCGACCGGACGGCCTATTTATAGATCCCTTTCAGGGTTCTAGAAGGAACGAGCAGATAAGACTTATGGTTTGCGGAAATTTGTGAAGCGACGTAAAATTCATTATCGCGGCCGCTTTCCATTATCAAATTTTCTAGAAATATTCCTCATTAAATTCTATAATTACATTTTGTTACAACCTAGTCTTAAAAGAGATTGGTAGTGAGGTATCAGAAAATAAAATTGGTAATTTTCTAAAGCTTATTATTCTGTTGATATTCGTGTCATTAGTCTCCTTCGGGTTTTATTAGAGAAGTATCCAGATTTATCCCCAAACCGCGGGTATTGTCGCTAAATCCAAAAGCAGGGGAGAAATGGCGCTAAGACTCCTAAGACATCGAAAGGGAGTTGATCCTTTCCGAACTTGCAGTGCATGTAAAATGGCCACCTACCGAGTTGTTCTCCTTGCGTTTCATCAATGAGATTTACTGGATTTAACTTGGAAAGAAAATCCGTAAGGCCGTTTGTTTACGGTCTACTATGATAACTCCAAAGAGAACATAAAGCTGATATACATACCATATATTCGGTTTTTGGGAGAAATATTTAATGTTAATTATATTGCATAAACGTTCCAGAATCTGTGCACAGTTACTTAAATCATTTTTCCCCTGAATCCTATATTACTTTCGTAATTAACTCCAATTTCGACAAAGGGCACAAAAGCAGGGCCTCATCCCCACGGCCAGATTTAAGCCTCTAAAATGTAACTTTCAAAGTCAGTGTTTCGAATGAACAATGGTCTGTTGGTGGAGAGCCAACAGGGAGACACTTAACTCGAAAAGGCATGACACACAAAGAGATTAATCCTGTGGGATTAACATAGTCCTGTTACGGGTGACCTCTGGGACCAACGTCACGAATTAAAATACGTCACGTTAGCTGGGAATACCTTATTCTACTAATATTCACTTTGTATGCAAAGTTTATAGTCTACTTGATGATGCCATTATGTACTTTCTACTTTAGCAAGTACCTACTTAAAGTGACCCCTCGAAGCTTCCATTTTTTAACTTTTTAACTGCGTTGAATTAATATTCGAAATATAGAATCCAGTGGGGAGAAGTTATTTTAGCAGAGTTATGATCGAAATTCCTAACATGTAAATTGTGAGGCACTTTCATCACACCGTATGAGGAGAACAGCAGTCAATATTCGTTTTAATGCTATTGTCGTCGTGACAATAAAAATCCAATAATAAAAAAAAACACTTCCCTCATCTAGGAATGAAATCAAGATAAAAACGGAGGAAAGTTCAATTTTCTTGTCTCATTTATTTTATCTACATCCTTGAATTGCTTTTCTTATAAACGACGCAGACTGATAAGTCTTTTAACTTGTTTATTCGAGAAAGTTTCCTGGAACTACACAATGGCACAATTATTTGAATGTTTCTGAAAACTAGTTACTTCACATCATTCTAACGTATTGATGATCTGCTATAACTCCTTTGATAATACGTCCGGCCTTCAATGGGCCCATTAAAATGGAAAATTTATACATCCATAAATTACTTTGCAAATTTCATTAATGCTAAGTAAATGTTGGAAAATATCAGAAACGATTATTGTTAAAAACACCCCTAGAATTGATTTTAGTTTCAACTTAGAATTAAAATTTTTTTTCTAAAGATTTTGATTTTTTTTCTCCAAATTTTAGCTTCGAAAAACGTCGAATTTTAAATTAAACTACTACTTTTCTCTCAGAAATTCTATTTTTTAGGCAAAATAAATTCAGTCATTCAGTATATCAAAATTTCATCTTAAATTTTTAAATATGCATTTTTTATTCTTCATGGTGAATTTCTTCCTCATTGTTCCCTTTCCATGTTATGCACGGCTGACGAGCTCAAATGAGAGCGAAACATCGATGTCCACTGCTACAACCTTTTTTATGTATTTTTTATATTTTTACATTTTCATAATTTATCAAAAAAATGAAATTTTTTTCATATCTAAATTTGGTCTTCTATTTTTTTATTTTTTCTATTCTATGAAAAATAAACTAACCTCTTATTTTGTCAACTGTCATGAGGTGACGTTTTAAATAAATTTAAATATCACGTAGTCGCATTTCTAAAACTGTTTAGAATATTGTCAACAAACAATAAAAATTTAAATATTTGCCAACTGGGCCGAAGAAATGTCAAACAAAATTAATAAACATGCATTTTTTAGTCGAAATTCTGGATTAAATGTCGAAAGAGTTTCGACTTTAACTTTAAAATTCCAACATTTATCTAAACATTTAAAGAAAAAATTGGTCTGCAAGCCTCAATGTCTCACAAGTTTCGAGTTGAAGGTTGAGATTTTTAAGTCACATTGAAACACTTTTTTCCCAGAATTGTGAGAGTTGGTGCAAGTTTGACGGCAATTAGAGGGTGTTTCGATTCGACTACCGTTAGAGCTGCACACCACCAAAGGTGGGAGCACGTGTTTTGGTTATATTTATCCGTTAGGGGAACGATCGCGCCTGAGCTCGAACCTATTTTGCAATAATTCCGCACGAGGTACATGCGGGAGGTCATTTGTCCCGATAATTTAGACAATTTCATATCTTTATCTATATCGGTGCTTGAAATACAAATCTTGTTCCCTGAAACCAAGAAAGATTAAAAAACACAACAGAGGTTCCTCTAACGCGTTTCGATAGCCAAGCCATCTTCAGAGTGATATAGAGATCAGTATCTCTCTGAACATGGTAGCTTGGCTATCAAAACGTATTAGAGCAACCTTCGTTGTGTTTTTTAATCTTTCTTGGGTTCAGGGAACAACTCTGTTCCACCAACAAAAAAATATATTGATGGTGCCCAACTAAATACTCTTTTGAAGATTCAAGGTAAAATGTTAACTGTTAAAATTAGGATAAATTTTTCGAAATCCTATATTTTTTTAATGTTGTTCTTGAGAATTTAAGTTTTTTTTTAGAAATGATGTGGTTAGACTAGAAATGTACGAAAAATAATTATAGGTAATGTACGCATAATATGTAATTTCATCGAAATTTTTACTTCTTTATCTAAATTTTGGCAAAATCTTTAGATTTCTTAAAAAAAAAGTTAAAATGTACAAGAAATATTTTCCTACAAGTCATAAAAAAAAATCAGAAAGTATCGTCCTTCGGAAAAACGTCGAACTGAGACCAGTTTTGCATAAAATTTAGAGGAAAAGAATTGCAATTTTCTTCAGTTTGTTTATTTTAATTTTGTTATAATCCTAAAATTTCTAAAAGACACTTAAACTTTACAAGAGTTCTTTTTCTCGAAGTTTCATAGTCTCGAATATTCAAAACAAAACTCGAACCTTCCGAATAAGTCGAGTTTCGCCAAACAGATAAAAATTCACCAAAAAATTCATGAAATAAATCGAATTTATAGTGGAACTGGAAGTTTTCAAAAATATGTTCGTCGAAATTTTGACTTCTTTATATAAACGTTGACATAACTTTGCAATTTTTAAAACAAAATTAAAATTTACAAAAAAATTGTAATTTCGAGAAAAGGTCGAATCTTCGAAATTAGTCTAGTTTAGTGAAAAAACGTCAAAAATTAAAAAAATTGTGGAGGAAACCGAATTTAGAGGAACTGAAAATGTTAAAAAATATGTTTTTCGGAATTGTTGCTTCTTCATTTAAATTTTAAGATATACAAAAGTGATGCTTCCAAAATTTCCAAAAAAAGTGTTCAAAGAATGTCGATTTTTGAAAAAAATTTCGGTTTTGGAAAAAAACGAATTTTCTACGTCCAGGTTAGCGAAAAACTCCGAAGAGGTCCAAATTTGTGAAATAAATCGAATTTAAAGGAAAAAATCGTAATTTTCGAAAATGTTTTTATAGAAAAATTTACATTTTTGTTTAATGAAAATGAATAACTGAAGTTTCTGTTAAATTGTTGAACTTATTTCCAAATAAATAAAAAAAAATTCCATAAAGTATTGATTTTCGAAAAATAAAGTCTAATTTTCGAAATGAGTATAATCAATGTGCGAAAAAAGGCGAAGATCCAAAAATAATTGTGAAAATACAAAATGTCGAGAATTTTCTCGACATTTTATTTAAATTTTGATCTAATCTTAAAATTTCCATTAAAAAAGTTATTGATATTTTCTTCGATCTACAGCGTCGAATTTCTAAATCTGGAAGTCGAAACAAATGAAAAAGAAAAATTTACTTTCTGAAAAATCAAATTTAAAGAAAAAAAAATTGCAATTTCCAAAATTATTATTCTCGAAAGTTTTACTTGTTGACTTAAAATTTTATCTAATCTTGAAATTTTTGTACAACTGATAAAATTACAAGAAATATTATCTCTTTCATTTCCAAACAAATTTCAAAAATTGTCGACTTTAGAAAAAAAAAAGTCTTGTTCGGCACACGTTCTTGTGAAATTCTCCAGAAGAGAGAAATCTCTCTACCTGCCTTTGCCTCTCCCATCAGAGGGTGCCTGCCTGCCTGGTCAACCCTCGACATTTATACCAATACTATAATGATACTATAACTAAAGTTATAGTGTCATGATACCAATATACACATTCGAAAAGAGACCGTGAATAAAGACACATTTAAAAGCAAGAAACAAGCTTATTATTTCTTCTGGTCCTTCGAGTACAATCAAGTCAATATAATTCGAACAAGTCTAACTTTGAGGCAAATTCGAAGATGAAAAAAATTGCGAAAAAATATAATTTTGAGGAAAAATGATGACGACCTTGTCTACAATTCAGTTATAATTCAGAATAAATTTTTGTAGTCAGAAGATGGTAACTATTTAAAAAAAGAACATAACTTATTTTCATTCAAGGTTTTAAAATAAATACCCCTTTTTTGAATAAAATTGTTGTGTGAGCTATCAACTGTTTAAATCACAATTTATATAATCCGAAAAGCTATCAACAGCAAACGTGACGTGTAGTCGTTTTAAAAAGTGATGATGACGTTATTCTGTGTAAGTCAATGAAGTTATCAATTCTTGCATGTTAGAAAATGGCATTTACAAAGTATAAACTGCCTTTTTTTAAATCTTTCTTGGTTTCAGGGAACAAGATTTGTATTTCAATTTATAAATTTACTTGTCCTATCAATTTTCTCTAAGGTGTTAAAGACATTATAAATTTTGTTTCAAACTTTATCATCATCTGATATCTATTGTGTGTTATTTGAGGACAAATTTTTTAACGTATCGTTTTTTTTTTGCATCAGTGTCCCTGCACTGAATTCATATTTGTCTCCCAAATTCGTATTTTATAGAATTGGCTACCCTAATGACGGTCGTATTTTTGTTATTTTTAAGCTTCTAATGCGTTTGTAGAGTTTGTTATAAAATAATAACATCATCATTCCTTTCATCTTTGCGCCATGTGTTCCTCTGATAGAATTCCAATTAAATTCTAGGAGGATTTTAATTTTGGGATCTCAATGTTTCCAGATTTGGTGGTACGCCGACAGAACTGTTGCTGGTGTTCCTTCCACGGCTAAGTACCAATTTTTAGGGTTCAAGATTTGAATTTTAGCTATTTACAGCAGCGTTTCTGAGTGTAAAATGTTACTAAATTTAACTTTATCTCAAAAATCTCTTAAAATGTTAAGCCTAGATTAACGTTAAAAGTTGGCTTGATCTTAATATTGCTGAAGACGTATCCAGTCTTACAAAAGCAAGATCAACCTGGGCTTTCAAAATATGCACTTAATATTGCTTTAATAATAAATTTTAAGAGCCTCAACGATAAAAAATATTTATTTTAATTTCATTAGTTTTATAGATGTCAAACAAAAAGTTTATTACTCCAATTTAGATGTCGTCTTCTTCCAGTTTATGCTCTCTGGAAGCTCTATATTGCTAATGAAGGGTTGCAAAGGGATTTTCCTCTTGAGTCCGTCCAACCCTTTCCTTGCATTTCCCTGATTTCCGTGGTTTTCCCTTTCTGCTGTTTGCATCAATTAAAATCTCGCCCCGTTGCACCGATATCAATTAAATCCTCTCCTGTATAATCACTTCGTTTTGTTCGAATTTGTTTTATTCTGCTTATCTAGTTCATTGGCTTACATGTTAGTCACGTGGAAATTTAGATATCAATGGATTGAAAAATAATAAAAATGGAATATTTCAGATGCCACTCACCAAATTAAAAAGTGGAGATTTACTTTATAATTCAACAGGATCATTAATTGCAAAAGCTTAATCCACGCGACTCCTATGACAGCTGTAAGATCATTTTTCATATTAGAATTACGCTTGAAATGTACAATCAGATAACTTTTCTTTATTACTGCCTGTCTGTCTCTTTTCGTCGGTGACAGGAAGTCTTCAACCATTTATTATAACCTTAACCTTAAATTTATCAAGTGTACTTGAATGTATTTACCGTTTGATTAAAAGAGTTTTGTCTTTTACATCATTTCATGTAGATAAACATTTTCGGAGTTACCACTAGTACAGGCAACGCAGTAATTGCGGTTGGAATTGAACATTTTAACTTGATACAAAATGATTCCATAGACTGTGTTAATCATCGACGTTTTATCTGAGATATTATCAACACATTTGTCAGTTTCAAAAATATTTGGATTGATTGTTGGAAAAAGTGTATATATCTGAATTTTTTAATTTTTCAATTATAATACGAGATAAATTGGATAAAATTTTCAAATTCATACATAAGTAAAAATGATTTAATTTGCTCTATTGATTATTGACTGTAGTAATTGGTACGGAACCCTAATTGTACCAACCTGACACCATCTTGGCTGAATTATTTTTTATTCGTCGTTACCGTTACCACAATATTTTCTCTTCAGATTCATTAGATAGTAAAGCAAATATTGGGTTAAGTCGTATAAAAGAGTACAATTGACTAAAGTGCAAAAAAACGTGTAGCGTACCTTCTAGGAATAATGTACCGGCGTAAACAGTATTATCATTACGTTCTAATGACTTTTCGACATCGTCATTGGGATTTTACCATCTTCCTTGATAAGCGTAAATATGTACGAATATCATTAGAGTTTTCAGAATAGTATTTTCTTCAAAAACCATTAACATTATTTCTAGAAGACGAAAGAACCCCCACTTTCAGGTAAAGTGGAGAAGAAAAAATTCAACGAGAATTAGTTCTGTTCGGGTCTTGAATGTAGTTAGTCCATTTGTTCATTGTTATCCCTAGTTAATATAATGTTTAAATAAAATGTGGTTTTTATGTTCTAATCGAAACAACATCGCCACAACCGCAACAACTATCCAGCTTTTGGGAAAAACATCGAACGCGTTATTATTCATCATAATAACCAAAATGTTGGACACGTAGAAGAAAACATAAAAACTGCCGCAAATTCGTATAAAATCCTAGTCGTGCTTCGTGCCAGCTTTTTGTTCTAAATCGCGAATATCCTCGGTATCTCGGAAATCCCGGTGAAAGTGGCTATAAGTTATGCCACCTTCTCGAATAAAACAGAAAAACGCAAGCCGCATGAAAAATATCGCATATTAAGATGATATCTGGGGAAACCAATACAGATAGGGGAAAAGTCGGGGCTATGCCTTATGGTCCCTCTACTGCATGAATGTTAAACAGGACCATTCGAGTCCTATCTAAAGTTTCATCCGGGAATAACAGTTTCGAGTTTTTACATCTGCTGGGAACGAGAGATTTTATCGCCTATAAAATTCATATGCACTCTTTGATTGATTTTTTTTAATTTCATGAAAGCGACCTATTTAATTTTAATATCACAAATAAGAGTCTTAATCATTTTTGACTTCCCTCGGGGCCTTCTAAAATGTGTTATATTTAAGTTCGATATAGTTGAGTTCAGGTGATGAATATTAATTTGCTGTTCCTCTTTGGCATTTAGAGTTGCATTTTATTGGGATTTTTGAGGGACTGTTTGCTCAATTAGAGGTGCTTTCTTTGGAACAGCTTCTACTATTTGGGTTTCTGCTTTTGTTGTCACTTCAAGATATGTCATGCGTGGTGTGCTTATCTAATAACGGAAGCAACATGTTTTTTAGTGGGACACCTTTTCCCCAAATTGCTAAACCAATCTGGATTCATATGCGATGCGAGGTGAAAAGCAATGAAAAGCAAAGATTAGAAGCAATCAGGGCAAGTATTTTCAAGTTATTTACTGTATATTTCTTTCGATAAAATAAAAATCTCCGTTGAAATCAAGAATGTGTCTTTATGGTCGGTAGCTGCTCCTTTTGACTATGAGTACACAAGGATCATCCTATTTAAAAATTAGGTCAATTCCACATTACCAATCTGTGGTGGCAGCACATTCAGTCATTTGTAGCGAAATCTAGAAAACTTTTTTGTTAATCTGTAAATATGCAACACTGCAAGTGTATCTATTTGTATTTAATAAAAAGGTTTTTAAAATGTCGACAAAATTACGGCCATAAAACAGTCGTATAGAACTTAGCGGAATAACAGAAGCGCACTAAAACGAAGCTGTAAACCGAATGTTTTAATTAACAACGTCCACCTTCCCCATTCCGATACTAAATCCATCGACTGAACGACTGGCGAACAGAGAAAACGCAGAACATTCGGACTTCAACCATAAGCCGAGTATAAATGATAAACGTTGGGCAGTGCAACGGCGCGATAGGAAAGCACCGAAAGCCGTCATAAAACACGAGGCTTATCGCTAAAAATACTGGACACTTGCTTTCGGACGGTCGCACACACTATACACCGTTCCCTCCTTTTGTATGTGTTATTTTATTAAACTGTGCGTTGTTGATCCGTTTTGGGGGCGCTTAGAGACGTGCCGCATGGATGCTCCCGTTTTATGCTCTATTTTAAAGAAAAGATTAGGACCTCCACGCAAAATGATAAAAGCGCCACCGGCTGTTTTGCTTTAACGATCTGTTTGCTTGCCTGCGTAATGGCTATGCCAAATTTGCCATAAGCCTCTACGTGATGTTGCAGAATTCATATTTCAGTTGTGGTTGGGTTGTGCAGTTTATCAAATTAAGCGGAAGTTAAACACATGAGCATATGTTCTCGTCTATTTACTGATTATCTAAGTTTATATGTACCCACTATAAATAGATCGAAATATATCCGCAATAAGTGTAACGATTTTATAATTTTTTTCCCTCATATAAGTTACTTGCTATTACCCGCGACTTCGTTCTGCGTATTTAAGTGTATAATTAGAATTTATCAAAAAAAATCTCCAAAATTAAAGATAGTTTTTAAATTTACTGAATTGACGGATCAATTTATTTGTTTTAATATTTTAATGTATCTCTGCAATAAATGGTGCTGCCGATCAAATATGCTTTCTTATTTATGAAATTTGTGCTACCGTTGCACTCTTTAAAATACGAGGGATTTCTTTCCAAATACTGAATTACCAAAATATGGAAAAACCCGTAAAATACGGGAAATCTGGCAACTGTCATCGCAGAGAACCAGAAAAGAGAGGAAGTTGCGGTCTATCGCGTTATGAAGCTGGTAAACTGTCAGACTTCCTCTAAAAGAATCCTACCTGCAGGTTATATTAAGTTTGAACCCTTACCATTAGTTGACGCCGTCGTCGTGTTGTCATTGCCAACTTGACAATGACAAATTTCGCATTAACTTACATAGAAAATGAGTCGTGCCATATGCGCGTGAGAGTAAAACATCGAGAAAGTGCGCGAAATCAAGCAACACTGAAGCGGACAAACGACAGAAAAACACACTTTCGCATTTATACATTAGTAAGGATAAGGATGATACTCCTTTTTGCCCCTTTAGGAGTTGAATTATTAAAATCGACCAAATACGTGTTTAATTATTTTTTTCATTATCTACTAGGAGTTGGAATTAGTTTTAAAGGTTTTTTTTTTTAAATTTGAGGCTTTATTGAGCAAAAATGGTTACGAATCGATTATTCGAAGTATTGTCTATCGCTTGCCATTACTTTTTCCCATCTTTCTGTCAATTTTCGGATACCAGCTCGGAAGAACAGTTCGTCTTTTGATGCGATCCATGTATCGATCCATTTTTTCGTTTCCTCGTAAGAGGTTAAGTGCTGGTCAGCCAAGCCATGTGCCATCGATCGGAACAAGTAGTAATCGGACGGGGCAATATCTGGGGAATACGGCGGGTGCGGTAGAACATCCCATTTCAACGTTTCCAAGTACTTTTTGACGGGTGTTGCTACATAAGGACGAGCGTTGTCATGTTGCAAAATGACTGCTCGAATTGCGGCCGTTTTTCCTTCAATGCCCGGCTCAAACTCATCAATTGTGTTCGGTAGAGGTCCCCGGAGATGGTTTCGTTCGGTTTGAACAGCTCATAATAAATGACGCCCAGCTGATCCCACCAAATACAGAGCATGAGCTTGGTTCCATGGATATTCGGTCTTGGCGTTGATGACGATGTGTGGCCGGGGTATCCATACAATTCCTTACGTTTGGGGTTATCGTAATGGATCCACTTTTCATCGCCAGTAACGATGCATTGCAAAAAACCTTTCCTTTTTTGACGCACGAGCCGCTGTTCGCACGTCATAAGCCGCCTCTCCACGTCTCTCGGCTTCAGCTCGTATGGCACCCAATTTCCTTGCTTCTGAATCATACCCATGGCTTTGGGACATTTGCCAACTGTTGACAAGTCAACTCCCAATGATACGGACAATTCTTGGAGCGTTTGACACGGATCTTCGTCGAGTAACGCCTCCAATTCTTCGTCTTCAAACTTTTTCGGCTGACCGGGACGTTCCTTGTCATCGGTGTCAAAATCACCACTTTTGAAGCGTCGAAACCAGTACTCACATGTCGAAATCGATGGAGTATAACCCCCGTAAGCTTTCTCGAGCAGCAAACGACTCGCAGCAGCAGTTTTCTTCAAATGGAAGCAGAACAAGGAAGCTTCCTGCAAATTGCGCTTATTCGGCACTAAAGTCGACATATTGAATGGTCTTGGAATGTATGTTGTTTACACTTGCGCAAGATGACACATACTGACAATCCAAGCTATAATATAGTGCTTTGGCGCGAATATAGTTTTGGAGTGCCCACATGCAACATACGTTTACAACGCGATCTCTTAGAAAACCTTTAAAACTAATTCCAACTCCTGATATAAAATTGCAAATCATATTAGGCATTACTGACATTCTTCCATAATAATTTCAAAACTCCATTTCATCCCCCTTTTATCCATTAGAGATTGAGTTGTTAAAATCGACTAAATACACCTCTATTTCACTGATATGTGGATATAACACAAAATATTAGGTTATAAAATGCAATATTAACTTTTTTCCATGCTAATTTCGAAACTCCTTTATTTATTACTAAAGGACGGATTTCCGAAAATCCTTGGTTGTTTATCATCTGTCATGAAAGAAATCTACTGTCCAAATTTCGTATTACTAGCTCCAGTAGTTTCTGCTTTTTGTTCAAAATTAGGTTTTTCAGTCGATCAGTATGAATTGTTACTAAGAAAAATGTTGATTATCAAAAATTCCAATTATCCCACTGAAAATACCAATATAATTCAGAAACTTTCTAGAACCCAAAGTTGGCACAAAAGCGATTGCGGCAGACTTATCCCTTGCATTAGCGACCCTTACTTTCGTGAGTGGCATGCAAGCACCGGTCCTAACATACGACGACTGATGTTTATATCGATCGGAAATTTTTATTAAAAAAAATCTTTTCTACACTCGACATCAATGTTGGAGTTAAGTTTGATATACGACTGCGGTAAAATTTTATGTCAGCACCATATGAGAACGAATCGTGTTAGTTGCATTAATAGAAAACCGTAAAGCGACATGTTTTGCGATATGGACGACGACAAAATATAAACAACGCTTAATACAGGTGGGGCAAATCGAGGAAATTTAATCTATCGTAGGGAGTAATTGGTGTGCCAAAATTAAACCATATAGTGTGGCGATGTTTACGTGAAAATCAGTTATTTTAAATTGTTTAATCCATTGATTTTGCGCTTTCAAACTGAGAGCAACTAGGAGAAAAGACCCCCTCTTAATATAGATTTGTGTGGGGTCGTCTGGCTTTTAATTGCCGTTATTCACTTCTACCAACTTGATTTTTTGTGAATAACCATAACCTGGATTAATTCAATATCTTTTAAGACCTTTCTTAAAGTCTTGAAGCTAAATTGCCAGTAGTGAAAACTTCTTTAAGCGCGTTGAGCAACTAAAGATAAAAAAGCTAAGGAGAAAACTAATGATTTCCCGTTACATATATAATTCTCATTTGCGACATGCTTTAATATTAACAGCATTATGTACCCATAGAACCCGCAATAGAATTAAAAAATACGTGAGATCGGCAGCGAGGTTCGAACACGGTCCCCGTCACGCACGAACACGAAGTTATTCTAGACCACTGGACCATTCCAGCTTACATTCTTGAAGGCTAAACTGGCCTGATAATCTCATCATACCCCTAAAGCTAAACTGATTATACGAAAATGTGTATACTATAATAGTTTAAAACTTGATGTACAAATCTAGTCCCCTGAAATCAAGAAGGATTAAAAAACACAACAATGGTTTCTCTTTACAGCAACGACTGTTGTTCTAACGCATTATTCGTTTTTCCCAATTTCTCGAGGTGGTATCTGACCGAAAAATAGGCCAGTAACGAGCTTCAAATCGTTCTTAGGTAGATCGATGAACTTTCTTGTCTTCTCAGGCAAAAAATTGACTAGACATCTTTTCTATTGTCTTTGGCCTGGAGCATTTTTCCAGAGGGTGTTCATTTGTTCCTCTTCCAATTATGGAGTTTCAAAAATGGCTTTCAGTTATATTAAAAATTGGTTCGGTTTCACAAAATGGTGCGTTGGCTCCACTTTTTACAAAGTTATCAGTTATCTCATTTTCTTTTATTCGCTCGTGGCCTGGTACCCACATTAAGGTCAATTTATTATTTATGGTTCTTTGCACTCCCAGATAATCTTATAGAGTTAAGTATAGGACTTCGAAGCTCTAAGAGCTGCCTGGCTGTCTGATAATATAAAAATATTCTGGCTCTTCTAATGTGAATGCGCATGTTGATGCCACGTTCTTTAACCTGAAAGATGGTGGAGTGAAAGGTGGTGAAAAGATTGTATTGCCTCAAAGTTAGTCATATATCCCAGTATCGATTCCTTCATCCATCTTGGAGCCATCCGTGTACCAGATAAAGGTTCCATTTGTTGTTTTGATACGAAGAAGGCGTTTTCCCGGCGCCTGGAAATAACCACTTCTAATGGAACCTCAAAATCGTATCAACAGTCATATAGTCTTTGGGTGGAATATATGTGGCTGGACAAACTTCATAACTTTGTGGTCTACTGTAAGGTTCTCCTCTAAGTAAATCAATTCAAATCACTTTGAAAGAGTTTATAACAACTTTGTTGATATTACTTAACAAAAAATATTAATTTACGATTAGAGTAAATCAGGGTACTAAGAATTAGGACAGAATATTTAGTTTTACAGCCGGTTTATATCAACCGTGCAATTCTTATCGTTTCTATCAACTATTAAACTTTGCGTGTAGAGAGTTGCACCATGAATGTATAGTAGATTTAGATCCTCTTTAAATATAAAGCCTTCATTTATTCATGCCTCTTTTAAAGTCTATTAAAGGTGATTTACAGGTTAGACGCGGTTATACCACGCGAAAATTGTTACATTATTGCTTCTACTACTTTTTCGTGTTCTATTCATTTGTTAAAAGAACCTCTTCAAATTGCTGAAAGTGTGATTTATGTTATTAATTCAATGCGAGATTTGCTTAGGCAGTGTGATTGATTTATTTTATATTGAAGTGTAAACTTCTTTAGGTGCATTGAGCGATTTTCAGGGGCGGCCTTTGGGGATGGCGAGCAGGGCAACCGCCCGGGGTCTCGCTCTTGTAGAGGTCTCGCGCACTCACGCAATAGTACGAATTCTAATGTTCATTTGAATTTCGCGCCTTACTTCGCGCATTAAAAAACTCGACTCGCTGCTCTCTTGCGTGGTAGTTATTGCGCTGATATCGGTCTCATTCTCTCTAAGGAATGTTTGTTTCCTTCTCTTTCACTTTGATGAAATTTCGTACCAGTGCTACAAGTGCTACCAACTGCAAATGCTAAACAAAACCTGGTAGTACTCAATTTTCTTCGTGTTTACGATTCGGGGAATTCCCGTGTTTCATTTAACATGTCAACTGTCGTCGGGTTATGCTTTTATATTAAAGCAATCGTCATCATTTCTAAATCTCTGATTCTTTTAGGACATTAATGCACCTTAATTTATCATGATTATGTCAATATAAGCTATTGACATTTTCTCAAAATTTCCACTTATGTCTCAAAATTCGTCTTTTTTCATAAATTTCTTCCGAAATTTCAAATTTATTCCTAAAATTCTATTTCTTTCATCAGAATCCGACTTTAGTCAAAATTTCGAATTTTTATCTCAAATTTCATTGTTTTATTTTTCGAAATTCTACCATTTCTTAAAATACGTTTTTTTTCGGAAGAACTTTATGAAAAAGACGAATTTTGAGACATAAGTGGAAATTTTGAGAAAATGTCAATAGCTTAAAAGGAAAAATTTTGTCAAATGGAAATTTTTTAGAGAAAGTGTTCTTCCTAATTTTAAATTTTCACTTCCATTGGCAATCCTCATGACTGCCTATTTTTTATCAACAATTACACCAATATTACATAAAAAAGAAATTAATGTTTTTTTTAATTTTATGTTTATTGAAACTCTGAAACATTGTTGGGCCTTATTTCGTAGTCCCAGTATTCTGAAATGTTAATTTCCTTATTGTTCTCCGTTTTTGAATCTTTGATCCAGGAAATGGAAAGTTTTTATATCTACTGGGAATATGCCTGCGAATGAGAATTATGTTGTTTTTGAAAATAAAATGTTTTGTGCCTGCTATTTCCGACAGGTTTGGGGGTACGTAGAGCGAATTATATTTGATTAGATGGGAGTTTAAACTTTGGTTACACATTGAAATTGTAAGTCGATCGTGAACACAAAAATCATTGAATTAAAATTTTGATTCCGTGACAATGCGACAGGACATAATGAGATATAATACAACATGTATCGCATAAAAGCTACCGCCTGTCTGTTGGTGATTAGGTTTTTGATTAATCTAGCATATGGACAAATTTAAATGAATAACATGAAGCCATTTTGTAGCGCAAATAGAAATATGAAAGTTAACTTTGAGCGTTCGCCCGGACATCAAGTAGAGATATTCTAAATAATTAAAGACTCGCTCCGAGTTGTTTATTTTATACTTCAACATCAAAAACTTTGCTAATTGATGAAATGCTCAAATATTAATTACTTAGCTTCAGTTTTATGCAGCCGCTTTCACCGATTTTTGCGCGCTTTTAACGGATTTTTGTTTACTCATCAGCTGGAAAAAAGTAATATTACACGGAAAACCACTTGGAAAAGTGGCGCAACTGATAGATTGGGTATCGAAAATTATGGCGCGTTGAGCCTATTTTTGATGGAGGGAAAACTTATGATTACGCGTCACCATCACGCAAATTCTCGTTACCAACATATTCCCACGTTAACAGAAGTATGTAGCTATGAATAAGACGGGTAGAATTAAAACTGCGTGATCGGCAAAGTGGCTTGAAACCACGTACCTACCACGCGAGAAACATCATCTTATTCATAGCGCCACAATTTGAAATTTAAACTCTCTTTTAACATACTCCTACGGCCCTACGCCTGCAATATAGATGGTCAATTAACTACCTATTAATTGTTTAATCACAGAATCACTGTCCAGTACAACAGTGAGTATTAAAAAAATTGAAATACAAATCTAGTCCCCTGAAACCAAGACAGATTAAACAACACAACAGAGGTTGCTCTGTTTTTTAATCTTCTTTGGTTTCAGAGGATAAGATTTGTATTTTAATTTTTGAAGATAACCAAGGACCAGTCCGTTCCACCAAAAGTGAGTACTAAATGCATTAATATTTTTCTGCACAATAGAAAAATGCATAATAAAAACAAAGCATTTGTTTTCTAATATTTCCAAAATTCGTATAAATGATTGCCTAATTTTTTTATATCAAAGGAGCTTATATCTCCCACCACTTCACCCCCTTAAAATTGGCGGCGAAACGTCGAATTCCGCACTCGACGGAAAAATCAATTTAAAACCGATTCCACTCATTTCGATTCAATTAAAGTCTCAGAAGTTGGAAAAACAATTCCACTATTTTCGACTTAATCCATAATTTCTCCAAGACGAGAACTACATATCTTGGCAAATCCCGCTACAGCTATTATTGGAATGTCCGCAAGCGATGACAAATGTCTCCTCGATATTGGAGGAGGTGATTGAGAAATAAACACCACATCTGAGCCAACTTGAGCTCGCCTTCGGGCGTCGAGAAATGCCGTCGTCCTTTTCTGGTCGAACACAAAAACATAGGGCAGATACATCACGTCATTATCTTGTCTTCTTCTCGCATCGAAATCCAATAAAAACCGTAAGTATGAGAATGAAATGGCACTTGGGTTAAATCAACTTTATTTCTAAATTATTGCTCAACATATTGTTTTATCAGACGGCGGCGGGGGCTTTTAAAGTTTGAATTATTTGATTAGATTTTTTAAGAATATTTGTTAAGAGTGGACAATTTTCTTCAACATAAAATCGTCGATATTTAGTTATGTAAGGTATTTGCATTTCCAACCCTTACTTCGTGGGATAATCAACGAGTCCAAAAAGAATGGCAAAATATCAAAAACAATATCAAAATTGTTCTAAATATTCGAAAACTTCAAAAACGGTGCAATTTTTTAAAAAATTTGAAATTTTTCAATAAAACAAAATTTTCAAATAACTCAAAAAATATTTCAACATTTTAAAAAACAGATGCCTTCTCAAAAAATATCGGGATTTTTAAAAGCGATGTTTTCAAAAAAGAGCAAAAGTTTGGAAGAAGGTAGAAATTTGAAAGTAAAATTATAAGAAATGTCTAAAATTTCACAAAAGAGTTTTTGAAAAAGACGAAATTTTAAATATATAATTTATATTATTTTATTATTTTATATTATATTTATATAATTTTCAACAAGTCTAAATATTGAATAATGATCAGAAAACTCAAAAAAAGAAAATTTCAAATTTGGAAAATTTTTAAAAGTTTGAAATTTTCGAAAGAGTCTAAATTTGAAAAAATATATGAATTTTGAAAAAATATCGCAATTTTTAAAAGTCCAAAGTTTTCACAAAAAAGTTGAGATTTTGGAAAAAAGAGGCGAAAATTTTAAAGTCAAAATTCTGAAAAATGTTGACATTTTAATTACCACTGAACTAAACTGTGGCTTGTGATTAATCACAAGCCCGGTCAATTTTAATTACCATTTAAAATTTTCACAAGAAGTGCAGATTTTCGGCAAGAAGTAGAAATTTTAATAAATAGTCGAAAATTTCAAAAAGGGCCACATTTCGAAGAAATGACAAGCTTTGAAAAAATCAATGTTTGCAAAAAAGTCGACATTTTATAAAAGTTTTATGTTAAAAAAAATTAAAATTTCAACAAGATTTTCAAAGAATATTCGAAATTTGAAAAAAGGTCAAAATTTATTAAAAATCAAAATTTTTAAGTTAAAATTTTTAGCTAAAATTCTGAAGTCTAAAATTTAAAAAACTATTGAAAATTAAAAAAAAATGTCGAAATTAACAGAGTTGAGATCTTCAAAGAAATCGAAATTTAAAAAAAAATCTGAATTTCTGGAGTTTTTAAATTTTCCCCAAAGTTTTGATTTTTGAAGAAATTTTAAGTTTCAATCCAAAAAATTTTATCAAATTTTATTAAAAATTTCTATTTTTGTCTCAGATGTTAAAGATTACGTTAATAATGTTTAATGTTCTCTTTAAATTTTGAGAAAGAAGTATAAATTCTCGAAAAACAAGGAAAAGTAAAAATGCTAAGTGGATTTTCGTAATTTCCAATTTTTTGATTTTCTATTTTGAATTTTTTAAAATTTTTAGTACAAACTAAGGATTTAAAAAAGACTCGTGAAGGACACAACTGAAATATAGTATATTTGCATACTATATATTTCTTCAATAGTATATAGTACACAGACGTAAAATATAGTACAATACTATATATTATAGTACGGTTGGCAACCCTATGCTAGCCTTAATGTTTGCTAAAAATTCCAATCTTGATTCTCGAAACGCAGAACCTCCTATTATTCCTAAGGTTGGCACTTTCGATGCGATAAAGTTGTTTTCAGACAACGCACAATCAGGAAGATTCTCTTTGAGCTGGCGACACCTCGAAAGCTTCTGGCCTTGATGGTATCCCCGCCATTGTTCTTAAGAAGTGTGCTCCAGAGTTGACTCCTTATCTAAGCAAATTATTCACACTCTTTTACAACAAAGGTGTATTCCCTAATATCTGGAAGTCTGCTACGGCCTTTCCATAAAAAGGAGAAAAGGAATCTGGCTAACAAATATCGCCTTATATATTTGATACCCGTTATACCTAAAGTGATGGAAAAAGTTATTAACATCGAGACTCTCAAATATCTGGAGGAAAATAGAATCATTTCGGATAGGTAATACGGTTTTAAACAACAACGCTCCACTGGCGATTTACTGGCATATGTTACTTATATAAGTAACTCAGCTATGGAAAAACATGGCGAGGCTAGGATTGTGGCATTGGATATCTCAAAGGCCTTCGACAGAGTCTGGCACCGATCTCTTCTCGCCAAATTAACGTCTTATGGTCTTCCTCCTGGACTCTGTCATTTGATATCCAATTTTCCCGCTGACAGATCTCTTCAGCTCGTCGTCGATGGCATTTCATCCGAGACATTTGCGATTAATGCAGGGGTGCCTCAGGGCTCTGTCCTATCTCCTACTCTGTTTTTGTTACACATAAACGACCTCTTAGCATTAACTTCCAATCCTATATACAGCTGCGTAGATGATAGTAGCCTTTTGTCATCTTTTTTCTCCAACAAATCATTACCTGTCGCTGCTTCAGATCAACTAAGGGCACAGCAACTACAGATGATTAATCGCGATCTCGAAATCATTCTGGAATGGGGTAAGAAAAACTTGGACGACTTCAATGCTTCAAAAACTTAGGCCGCGATTTCTCTAAGAAAACATCAAGGGATAATACAACAAACATACTAATGGACGATAAAATCCTTCCGATGAGATCTAATGTATCTATCCTAGGAGTGAATGCGAGCACTAACTTCTCTTGGGAAGATCATGTGCGCGCCATTGCCAAGTCTGCCTCTCAGAATTTAGGCTTTCTTTTTAGAGCTAAAAAGCACTTCACATCTCATCAGCTACTCACTATACAAAGCTCAAGTTAAGGCCAACACTAGCCAATACTGTTCTCATATTTGGAGTTCGGCCCCAAAGCACACTTTAGCTCTTTTGGATTCAATTCAAAGAAGAGCGATTTGCCTAATTGATGACGAGAGTTTGACCGATTCTCTCGATACACCAGAGCACAGGTTGATAGTTGATGACTTGTCTTTTTTCTACAAGTACTATTATTGAAGATGCTCGTAGGAACTAATAGGATTGATCCCCCCAAGGGCAAGATTCTTGAGGCATACAAGACAGTTGGAGACAGCAAATTCCCGTGAGGTCCAGCTTGACACAGTGAGGACTTCAGCCTATGGAGATTCTTTTTTCTATAGAACTTCCAAGTAATGGAACTCGTTATCGAAAGGAATTTCTCCAAAAATTACAACCTGTCCTTGTTTAAGAAGGCGGTTCATCGCCATCTATCTTTCTTTCCGCATCCTACTCGCAGTGCTTTGAAGCCATAATGGGGTTACTCTTTGCGAGTGGATTAAACTTTAAAAAATATAGTATAAGCGTAGTAAAAGCGAGGAACATTCCCGGACGACGATGTAAATTGTGGCCGAGACGTTAGCCGAGTCGAAATCCAGGAATATCCTTTTACTACGAATTACACACATTTTCTGAAATCGCAATCAATATTTCTTCACTTAAGAAATTTTTATAAATTCATGAAATTTTTCACTGTCATTTAATTTTCTATGAAATTGTTACTTTGGCAATCACTATTTGTTTCTTGTTTT
Source organism: Dastarcus helophoroides (assembly GCA_028583605.1). NCBI lineage: Eukaryota > Metazoa > Arthropoda > Insecta > Coleoptera > Bothrideridae > Dastarcus > Dastarcus helophoroides. The sequence goes on along the minus strand of CM053328.1, from coordinate 1,020,421 downwards.
CCGGTACGGGAAAGTTATCTACTTTCTTGGCAACGAAATAACGTATTTTGAGGCCTAAAATTGCGCCGAGAAATTGGACACGAACGATTTCAGAAAAACATTTTTTCTTCAGGCACATTTACCTACGCTGAAAAGAATACTTTTAAATCATTTAAAATCACCTTTAAGGCTGTTATTGACTCCAAGTGATTTCGACATTAGAAGATATGGAAAAGTAGAATAATGTAACGGTTGTGCAATCGAGAATCGAGAGAAACATAACATCGCTTAGGTTATGTGTTATGTTATATCTGTAAGATGAAAACATGCAAGACATTAATGTAAGTTAATCCATGAGATGATCTACCAAAATTCATAACTAAAAAAATTGCGATATTTCGACTTCTATAGCGAAATTTCGGGATTAAGTTCATGTTTTGCGAAAAACTTCTCGCGTTTAAAAACGCTAGAAAAATGGAAATTACGAGGCTAAAGTCGAAATTTTAAGAAAAATTGTATTTTATGAAATTCCCTATTTCCTTTTAAAATCTTGACATTGGTATTGGTCCAAAATTCAGACTTTTTCAAAATATTTTAAAATTTTCTCTCAACATTTATAAACTGTTTTCATCTAAAATAAAATTAATAGATTTCACTGGGGATTTTGAGAACACAGTAAAGGTTTTATCAGAGTTTTCAAGAACCTTTAAAAATTCTTATCTAATTCTGCGAAAACTTCAAAATTTTTAGAAAATGTTGAACATTTCGTGGTTTTTAGGATCTCGTATCCTGAAAGGAAAAAAACGGATTCCTTATAATCTCATCTTGGTGTCCCTCCATTTTCCATAAAGAAATTTTCCTCGAAAACTATGTAACGTAGGAATTTGAAATTTTCTACGGCGTTAGTTCTTGATGACCCACGTAAATACCACCAGCCAATGATTAGAAACATATATTTTTTTTATGGAATTTTGGTGGAACTAGTACTTGACTATCTTCAAACATTGAAATACAAATCTTATCCTCTGAAACCGAGAAAGATTAAAAAACACAACAGAGGTTGCTCTAACGCGTTTCGATGACAAGCTATCATCTTCAGAGAGATACTAAAATTTTTTACAATAAAATAAGGGGTTAATTTGATAATCGAACAATCAAGTTTTAGTTAATATATCGTGTGAGGTATCCTTTGAAAGAACTACCTCTAAGGATCACTAAAATATTTTTTTAAATAATTTTCAGTCCAATCGTCTGAAAAATACTCAAAATGTGTCAGACATAACAATTTGTCTCCCTGTCCTCCTAGATTTCTGAAGATAAAATTTAAATTTTAATAGAGTTAGTAGATATTAAGTCACAGATTATCGAAAAGCTGCAGGCTTTTTCGATATCGTAATAGTTGTTAAGAAAAAATTTTTTATGGAAAAATAGTTGCTTGCATTCTAAAGCTTTTTGACCCATATAGTAATTTTTTTCAAATAAAAAACCCGATTTACTTGAAGAATAGAATGTAAATCAAATTTGTCTTTGACATTATTTCATTTAGATGAACATTTTCGGAGATAGCACTAGTTTATTAAATTGCACGCAACACAGTCATTGCGGTTGGAATCGAACATATTAGGGCGATTCGAGGTGACCTCATTAACTGTGTTGGTCATCGACTTATTGCGAATAAATGTTTTTTATCTTAAACATTATCAACACAGTTATCACTTCCATAAATATTTGGATTGATTGTAAAAAAAATGTGAAAATAAACATTTTTTTTCATTTTTCATTTATAACGCAAGAAAATTTCAAGTTCATACATAAGTAAAAACGATTTAATTTGGTCTAATGGCTGTTTACTGTACGTAATTGCTACGGAATCCCAATCGTGCAAGCCCGACTTGCTCTTGACTAAATTATTGTTAATTGGTTTGACCTTTTTTCTTAATTTGGACACGCTTTTTAAAATTCCTAATTTAAATTTACCTTGCAATCTTTATATTGTTTTCGAAAATTTTGATTCCAAACCTAAAACTTAAATACCTTGGAAGAGACGAGAACATATGTAGTATACAATTGTTTGGTTAAAATAAAATCTCGTTGTCCTATGAGTTAGATTCAAGAAGATAAAGAAGACATATCAGATGGAAACATCACACATTGAGTTAGCAGATACTTAGGAAATTAAAGTTGGAAAGAAATTACAAAAAACTGTGACGATAAAATAGCTTAGTAAGCTTAAAATATGACATATCAAAATACTTGCACGATTCTTCATTTTTTTGCTCTTTCGTTTTTTAGAATTATTTATGGCAATGGTTTAACAAGAACTACCACATTAGTCCGATAAGGACGTTTCTATTCTGGTTGAAGAATTAAAGTAATTTCTCCACATGAAATGTCAAAAAGGAACGGGATTATATAAATGAGAGGTGGACTTTGTTGGAAATGATATTAATAATTGCTTTGTTCAGTTTTTTGTTCCTTTTGTGCGACGGGCGCAAGATAATCGGGAAGTTAATTTTCCGGCTCGTTATAAATTAGCCGCAAATTCAAAGTTTAATTTAGTTTTGCCCAACTGCCGCTATGAAAATCTAAACAATAACGAGAAACTAATGAGCCTCATATTCATACTGAGGGAGATATTAATTATTCGCCTATTTTGCTTTGGAAAATTGCACCTCATTACGGCACCGCCACCGGTGAGAGTTTTCCGAACAAATAAAACGTCATCGTTTTCGCTAAATCACCTTCGAAGTGGACGCCATCAGATAAAGAAAAGCAACTAGAAAAAAGGACGACAATTACACGGGAAGTTTGGCGATAAAAACCAACAGTAGCAGGTGAGGAGAAACTTCGGAGATTAGGGCCCTTGATCACGCGACGGGATTAAGTAGGCCATGACTTGGATGCTTTATTGTTTTAGTTTTATAAGAAAGCTGCGGATTTACGCTTCTTTCCAATTTTTAACACGTATTTCCGAACTTTGTAAGACGTCTGGAGATGGGCGAAAGTTACTTCGATGTTTTTTGCTTATCCTCGATAGCACAGATTGACAAATATCCTTTACGATCGTTGATTGAGAGATGTTCTGTCCAATAAGTTTTATTTTGACAGGGTTCGATTGGAGGTTGATGGACTTACAGGCTTCGGATTCATCAACCAAGTTACAAAATTGGCAGAAACATAAAACCTCGAACGAAAACAAAATATGTACTTTTCTAATGGACCTACGTGATAGACATCGCCCCCTTATCCAACAGAGTATTTATCGCGAAGTGAGTCTTGTGCAGGTGTCTAGGTATCTAGAATATGCTAGAGGTTCTCCGGAAATGCAAACATCTTGAAGCAGGTGTTGTCTAATATAAATTTACGCGTTACCTTATTGTGATTCATTTAGTACGGAGCATTTAACCAGTATTTAGTAATTGATTCTTGTTATTCGTCGTTAGATTAAGTTCTTGGTCGGAATAAAGCGGGTTATAAACCAACCTTAACACTATTTTAGACAAGCGAAATTTACCAAAAATATTTACTGACAACAAAGAGAACAAAATGGTTCTAAAGTCTCAGCCATAAGCTTTAACTTCTCAGTTGTTGAGTAATGGCGTTTAGGCCCCGCCACCTGTGATCAACAGCAGCAGACACCGAATTGCCAGCCATCCGCGTAGCAATTAACTAAGCCGCTAATGGAAGATTAGCGCTAATAGCCAATGTTTTAATGTCGAACAAGGCAAAACAAAAACCAAAAAGGAATTACAAATGGTAGTACGGTCTTTTATTCTGCAAAACAATGGAAGCGGGATACTCAATTTAATTAGTTCAAAAAAATAAAAGCGGACATAGCGTGAGCCAAATTAAATTCAGCCTTTACTTTCGCAGTCGAAGTTGGTAAAAGTTAAAAAGCTGCAGAGTTATTTGTTACCTTTTGGCATGGTTAATTGTGAAATATCGTGCTCGCATTCCTCGATAGAAGAATCTTTTTCATTTCAATGTTAACGAAGCGCGCATTCCATAATACACAGAATCACTATGTTGCAGTGGCGGCTGGTGACTTTTTGACAGGGGGTGCGCAGATGCAAAAATATTAGTAGTTAAGAGTTTAAGTGACTCCACTGCCATAGCAAGGTATTACATTTAAGAGAAACAAAAGTGATACAAAAGGTGTGATATTTAATAATATTTTTACGAATTAAATTTAATTAACAGTTTATAGCCTCCAACATATTTTTGGGTTATCATCTCTAAATTATTTTCATCGAATACAAAAAAAAATATTATCGACATTTCTGAGCCCCTTTAAGGTACTCTGTACGGTTGCACGTCGTTACGGCTCTGGGTTACTTAATTAAAGTCGTTTGCTTTCATAGAAATAGAATTATATCGCTTTTTCATGAAAACTGCATTTGAAAATAAAATATATTTTATTACAAAGCTCTACAAAAACACAAAAAAATTATTTTTTTAAATAAAATCAGCTCTACGATCTTTTAAAGTAGTTAACCTTTTAAAGAAATAAAGTGTTCATTACTTTCTCATCAAAATTGTTTAAATCCACATTTACAAATTAATAATTAGACCCTAGAATGGGTACTGCTACCTCTTTGTGAATAGCGACACTATTGGCAGTTAGGCCTGTAAGTGGCGCAATTAGCAATCGCAATCAGATCAGAGGGCACCTACGCATTTAGCATCATAAACCTTAAATACACACTTCAAACTATGTCTCGTACTCACCATTTGGCAATATCGCATAAGCGCGGAGCGGCGTACCCCGCGCTAGCTTTAACATGGTGTTCTGTGGTTTATTTCTCCGTATCCCGTGGAGGCCGTTGATAGGCATCGCACGGCAGCCACGCTAAGTGCATAATTCTGCGCGCACCAACTTATTTCAATTTCCTTATAATATTTAATATAATGGAATCAAACGTTTGAGTACTTTATTCCAAGTCACTAATAAGTATTATTAGTTAATTAGTGTATCATTATTTTGTGTTTAAAAATATGATAAATCCAAGTCTTTTACATTAAACAGAAAATAATAGATCGCTCATTTCACGAGGAGCGCAAGCTCTTGCGCTTTTTAAGATCAGCCGCCACTGCTATGTTGCCAATGAAAATAATTCAGCCAAGAACGAGTCCGGGTTTCGTACCAATTACTACATTGAACAGGCAAAATACCAAATTAAATCATTTTTGCTTATGTATGAATTTGAAGTTTTATCCAATTTTTCTTTTTTATAAATAAAATATAAAAAAATTATCTCTTTTCAGATATACATACTTTTTTCTACAATCAATCTAAATATTTATGAAAGTGGGAAATGTCTTGATAATGTCTTAAATAAAGAGCATTCATTCGCAATTCGCAACAAGTCGATGACGAACAGAGCTTATGAGATAGTCTCCGATTTTAGCGGCAATTACTGGGTTGCGTGAATTAGTGCTAACTCCTAAAATATTCATCTAAATGAACAAAAAAAATAATATTATATGGGTCAAAAATCCTTGGAATGCAAGCATCTATTGTTCTTGAAATATTTACTTTCTCAACAACTACTACAATATCGAAAAAAAACCTGAAGTTTTCCGATAATCTATGACCCATTATCTACTAATTTTATTAAAACCAAAATTTTATCGCCAGAAACCCAGGAGAACAGTGGAGATGGTCATTTCTGACACATCTTGAGCTATATCTTTAAGATCATTATTAAAAAAAAAATTAGGTTCCTTAGAGGTAGCTCTTTCAAAAAATACCTTACAGGATGTATTAACTAAACCTTTAAGTTTCGGAGACCAAATTAACCTTACATCTTTATTATAAAATATTCTCTTTTTCTAATCATTGACTGGAGCTATTTACGTGGGTCATTGAGAATTAACGCTGTGCAAAATTTCACATTTCTACGTTACATAGTTTTCTAGGAAACCTTCTTTGTGACAAACGGACGGAGGGACACAAGAGTGAGATTATAAGGGTTTCGTATTTTTCTTTTAAGGTACGAAACTCTAAAAGATTGCAAAAAACTTACAAAAAAAGAATATCATAATTTGGAAAGAAAGATGACATTTAAAAAAAGTCGAAATTTTCAAAACAAAAATATAAAAATATCGAGAAAAGGACAACATTCTAAACAAAATTAAATTTTGAAAGAAACAAAATTTATTTCGGTCCCCGAAAAGATTTAGTATTTCAATTTTTGAAGATAACATAATTTTAAAAGATTTAAAAGTATTCCACAAAAAGTAAATACTTTAATACAGTCAAAAGTTTCCAAAAAAGGTAGAATTTTTCGAAAGTCACAATCCTTCAAGTAAAGTAAAAACTGAGAGAACAAATCAAATTTTTGAAATTCGATTGAAATTTCCTCCAAAGTGGAAATTACTGAATTTTTAAAAGTCGAGATTTTACGATAAAATCAAAAATCTCAGAACAGTCCAAATTCGCCCAGAAGGTAATTTAAGAAAATAAAAATTCTGTACAAAATTTTAAATGTCCAAAAAATGCAAAATTCTGAAAAAGGTCAAAATTATGAAATATTCGAACTTTGAAAAAAAAATCTTAAATTGGAACAAAAAATAAACATCTTTATTAATTTTTTTGTTGTTGAAATTTTTTGATAAAGTCGAAATTTTGAAAAAGGTAGATAGAAATGTTGAGTTTTCAAAAAAGTATACAAAAAGTGGAGGTAAAAATTTTCAATAAAGTCGAAATTTTCAAAGATAAAGTTTTTCAAAAATTAAAATTTTGAGAAAAAGTAAAAATTTTGAAAAATGTTAAAATTTTCGAAAGTTGAAATCGAAGACCTATATTTTTAAAATAAGTCTAAAATTCGAAAAAAAGTCATATTAAAAAAAATGGAAACTCTGAAATTTGAAATGTTCAATAGAAGTGCCGAAATTTGTAAAAAAAATCGGAATTTTCAAATCAGAATCGAAGAAAAATGGAATTTCAGAAATGTCGAATTAAAAAAAAAGAAGTCAAAGTATTCAAAAAGGCAAAATTTCGAAGAAAAATTTGAAATCTCGAAAAAAGCCGATAGTTCGAAAAAATCAAAAATTTCAAATAAGTCAAAATATTTAAAGGTGTCATTTTTTTAAAAAATTAGAAATTTTGAAGAAAGATTGAGCTTTTTTAAATATTGAGCCTTTTTTAAAAAGTGAAAATATTTTGAAAAAGTGAATATTAAAAAAAGTGAAAATATTTTAAAAAATAAATATTTAAAAAAGTGAAAACTTCGAAAAAAAAAACGTCGACATTTTGGAAAGTTGAAATTTTCAACAAAAAAAAAAGTAGAATAGTGCAAAAAAGGTAAAATCTTCCAAATACGGTGGAACTTTGAAGAAAATAATCGAATTTTTTTTAAAAAGTGAACATTTTGAAAAATGGCCACTTTTAAAGGTCAAAATTTTGAAAAACATCAAAATGTTTCAATATTGTAAATAAAGCCACTGTTTTTTCCTAGTTCTAAGTTTTCACTTCGGTGGGCAATTCCTATGACTGCCTATTTTTTTTACGTATTCACATTTTATGTATCATAGCTGAAGCGATTCAATAAACTAAGGAACATTACTTTGGTTTATCTCTTCGGGTGAAGACAAAGGCGTTGTAAATTTCTCATTCAGACGATAGAATCGAATCCAAGAATCCCAAAACAAGTCAATTCGCATGTAATTGTTTCGTCTTCTGAATTCTATACGCACATGCCTAAGCCCTGGGGATGTCAAGAACGATTTGAATGCATTGCCTACTTGATAAATGGCAACGTTCCCAGTCCTATTTCTTAGGACCGCCGAATGCAGGGGCTGTAATCACGATTTAAGAAGAAAAATAAAAGTAACTCCAACTTCTATACTTTAAATTGAATGCGTTATATCGAATTTCAATCGAATGCTGCACATTAAGAAAAATAGAAATCTTTTCCGTTCACTAGCAGGTTGATTAAATTTGTTTTAAAATTCCGTCATGAAGTTTTCATTTTAACTTCAATTGAGAAAGTTCGGACCGATTCCAGAGTTGGGTTATGGAAAGCCACTATATTAATTTATAAAGAAATCGTAAGACATTACTTCAAAAAAGTTACAGTTTGTTATGCATCCGGATGTCATTTCTTCCACTTTAATTTTCTTTTTAAACTTTTTAATTTGGTTTTCCATCTGTACATTTGAAATATACGATTTGAGCAAATCAATAAATTCTTGGAAACGCTTTTATCAATAAATCTCTGTCATCTCAACGAAATATTAAACTTAAACGAGTTTTAAACCTGCCAATCTCATCAATTAGGTTGTTTCATAGTACAAGCTACACTTTTCATGTATTGTGACAATTTGTGCCACCAACTTGTATAGTAAATGTGTTCTATAGGACATGTATATTTGTAGTACAGTTAAAAATGTGTGATCAGCGACTGAGAGTCGAACCCAGAACCTTCATGTTACAGGCAGACTTCCTAACCGCAAAGCCATCGTCACCACTGTTATCAACTCAACTCATTCACCTCACATACCTTACTCTCGGTATCTGCTACAATTTTGACGTATGCACTCAGAATTAGAACGCCATCTGATTAAATATAAACCTTGCCGTTAGAAAAACTAAAGGGCTGAATGGCGTCTTAACGAGTTAAGGCGTCCTGAAAACGTGCGGTCGGATTCTCAGTTACCGTTAACGAAGCAGTTGAGTTTGACAATTTATCATTAGGGGCCAGTATCTGTTGTCAATCATTAACTAAATTACCGATCATGCCTGGGGCTTCGGAACTAATAAAAAGTCCGTCGCCCTCCTAGTCTGGTCACATCTGCAAGGCGTACGCACGTCTTGCCTTTCCATCCCTTGCGCCGATTCTCCCCCTTGCGCCACCCTCGTCTTGTGCTGTAAGACGCGCTTCTTAGAGCTTTCAGGCACGAATTTGGCAGATTTACAGTCGCTGAGAAAGCGGTGGTAGTTGGCAAAAAAATACGTTTTTTATAACGTAAACGTGCCAAAGTGCTTAAAAAAATATACGATTCTTCCGTTCTTGGATTAATTTGTTGTTGACATTTTATCAATACCTTATAAAAATAATTACAATTACAGAGTTGAGAGCAAACAAATCGAGATCATAAGATTTTGCATGCTAGTTTGAAGTCACTTTATTTTCTTCTCAAAGTATCTATTTATATTATTGGGAAAATCATTGGAAAGATTTAAAGCGCTCCCCCAAATTACCTTATATTTTCGAAATTTTAAATTTAAGGACTAATTTTGATGTAAAGTTTGACTTCAATGCCACTTTGAGTTTTTAGCCAATATTTTAGAATTGAATTTCAAAATTTTTCAAAGTCAAGTAGATAGATAAAACCGGTTCTAACTCGATGCTTTTTCTTATAGAGGTCCATCGTGGTAAATTTTTGGTACCTCGAGTCAACTACAGTATCAATCTTTTTTAAATAAAAAAATGGATCAGCTGAAGCATGCAGATCCAATTTGTCTTTTATATTATTTTATTTAGATGAATATTTTCGGGGTTAGCGCTAGTTCACGCAACATAGTAATTGCGGAATCGAACATTTTAGCGCGATCCGAGGCGATCTCGTACACTAGGTTAGTGATCGACTTGCGAATTGCGAATGAATGCTTTTTATCTGAGACATTATCACCATACACTTATCGGTTCCATAAATATTTGGATTAATTGTCAAAAAAAAAGAGTGAATATCTAAAGATAGATATTTTTTTATTTTTCAATTACAACACAAGAAAATTTGGATAACATTTCAAATTCATACATAAGTAAATAGATTGGTCTATTGACTGTTCACTATAATAATTGATACGGAACCACCCCAATTGTGCGAGCTCGACTCGCTCTTGGTTGAATTTTTAAATTAAGACTCCACAAGGACAAATAATCGTTTTATCGATTTTTTAACAATGCCAATTATTTTTTCGCATGTAAATAAAGAATGAAAAATATGCGGTTCATAAAGTATCCCTTGGATATCAAATACCGAACGAAATTTTGTTTGAAACTATCCGCGTTAACATTAGCTATTCGTAATGCACATACATCCAATCGAACTACGCAGGAAAATCCGTGGAATGTTTTAATCAAATATCTGTTCATCCCTGCGCCTCACAGGTTCGGAGAAAGTATGCTACCGATGAAGTATTTGAATATATCAAAAAATAATAATTTAAAAATGCTGTCTACACTTTGCGTTGGAATTTACGTTACGCAAATATTTTTGTAATATTAAAAAGAACTACGAATAGTTTTCCTTACATAAAGTTTAGTATGATATTCAAATACGTAAAAAATAGGGCAACGTAATAAAAAAAACAATTTTTTCTTCGTTTATTAAATTCGTTTGTTACATTACCCCCGAGAAGATCAATAATGACAGCAAAAGTTGACTCTACTCCAGAAAATGTAAATCTAAATTATTTTTTAGTGTAAATTCTCAGTAATTCGATGATTCGAAAATTGGAATGCTGCAAGAAGGTTAACTTGATTCTGATTTATTTTAAGATCATTTCGATAAATTGGTCAGGAAATAAAACTTTGGGCGCTGACCGGACCAAATGAAATAAGAAAAGGCGCAGAGAGACCGTGACAATCTGTCACTTCAATTTCTTATCTAACCTTGTTAACCGCGCAATCTAGTGACCCCAGTTCGTGCCATGCGTACCCATCGGCCCAATTCAAATTCAATTTAAGCGTAATTTAAATGAGGCGTTTAGGGAAATCTTACTCGCCTAGGATAATTAAGTCTGGGAAATAATTAAGATATAACTCTTAATTTTCATTAGCCGTTTGATTGCTTGTAGTTAAACAAATTTTGTATTATACTCCATGATCGACGACGGTTTAATAAAAGATGCTTCCACTTAACTGATATGTTAATAACTCCTGAATACGTTCAGTACCAATTACTACAGTGAACAGTCAATAGCAGCAAATTAAATCATTTTCACTTATGTATGAATTAGAAATGTTATCCAAATTTTGTTGTGTTATAATTGAAAAATTAAAAAAGCAATAAGTATTTTCAGATATACAGATTTTTTTCTACTATCAATCCAAATATTTATGGAACTGATAACTTTATTTATAATGTCTCACATAAAAAGAATTCATTCGCAATAATTCGACAACTAACATAGTTTATGAGATCGCCTCGGATCGCGCTTAAATGTTCGATTCCAACCGCAATTATTGCGTTACGTGCAATTTAATAAACTAGGGCTAACTTTGAAAATACTCATCTAAATATAAATTCGAAAGACAAATTTGATATGCATTCTATCCATCAACTAAATCAAGTTGCTCCTTTGAAAAAAAATTATTACTAATATTTAGATGGATATTATCGAAGTTAGCACTAGTTGACGGTTGTAAATATATTGTTACGGGCTTATCGGTTCGAATTGATTACCACGTGTGAATTACACCACTTTATTACTGAACTCAACTTGGATCACCACAATTGAACAATTAACTCACTTATTATTAACTTCTACTAACTCACTAATTACACTGACTCTAACTGACTGACTCGAGGGAAAGCTGACCGCCTTTTATAGTTTTGGCCCCCGGCTTCTAGAACTTTTCGGCAGATAAGGCTTATCGTTTGCCGAAATTTCTGGAACGCTTATCTACCATTTGTTTCGTTATCGCGGCCGCTTTCCCCTTATCAGATACTTCTAGAAACTTTTTATATTTACTAAATTATACAAGTTCTATTCTAAATTCTATTCCATCTATTTACATTGCGTTACAATATTTTTTTTAACATTTTAAGGTTCTTTATTGTATATGAATTTGACATCCCTTAACAAAATGAATTCGAATTATTGACATTTCTAACCCTTACTGTTGTTTTAATCGTTAATAAAGTTTAATAGTTATGAAAATGAATTCGATAACACGGCGCGAAACGAGCGAAATTTCATTTCTTTATCAATTCTTGTAGGCGTATGACTAAGCGCAAAGCACATCGGTTGTGTAACTTTTTAATTTGCAACCACTCGAAAATTAGGGTGTCCCCGGTTTCTGCGACAGGGCAAGATGATGGATGACGCAAATGGTGACCTCTACGGAAAGCCTTTGAAAGCATTAGTTGGTAATTTGCAAATCACCCATGCAATCAGCTTACTTCCTAGCGAGATAATTGCAGTTTCATTGCACTTGGAAAGGGCCAGATGGCGGCATTATGTTTCGCATAATAGACAAGCGACGCCATTCTTCCGAACAGGATAATATAATTAAAAAAATTCATTCGCGTTTTCAGTGTAATTGATTACGTCGTTAAATATTTTCACTTTTGCGTTATCATTTGAAGTGTTTTTGAAGTGAAAACTTCTTTAGGCGCATTCAACTACTTTTCATAGGGGAAAAACTTATGACTTCCAGTCAAATGTCACATTAATTCTCGTTATCAACAAGCTGCAACTTTGACAGTATTATGTAGCTATGAGTAAAACGCATAACAGAAGAAAAAAATGCGTGGTCGGCAGCATATTAATTATAATTACTTACATTAATTGTTTAATTGTAAATCACTGTGCAGTAAAAGGGTAAGTTATGTAATGCAAAAATAATAAAATTATTTTAGAAATCTCAAAATTTAGCTCTTTTCCATTTTTTCTAAATTTTCGATTTAAAATCCAAAAAGGATCTTAAATTCGAGACTTCCACCCTTTTTTTAAATTTCATCCTTAATTTCGATATTTCAGCTTTTAAAGTTGGAATAAAAAAAAATAAGAATTTCAACTCCAAACCTATATTGTCAGAGATGAAAGATCGAATTAGCTGGAATGGTTGTGATACAAATTTTGGAAAGTCTTAACTGTCTTGCTTATTTGCATAACGTAACTCGCGTTGTTGTTTCAATTATTAACGGAGTTAATTCTGTCGGTTATTTGAGATTTTCCATCAATGCAGTCTGTAATGCTTTGGCTCATTATTTAGTCAATAGGAACAATGGAAATCCCACTAAATCCACTAGTTCGTGAAATGTTGTTGCCAATGTTGAAATTCAGCACTGCGCTGGTTAGGATTTACTACCGTCTAGACTATATCATTTATTATAACGTTAAAAATGAAGAGTAAAGGAAATATTCTCGAAAACTGTTTCAGATGAATCCTCTATTCCTTTATTTGTTCTATTTTAAGATGTACGCTTCTTTTATCGAATGAAAAATATCATATCCTCGGTCAAGTTTTTACCATTTTAAATCGCATCCTTTATTCAAGTCCTTTTATGTATTAGTGATATATTTTTAATTATATTTATTACAGGGCCACAAAAGGTCTCTAATAAATGATCTGTAAATAAATTATAGTTAAAAAAATTTAGTCAAGACTGAGTCGGGCTCGCACAATTAGGATTTCGTACCAATAACTACAGTGAACAGCGAATAGACCAAATTAAATCATCTTTACTTATATATGAATCTCAAATGTTATCCAAATTTTCTTGAGTTATAATTGAAAAATAAAAAAAAATGTCTATTTTCATATATACGCACTTTTTTCTACAATCAATCCAAATATTTATGGAATTGATAATTGTAATGATAAGATCTCAGATAAAAGGCATTCATTCGCAATTCGTAATAAGTCAAAGACCAACACAGTTTATGAAATCGCCAGGGATCGCGCTAAAATGTTCGATTCCAACCGTAATTACTGCGTTGCGTGAACTAGTATTAACTCCGAAAATATTCATCTAAATGAAATAAAGTAAAACACAAATTTGATCTGCATTCTATGCTTTAATTAAATCAAGTTTCTTATTTTAAAAAATATAGTAGTATATGGCACAAAAAGCCTTGGAACGCAAGCATCTACAAGGTGTCTTCAAAAGGTAAGCTGACTTTATATTTTTATGAAAAAATATTTATTTATTCATCAACATTTATGCTGTCCAAAGCACTTCTCATTAGCAGTTTTTGGCATATCCTTGAGCGGCTTTAGCGATATAGTTTTTATTTCAATCGTTGCAAATCTCCGTCCTTTAATAAGTCTTTTAAGTTTTGGGAAAAGGAAAAAGTCACAGGGAGCCAAATCCGGTAAATATGGTGGCTGTGGTATGATTGTCGTGTTGTTTTTGGCCAAAAAACCTCTCACAAGCAACGATGAATGAGCAGGTGCATTATCGTGATGCAAAACATATGAATTATTTTTCCACAATTTCGGACGTTTTTTTCGTATTGCTTCTCACCAACGGCGCATAACTTCAAGGTAATAATGTTTATTGACCGCACGACCTTGAGGTAAAAACTCCTGATGCAATACGCCATGGTAGTCGAAAAAAACAGTGAGCAAAACTTTGACATTTGATCGGACTTGGCGTGCTTTTTTGATCTTGGCTCTCCTAGGTGCTTCCATTGGGACGATTGGGTTTCGACTTTATACCCATATACCTATGCTTCGTCACCAGTTGTGACCCTTTTGAGCAAATCAGGATCATCACTGACGTCATTCAAAAGCTAGTAAGCGATGCTCGTGCGATGGTTCTTCTGATCAAATTTCAGAAGTTTCGGAACAAACTTCGCTGACTCACATGCCCAAAACATCCGAAAAAATTGCATGACACGAGCCGACTGATACGTCAACATCCTCAGTAACTTCTCTTATGGTAATTCGACGATTTTCAAAAACAATTTTCCTCACAGCTTCGACGATATCTTCTGTTGTTGATGCTCTGGGGCGTCCAGAGCGAGGTTCGTCATCGACTTCTTCTCCGCCATCTTGGAAGTGTTTGTACCAGTTGTAAACATTTTTTTTTACTTAGATCAGACTCACCGTACGCCAAGTGTTTTAGAGCAAAATTTGATGCAAATTCTTTGCCCTATTTTTTATAATAATAGAAAGTCGCCGAGCACAACAAAATACGTCTAACCTTTTTATCTGTCAAAAACAAACTAAGTATGCTATGTACTTGAAAGCTGTGAGCATATGTTCTGGACATGTGTACCAACCAATGGCGGCTCTTGGCTAAAATAAAAGGGGTGCTGTTTTAGAAAATATTCAGCTTTGTATCTGTATGTATCTGTACGACGATTGGACCGATCTTGGACGAAACTTGATTTTTCAGTGACCGAAGTAACCGCCCATTTTATTATAAAATATTTTCTTTTTCTAATCCTTGGCTGGTGTTAGTTGCGTGCGTCGTCGAGACCTAACGCTGTGCAAAATTTCAAATGTCTACGTTTCACTTAGTTTTCGAGGAAACCCTCTTTGTGACAGACGGACGGACACAAGAGTGAGATTATAAGGATTTCGTTTTTTTTTTTTTCGTTTAAAGTATGGAACCGTAAAAAAGACTTTTTACTTTTTTCGAGTTTTTAGTAAATCATTTGGCTTCAGCTGCGTCGCGAATAAGAATATGAAGTACAGTGTTGTCGGTCAAAAAACTTACAACAAAGCGACTTGGATTATTGTATCCACGCGCATAGTCTATGCTAAAAATCGAATATCGGTAGCAGTCAACGCTTTACGTCTGGCTATATGTAGCGGTTAACATTTTAAACTTCTTTGTGACAGACCCGAGAGTGAGATTATAAGAATTCCGTTTTTTTCTGTTAAGGTAACAATCCTAAAAAAAGAGAGAAAACAAGTTGAAGTAATCATGCGATTTGTAATATTAATCGACAGAATGCAAAATTGCCTGTTTAAAAAGTGGCGATTTTTGCTGAATATCTTCAGCGTGTATTTCCGGCTGCTTCGCTTTACGTCAAGAGTAATCAATGAATCGACGCCAGGGATGATCGCGAAATTCGCCAGCCTCACCTCACCCGACACAAAGAGGGTTTGAATTATATATAAGTGGGATGCATGTTTACGTGGATGAGAGCAGGGTTGGAAATGCCGATACAAGAGGGTGCATTCAACCTCTATCTGGGGTGTCATTAAGCAATACTGCTCACCATGTTCACTGCCAATTCGACTTTGGGACACTGATATTTCGGTGAAAACATTGCACATTTTAGTTGCAAAGAAAAAGAACAACTTCTTTTTTTTTTAATCCACTCGCAAAGGGCAACCCCATTATGCCTTCAAAGCATTGCGAGTAGGATGCGGAAACAAGAATAGATGGCGATGAAACGCCTTCTTAAATAAGGATAGGTTGTAATTTTTGGGGGAAATTTCTTTCGGTAACGCGTGCCATAGCTTGGAAGTTCTATAGAAAAAAGAGTCTTCGTAGACAGAAGTCCTCACTATGTCAAGCTGGACCGCACACGAATTTGCTGTCTCCTAAAATGGTTCAATATTTATAATTCGTAAACTCCATAAACACAAAAAAATTAAAGTATGAAAATTCCGCAACATTTTGATAAAATATTCTGGACCAGTTTTGCTTTAAGTCATCTGCAGATGATGCCATTCAAACAAAGTTCAACATTTACTGGTTTTCTTTTTTCTAATCTCAAAAGCTCAACATACTGTATCGAACTGCTGCAGTCTACAAACCCCTTTATCGAACGTACCAGAGTGTTGGGATCACGAAGTGACTCGTGTGCATATATTGATCTCCTGGCCTGCACTCTGGAATAGGCTAGATCTTTTCCGGAAACAGGTGTCTGATATAAGTATACGCGCTCCCTAATTGGGCTTCACTTAGTGCGAAGTGTAAAAATTTCAATTTTTTTCAATATTAAATAAAATATCTTTTTCACCCCCTTTGGGCTTGAATTTTTAAAGTCGACCAAGTAGTGTACACTTCTAGGTTTCTTTAGTTTTTGAAATTCTGGTTTTATTTTTTGTCAAATAAGTTGATCAAAGAAGAAATAATGTTGAATTGATGGAATAAGTTACTTTTCAGCTGCATCCAAATTATTGTACATTCAAATAATAAGTAATTGTTTTCAATTAATTAACATTGGAGCTACAAGCTCGAAGCAGATACTCCAGCAATTTTGCAGCCGTGTCGACGTACGTGGTCATAATGTGATAAGCTTAAAGTGTCTCTGTGGAGCCATGGAATGGTCTAGCTAGGAATTTAGTTTCCAGTTAAAGTAATCTATTATTTTAAAGTACCATTTCAAACAATACACAAAAATGTATTAATTTTCCTTCAACTGAATTAGGACTACTTCAACTGAATAAGCACTACTTCAACTGATTAAGGACTACTTCAACTGAATTAGGACTACTTTAACTGAATTAGGACTACTTTAACTGAATTAGGACTACTTCAACTGAAATAGGACCGTGTTATACTCGTATCATTATATATGACTAAATAGTCGTAAAAGACTTTTCGAGTTAGGTTGTTCTGTAAAGTGATATATTGATTTCCTCCAAACAGTCTGCCCTACAAAATCATGCAAATTGAGGCATCACATCCCGAAAATTCCAAATTTAATTAGTGTCACTCTCGAGTCATATCAGGCTTATAAAGGAAATTCTTGTATCTCTTGGATTCGCCGTAGATAGGGTATCCGTTTGTCCTTCTCGGCATCTTACATGCAAATTTTCCCCTTGAAATGTCCTTAATGGATATAGGGAAAAAGGAGCGATATTTAAAGAATCTTTTAATACAAGCAAGGACGCTTAAAATTTTAATACTCGCCTTAATTAATTATTTTATCCAAATTTACTGAACCCCGCAAAAGTAGTGTTTCAAATGGGCCAATTTTTTATTAGTGATTAATGTTACTTCTTTGATTACGGTCTGCCTTAAACAATGGACGCGCGACTGGAAGTGAGTAGATGCGGTTGTAGACGGATGCGAGCACGCCCTGTCGTCTATAAGGATCACAGCAAGGGGTGGACGTCAGCTCCACATAAATAAATCAATCCATTCGAGACAATTCTAGCGGGAAATAAGGAAATCTGGGAGGCTGAGGGCGTTACGTATGTTCCGCATTTTCTTTGTTTGAGATAAGGCAAAAATTGAATCAGGTTTCTTATTAACTCTAAGTGAGAAAAAATTCTGTTACGATTGTCCTATTTTAAGGGTGAAGAGTCTGAGCAATCTTTAGTGAATCTATCTACCCCTTCTGACTTGGAACAATATTACTTAGTATTTACGACTTATGGAAATCTTACTTGGGTGATCTGTTTATCAATAACCGACTTTGGTTTAAGGCAAGAGGGTAGGGAAAGCAGATACAAGATACCAAATTAAAAAACACGAAAGAAACCGATTGGTTCTTGTTATTCGGTCTCCGAAAAATTAAGTTTAGTTAATATATCGTGTGAGGAATCATTTCAAACAGCTACTTCTAAAGATCCTTAAATATTTTTTTAAATAATTTTCGGTCCATTCGTTTTACAGCTCAAAGTGTTTGACGGTCCCCCTCCTATTCTCCTAGGTTTCTAAAGATAACATTTAAATTTTAATAGGGCTAGTAGATACTGGGCCATAGATTATCGGAAAACTGCAGGTTTTTTCAATATTGTAATACTTGTTGAGAAAAAAAAATATTTAATGGAAAAATGAGTGCTTGCATTCCAAGGCTTTTTAACCCAATTTGTTGCAAATAAAAAAAGATTTAACTGAAGAATAGAATGCAGAAAAAAATTGTCTTTTACATTATTTCATTTAGATGAATATTTTTGAAGTTTGTACCAGTTTACGCAATACAGTATTTAGGATTGGAATCGAATATTATAGCGCGATCCCAGGCGATCTCATAAACTGTGCTGGTCATCGACTTATTGCGAATAAATGCTTTTTATTTGAGACATTGTCAACACTTTGTTGACAATGCAACTGATAACTGTTATCAATTCCATAATTATTTGGATTGATTGTAGAAAAAAGTGTGTATATCTGAATACAGACAATTTTTTTATTTTTAAATTATAACGCAAGAAAATTTGGAGAAAATTTCAAATTTATACATAAGTAAAGATGATTGGCTTAGAGAATGGAACATTTGGGTTAGTGCGATAGGAGATTCCGTGTTTAGACTATTTTTCATCAAGCGACAAATACTGATCTGTAATTTAAAACCAAATAGAGACGATTTGAACATTAGTTTTGAATATGTGTATTTTGAATTTCTGTTTTTTCCAAACTGGTTAATTATTTTCGTAGATTTTTGACGTTCATTTATTCGTTAGAATTCTTGTTTGTAATTCAGAAGAGAGACAAGTGAAATGTATACTCATAATCAAAAAAATGTAAGAGCTCCCAAAGGATCAAAATGTCTGGCGTGCAATGTCAATTATTAAGCCTTTCTGTAAATTGTCTAAATGATGCAGTTACATTAAAGCCCCTCGCGTTTCAACATTTTGCACGAATTCTTCCATAAACTAGGACCGTAAAGTTGTCAGCAGTTCCACAGCAATAAGTGGTAACTGGCAGCTAGCCTCGGTTCCCTGGTTATAAAGGTATGAGGCGAGGATACGTTGTAAAGGGATGAAGAGGAGACGGGAGAGGGCACGGATTTCATCCTCATGTGGCGTTTGCAACGAAATGACTCCCAAGACGCTACTTGTTTAGTAATCCATGTTGCTTATCGCCTTGTAAACTTGTAAGAGCACCTTGGCTCCATGTGCATGTTACTCTAATAAATATGATTTTCTTATGTCATTGCTGGACTCTTTTAATCTAAAATTGAGAAGTTCAAACCAAGAAAGATGCTTAATTTGTAATCATCCCAAGAAATAATTTTATCGGGATAGGCATTTGCCCCCCGGCGATTTTTACACAATTGGGACGCGGTGAAATTAGTAAATCGTGTGAAAAGTCGATTGGGGGTTGAAACTTGTAAACGTGTCAAAATGCTAAAATTCAGAGGTAGCATATTTATATTTCCTCCCCCATTGAGTTTCACAGTAACCACTAAATGCTTCAACTGCAGTCAGCAATTCAGCCGTTTAGCAATTCGATTTGACAAGGGAGGTTACAATTCACAACTAGCTAACACTGTTTTACTTCAGCCTGAAAGCGACATTGTCCGGGAATCTGACGAGATTAAATTGTAGAGATATGTGGCGCTTTGTTCTTTGTATAAAAGGCCTTAATTCTACACTCTCAGAGATAACTATGACGTTAGCGTGAAGACTACGAGAACTAGATAACAAAGAAATTAATAAGCAATGTGAAGTTAAAAGAATACTTGAAACGGATAGATTAAATGTAACGAAAAAATGTCAGGATGCAATAAGAGTAAAATTGTAGAAACTGTGAAGGAGACTGCCGACAGAAATGAAAACTTAAAACTAGGAAATATGTAGTATTGCAATTCGAACCCGCACTAGTAAATAAGTCACTCAATATTGGAAATGATTCAAAATAAATTCTGTCACACTGACCTACCTTTTTATATTTGTGATTGGTGGATGATTGTATCGTTTGAAAATGAATCTAATATTTATTGATAATGAAACATTTATTGATAATGAAATATTCATTAATAATGAAATACACTTTAATATGCTTTAATGTTAACTAACAAAAATAGAACATAGTTTTAACATTAGGGTATGTTGGTAATGCGTGATGGTGACTCGTGATGGTCACTCTCTATCCAAAATCGCTCAACGCACCTCAAGAGTTTTCACTTCAAAAATTCAAATTTTCAAAAAAAAATCTAAACGAAATTTTCTAAAAAAGTAAACATTTTGAAGAAATCTTAATTTTGAAAACAAATAATTTTGAAAAAAAAAATCAAATTTTAAGAAGCGACGAATCATTTTTAAAATAAATAAAAATGTTGAAACAAAATTCAAATTCTGAGAAAAATGAAAATTTTCAAATGCCAAAATTAATATATTGTCAAAATTTCCAAAATTTAATTATGATTGGAACAGTTTACGGTGAAGATTTGTGGTTTTTTAAATATGTGATGGTATACCTACAAAAACCAAATTATTTAATAAAATAGGCGTCTGCAATGAAAACCGGCTTGATACAAAAATAAATCATAAGTTGAACTAGAATAAACATATAAATAACAAAAATACGACATTCCTTCTGTAAGGGTGGCATAAA
Source organism: Dastarcus helophoroides (assembly GCA_028583605.1). Taxonomy (NCBI): domain Eukaryota; kingdom Metazoa; phylum Arthropoda; class Insecta; order Coleoptera; family Bothrideridae; genus Dastarcus; species Dastarcus helophoroides. The sequence goes on along the minus strand of CM053328.1, from coordinate 999,508 downwards.
TTCACTTGATCATAAATTAGGAAAGACGCGTATAAGTGTTAAGACAGGCGTTTTTTGTCCATGTGTAGTGTTCACGTTTTTAGCAGCATCTCGAGAAGATTTACTAGGATGTTGACAAGTAAAAAGAGCTGAAAGCACATTATTTTCCAACATCTTGAAAGGAAACTGCATTTGGTACACTTACTTTGTAAGATTCTATCCCTAACAGTTTTAATGACGTAAAGAAGTGGAAATGATAATGTGGTTTTCATCATAGCGATTACCATCTATTAGTACCTTAAGATGTTTATCAATATTTTTCTTTTCTCGCTCTTAAAAATACTGCACGCTTTGGTAAAGTAATTTTTTAACTTTATTGTCTTTTAGTAGATGTGTTTTTAGGGTTCCGTACCCTAAAAGACAAAAACGCAACCCTTATAATCTCACTCTTGTATCCGTTTGTCCGTCTATCACAAAGAGGTTTTCCTCAAAAACTATGTAACGCAGAAATTTGAAAATTTATTTTTGATATTGTACATTTAGAAAATAAACTATAATTGACATTTTTAACCTTTACTGTGTGGAATTATTCAATATTCATAACTAATAAACTCTATTAATGATAAATACAACAAGAATTTTTATACATCTTGTTGTATTTATCGTTAATAGAGTTTATTAGTTATGAAAATAGTCTATGTATATTTAAAATTAATGTAAAGAAATTCTTAAAATCATTTTCGTTATAATTTGATTTCAAAGCTGGTATATTAAACGCGAATGGAGCGTGGTCTAGTGGCACTGGCGCTGGACTGCATTCAAGAGAGCTGGGTTCGATTCCCGCTGGCGGCTTGATCCATAGTCCCTTTTTAAAAAACGCTCTAATTCACAAGGTCCGACTCATCCTTTACGGTGAATTGCACAGACCATGGCCTATGGTGAAATGCAGAGCTATAGTGAAATGAGTATTCGGACTCTGGTGTAACTCGAGATAGGCGACTAAAATGTAGTGTTAGTTCTTGTATGCCGTCGGCCTAGTAGTAGCAGCCTGCAGCTGTCATCTCCCATAGCACTGGAAAACACTTCAAAAGGGAGCTATTATATTATATTAGACACGAAATTTCCGTGAAAATTACAAAGTTTCTAGAATAAGTCGAACCTAAAAAGAAAGTTGGAAATTTTGTAAAAGGAAAATAATCTGACAAAAAATTGCCACATTTAAATAGAATGCAACCTAGACTACAGTAATGCAGCCCTCTAAACGTGTATAGTGAATCATATGTAGCCGAACTACCAACAGTTGAAACACACAAGCTTAGCAAAACAGGTTGCTTTCTAGGAAGGTCCTAGAAGACAAAATTCTAATGCACAGACCAATAAGTTTGAACATTCATCAGATTCAAAGTTTGGAAACCAAAGCTGGTTTCGATATTGTTAGATCTCGGTTTCCAAACTCTAAATCTGATATTGGTCTGTGCATTAGTAACACCTTCGTTTACTTATCTATTTCTTTAGAGACAGAGAATATTTCACGCAGAAGTCACAGGTATCAGCTAGTTTAATATACGATGTACCTCAAATATTTTAAAGGTAATCGAAATTTTGAAACATCATATTCATAAGGTATTTCTCCAGTGGCGGCTGGCGTATAGGCACTGTGAAACTGCAGCACCCCCAATTCCGCTTAAGAGTTTTTTTCTCAAAATTTTCTAAACACTTTATTTCACAATTTTTCGACTTTTTTCTTAAAATTTTGACTTTTTTCTCGAAATTTTTGATCTTCTTCTCAAATTTCGATTTTTTCTCGAAATTTCGACCTTTTTCTCGTAAGGCAAAATCATAAGTGTTCCCCCTAGAGAAGTTGCTCAACGCGCCTAAAGAAGTTTTCACTTTAAAAATGGAATATTATACGTCCCTTTGTAAGTTCGTGTTGTAAACACCTCTTCTATTTTCTACTAACATTTGTCGAAAATACATTAAATAAAGTCTAACGCCATCATCTTAAGAGGTTTGTTATCAGAGCACCAGGATACAGACAGGCGTCCGAGCTTCATAGGGTTCTCGAGACGTCTTCTATGTCCCCATTCAAGCATCAAGGCGCTGAAGATCTCCGCTTATGGACCATTAAATTTATTGGATTCGATAACTCGGCACATAAATCGTATGCGGTGACAGATCAACTTTAGGCAGTAACGACAAAAATACGCAATTACTGGATATCAAACCGAAAATGCAATATTCGTTTTAGTGTTTCTGCCATTTTTACGTCTTTGCGCATATCATTACAAAGATTCGTTCTCATGTGGGGGAAACGTGCTTTTAGCGATTTTTTTTACGTGAAAATGTTTCGTAAAAAGTATACGGTAGCAACGGTTAATTTTTTCTTTTTAATTTAAACAATAACGTCAGATTTTTTAAGTATGTCCCTATTTTAATCGATCGAGTGCTATCAGCCCTTGTTGACGCGTACTGGTTATTTGAATCGCAAATATTTCGCAATAGTGCACTGAAAGCTTTACCAAATAATCATGTTGTAGTTGGATCGAAAATGTTAAACAGAGGAAGCACCCATTAGCCTCCAACGAAATAGGAACTGGCGATGCTAATTTGAGTGTAATTGCATTTTCCACTTGTGTTGGCAGTAGACCTTGCACATAACTGATAAATTGCTTAGCAGGTGGTAGTGGAATGAAAAACAATGAGTTTTCCATTAACAATTATGAACCTTGCTTCACACTTTCAAAAATCTCATTTCAGAAATCTCGAAGTAAGTAGACCTCGGAACATATCCAAGTGTTATTACAGCGTTGACTCACGTAAAGGCGTCTATACTCTGACCAGAGACTAACTCAGAATTAAACTGAATCGTTTCCCAAATGGAAACCTCCCACAGCAGATATCTGATATTATAAATATACGCGCACCCCTATTGTGATTCGTTCCGTACGGAATTCAGTATTTCGACATTCAGTATTCGAATATTCGGTATTCAGTTATTAATGTTATTCGTTACTGTATTACGTTCTGTTTCCTAGTTTAAATAAAATATTTAAATTCACGACATCTTTATAAATGAACCTAACGCGTAACAACAATTCAATCGTGATAAGAAGTATAAGGTCTATCAAGGTGTAGCCATTGTCCTTTGGGTTTTCATAAAACACGTGGCTCATTTTTCAAGGAAAATAAATGCCCCATCGAACCTTCGAGCTTAGTAAAAATTCGTGAGACTTTCAGCGAAGGCGTAGAAGGTGGCAAAGTACGGGATTAGGGATATATCCGTATTGGTTCTTCGACGTTGTAAGCAGATAAAAGTAAAGAGTGGAAGGGTTCAAAGGATTATAGGTTTATCAACCTTGCGTACTTCGACGAAACTTAATAATGCGCCCGCCCCAGAAATGCTGATTTATAATTCAAAAGGCCGTCCAACTTTCATATTCTTTTATACTTTGTATGCAGCTAAGGGAAGTTTGCATTAGTTTATCTGTCGCAGTAGTTGATGAAAAGGATTCGATTATTTTTAGAGAAATACAGTGGCGGCTCGTAGCCAAAACTAATGGGGGTGCTGCTTGGAGTTTAAACATTTTTAAGATTTCTACTAAAAATTTCGACATTTTCAAAACGTTACTTTTCGAAAATTTCGAATTTCTTCGAAAACTTGACAATGAAAACTTTTGATAATATCGCGTTTCTTGAAAGGTTGGATTTTTTCCAAATTTCTACTTTATTGCAAAATTTAGATTTTTTCTTGTAATCTCGACCTTATTTTAATTTTAAGTATTGACTTTTTTGAAAAACTGCGAATACTCTTTTAAAAATTTCCGTATTTTCGTAAATATTTAGACTTTTCGGTGTTCTGTCTTTTTTTTGTAGTTTTTTTTTGAAAATTAATTATTACATTTTTTTAATTTTTACCATTTGAAAATTCATACTTTGGCTGAAAATGTAATTTTTTTTCAAAACTGGACTTTTGACTTTTTGAATTTTCGACTTTTTTCTAAATTTCATCTTTGTTTATAATTTTTTTTGAACATTGTAATTTTTTATTGAAAATTTCGATTCTTAATAACTTCGATTGGTTTTTATTTAAATGTCAACTCTTTTTCAAAATTTCGACTTTTTTTTTAGAAAGTTTCGATTATTTTTTAATTTTTTGTTGTTGAAAATTTCGCTGCTTCTTAATTTTGGAAATTCTTTCAAAATTTCGACTTTTTTGAAAATTTTGAAATTTCATGAACTGTTTGACATTTTTTTAAAATTTTTTTGATCTAAAATTTCAACTTCTTACAAACATGTTCCACTTTGATTCAAAACCTTAGCTACCAAAAATTTAAACTTTTTCCAAAATTTTAACTTCTCAATACTTCGACTTTTGAAAACCTCGATCTACCTGATAATTTTCACTTGTTTTGAATTGTCCGGTTTCGCAAATTTTGGTTTATATTGAAAAGTTGAGTGCGAATTGCAAAATTTCTACAGGAAAAAATATTTTAAAGACAAAATCTCCAGGATAAATCGAAATTTCAAAAAAAATTCTTTGTATAAAATGTTTAGAGAAAAACACAAATTTCATAGGAAAAAAAAGCAAAATTTTTTAGAGAAATAATCAAAATTTGAAAAAAAATTGAAACAATTAATAATGTTACAAAGGCGTAGAAAGGACATCGATTAAAAAAAATGTTATTTTTAGAATTTTCGACTTTTTTCTCAAACTTCCGCTTTTATTTCAAGTTTTGACTTTTTTCTCAAATTTCGACATTTTTTTAAAATTCTTCATGGTAGACCCTTATTGACCGGAAATATTATGTTTTTTTCAATTTATTTAACATTTCTTCGGCCCAGTTAGGAAATATTTAAATTTTTATGGTTTGTTGACAATTTTATAAACAGTTTTTAAAATGCGACTACGTGATATTTAAATTTATTGAAAACGTCACTTCATGACAGTTTACAAATTAAAAGGTTAGTTTATTTTATTATTTTATTTTATTATTTTTTATTTTTTTTTATTTTAGTTTATTTTTTTGGTCTCCTATTTTTCATTATTCCTATTCTATGTAAAATAAACTAACCTTTTAATTTGTAAACTGTCATGAAGTGACGTTTTCAATAAATTTAAATATCACGTAGTCGCATTTCAAAAACTGTTTATAAAATTGTCAACAAACCATAAAAATTTAAATATTTCCAAACTGGGCCGAAGAAATGTTAAATAAATTGAAAAAAAAACATGTTTTTAAAACTTCGACTTTTTTCTGGAAATTTCGACTTCTTTCTGAAAATTTGAACTTTTTCGAAATGTTACAAAGGCGTAGAAAGAATATCGATTTAAAAAAATGTTTTCTTTAGAAATTTCGACCTTTTTGCTCAAATTTCAATTTTAAGCTCAAAATTTTGACTTTTTTCTCGAGATTTCGACTTTTTTTCTCAAAATTTCGACTTTTGTCTCAAAATTTTGACTTTTTCTCAAATTTCGATTTTTTCTCGAAATTTTGATCTTTTTCTCGAAACTTCGTTTTTTTTTCTCTCAAACTTCGACTTTTTTCTCGAAATTTTGACCTTAATATCGACATTTCGATATTTTTCTCAAGATTTTGACTTTAAATTCAAAATTTAAACTTTTTTTTCGAAATTTCGACTTTTCTCGCAAACTTCGATTTTTGTTCCGAAATTTCGACTTTTTTCTCAAAATCTCGACTATTTTCCCAAATTTCGATTTTTTTCACGAAATATTTCGAAATTTCGAATTTTTTTATCAAAATTTTGACTTTTTTCTTAAATTTCAACTCTTCTGGAAATTTCGACTTTTTTCTGAAAATTTCGACTTTTTTTTCGCGAAATGTTGACTTTTTTTTCGAAATTTCGACTTTTTTCTCAAATTTAGATTTTTTTCCTCGAAATATTTCAAAATTTCGCCTTTTTTCTTGAAATTTTGAACTTTTTCTCAATTTCGATTTTTTCTCAAAATTTCGACCCTTTTTCCAGAAATTACATTTTTTATTTCAAATTTCAACTTTATTGATAACGAAGGCTTTCACGGCCAGAGTTAGTACAGGATATACTTCTTCCGGGATTGGACCGTGTCAAAGAACTACTAAAAGTGTAGTCCTTTGACACGGTCCAATCCCGGAAGAAGTATATCCTGTTTTCAATTTTTTATATTCAAATTTTTCAGGTTTTTTTCTTGCCTTTGCCAAAATAACGTGAGCAGACTATTGAAAATGTTCCCGTTTGTCTTGCAAGTTAAAATTAACAAAAATCTAACACTAACTTATAATCAGATTTATATGTAATTAGCTCCTACAATAATCTAAAAGTTGGTGATTGAATACCATAACAATAATGCCCCACATTAGTTATTTAACAAAAAAAAGCAATAATAATATCACAATGGCGCCTTCCATGTATAAAACCAAAAAATATTTTCCATTGCTTCTCAACTTATATCCTCTCTCTCTTACATCCTCGAAAAAAAATGAGTAATCTCCTTTGAAACATCTGTTAATTGGAATTTTTTTTTTAAACTGATGAACCGAAACTTTTCAAAGCTTGCTTTTTTCGGTGCCTATAAACCAGATAGTCTTAAACGATTTCTAGTAAACAAACCGTTTGTTATAAGTTTACAATTTTTTTTTTGTATTTTGAATGAATTATGTCTGTATATTCATCATTAATTCTTTCCGGTAAACCAGACGAAATATTAAGACATTCATAAAATATATCGTCACCAAATAACATCTGCCTGACATACGAATAAATATTGTTCTAAGAAATTCTTTCACATTCAGTATTCATGAACATTTGCCGCTTGTTTATAAAAGATGTAATTCATCTATGGTACACTAAACTTAATTACATATTTATATTGTTTACTTTTCATTTATGTAAATGCTTATTGAGTAACGATTTCCGAATCTATTTCTTATCAAAAGCGTCGCCGAAATAAAAACTTTTTGAAATTCGAATTAACTAAACACATTTTTTTTTCATTACATTCTAGAGAAGGTTTTACTGATCACTAATTACTGACGTGGATTTCGTATTTTGTATTGGCTTATGAGTAATTATTGTTATTGTCATGGTTTACATATTTACTCGAGTTAATAAAGCAGGAAAATCGTTAAATCTTCTTAATAAACAAAAATAGTTTCAGCATTGATTATTTTTGTAGTAAAAATTTTCTAACACGCGTAACAGAATTTGAAAACGCATGATCGGCGACGAGGTTTGAACTCGGCGTCTATCATGCAAGAAGCAGTCATCCTACCCATTGCGCCATACCCTCTTATTGACTTAAAGCTTAATCCGCTTGATAACCGATCCCTACGCGTACAATAACCGATCCTTACGCGTACAATATAAAAGTTAAAAGAAAAGAAAAAACCCAGGCAATTTTTTTTAAAGTTTTTACTTCTGTCGGCAATCTCCATAACTGCTCAATTTTTTTATGTATATTATATTATTATTTGAAAATCAAAAACATTGCATATTAGGATCTTAAAAAGTGTTTTTTTTATTCATATTTTTATATCGAGTATTCAACACATACAATGTGCCAATTTCAGTCTCGAATGAAAATCACGTTTTGATTTCTACTTTTATTAACAATCTCCAGTTGATCGATAGACACCCCCAACTTAAATTAAGTTCATAACGTATTAGGGTACTATTTTTCAAGTCAAACATATGGGCACCATAGGCAATCACGCCAGAGGGCCCATTCCCTTGTAAAGTCACCCCTTTCCGCGTTCGGATCAAAGAATGAAATTAATAACCCGATTTAACAAATCATAGCTTCTAGCCACGTCGCCCGTTCTTCTTTTATTTGATTTTATAGAATTAGATGGCGATTTATATGCTAAACGGTCGTAAGCTTTCAACACAAAACGAAATATTAAGAGGGTTGTTTATTACATTTGATACGCCGGCGATTTTTAACAATATCGACTCATCGAGTGTGGGCTTTTGAAAAAATAACTCAAAATTATTAAAGTCGAATTTGCACAAACTAGAAAATTGCCTTAATCTAGATAAAACAAATACGATATATTAATATATAAAAAAAGTTAATATTTAAAGCAAACCTACGAATCCTACGATTGTCAATGATGAGTAACTAAAAAAATCTCATAAAATTACTACTGACTTTCGTAGTAATTTACATTACTATAGCGAGTATGATTCTGGAGAATATTAAAGTAGAAGAATATGACATTTGGAAAAATCGAAATTTTCGAAATAAAACCGAATTTATGAAATCTCATTTATAAAAAAAATCTAAATTTTCAAAAAAATCTTTCATAAAAGTGGAAATAATAAAAAAATAAAAATTCTGAAAAACACCGAAATTTTGAGAAATGGTCGAGAATTTTAAAAAGTCAAAATCTTGGAACCCCTAATTTCTAAATAAAACCGTAAAAAATTTAACTTTCAACGTTTATACTCAAAATTTTATCAATAAAATATAAACTGAACATTTATTCTTGGGATGGCGGAAAAATAACTAAGTTTAAAAAAAACTTAAAATTTGTAGAAAAAATAAACAAAAAGAAATGTTCCAGTTTTCGTTAAGATTTCATTTTAAAAAAATATGAAAATTTTGGAGGCAAAGATGGAAATTTCGAAAATAAAGTCAAAAATTGTAAAAAATGTTAAAACTTGAGTCTACAAACGTTCTTTAAAAAAAGGTAAACAGTCGAGGAAAAGGCAAACTAAAAAACCAGTCAAAATTTCCAAAAAGTCAAATTCTAAGAAAATTAATTTCTTTAGAAAAATTCGATGTTAATAAAAATGAGAAATTTGGAAAAGAAACCAAATCTTGGGAAAAAAGTCGAAATTTCGACTACCGAATGAAAAAAAAGATCGAATTTTTTCTAAAAAAAGTCAAATTTTAAGAGAAAGATACAGTTTCGAGCAGTCATTTATGAAAAAAACGAAACTTGAACAAAAAAGTCAAAGTTTTAAGACGAATTTCGAGGAAAATATTTAGATTTCCCGGAACATACAGGATCGCATTTTAAGGTAAATTACAAATTTTCGAAGAAAGTCCGATTTTGAGAAAAATTTAGAAATTCCGATTATTTTTAATTCGTTTTTATTTCGACTTTGTTCTCGTAATTTAAAAAAAGAAACGAATTTGAAAAAGAAACGAATTTGAAAAAGAAACGAATTTGAAAAAGAAACGAATTTGAATAAGAAACGAATTTGAAAGAGAAAAATTCGAAATTTGAAAAGAAAGTTCGAAATTTCGCGAAAAAGGACGAAATTTGGTAAACGTTCCAAATTGCCCAGAGAGGGTCTAATTTGATTGAAATTTTGGAAAAAAGACGAATTTGGAAAAAAATGAAATTTCCGGAATTTTCTCTTGACTGCTTTAATCGGAGGCAGACATGCGCACTAATTTGTCCCACCCTATAATTTCCAGATAAAAGACGAATTTTGAAAAATAAATAGAAATTTTTAAAAAGTCTTCTCAGTTGAATATTCAATTTTGCCCTACATTTCCCTATTCTAGCTACGTCTCTGATGCCAAAAACTATGGCATTTAAAAAAAAATCAGTATAATTATTTATAAACGAATTTGTTTTTCCTCAATTATATTAGATGTTTAAGGGTATGTTACATTTTCCAATAGAAATAGAATAAATCGATCAATGAGAAAATTCATTATGAGTTACACGTACGATATTTACCAATATTGGGTAAATTTGCATCGGTTCTCGAGTCATCGCGAATTGGGGCAGCTATCTCGCCAGCGAGGACGATCGGTGGAACCTAGATGGCAACGACAGGTTAAATTGGAAGGTTCATTTTATTAAATACTTCGATACTATCGATATTGTTGTAAAAATCGCGCATATCGTCATTAGCGAAATAATCCCTCAGTCGAGACTCGGACCACATTTGTAAATGCACGAAATTCTTGTAAACAGGTTATTGACAAGGCAAAAAGTGATTTCGATCGTAAAATGCGCCAGAGGCTTATCAACTGTCCGAACGGTTCCAGATCCCTCTGGGGATTTGCAAAGTCGATTGGAAGGAATTTTACATCTTCAAATTTTTCACCTTTATTCGATGAAAATAGCAATATTGTTACTACTTCCAAGGAAAAGGCTGACATGATATCCTTAATGTTTGCTGAAAACTCCAATCTTGATTCTCGAAACGCAGAATCTCATACTCTTCCTAAAGTTGGCACTTCGATGCGGCTGAAGTTGTTTTCAGACAACGCACAATCAGGAAGATTCTCTTTGAGCTGGCGACACCTCGAAAGCGCCTGGCTTTGGTGGTATTCCCGCTATTGTTCTTAAGAAATGCGTCCCAGAGTTGACTCCTGTACTAAGCAAATTGTTCACACTCTCTTACAGCAAAGGTGTATTCGCTCGAATCTGGAAATCTGCTAAGGTGCAGCCTGTCCCTAAAAAGGGAAAAAGGGATCTAGCCAACAACTATCGCGTTACATCTTTATTACCCGTTATATCTAAAGTGATGGAAAAGGTTATCAACATCGAGGTTCTCAAATATCTGGAGGAAAATAGAATCATCTCCGACAGGCAATACGGTTTTAGACAACAACGTTCTACTGGCGATCTACTGACATATGTTACTCATATCTGTAAGTCAGCAATGGAAAAACATGGTAAGGCTACGATTGTTGCATTGGATATCTCAAAGGCCTTCGACGGAGTCTGGCACCGATTTCTTCTCATCAAATTAACATCTTATGGTCTTCCTCCTGGACTCTGTCATTTGATATCCAATTTTCTCGCTAACAGATCTCTTCAGGTCGTCGTCGATGGCATCCGAGACATTTGCGATTAACGCAGGGGTGCCGCAGGGGTCTGTCCTATCTCCTACTCTATTTCTGTTACACATAAACGATCTCTTAGCTTCGACTTCCAATCCGATAGACAGCTACAAACATGATAGTAGTCTTGTGTCATCTTTTTTCTCCGACAAACCATTATCTATCGCTGCTTTAGATCGACTAAGGGAACAGCAGATGCAGACGATTAATCGGGATCTTGAAATCATTCTGGAATGGAACAAGAAAAATTTGGTCAACTTCAACGCTTAGAAAACTCAGGCCGTGGTTTTCTCTAAGAAAATATCAAGGGATAATGCAACAAAGATACTAATGGACGGTAAAATCCTTCCGATGGAATCTAATCTATCTATCCTAGGAGTGAATGCGAGCACTAACTTCTCTTGGGACGATCATGTGCGCGTCATTGCCAAATCCGCCTCTCAGAAGCTAGACTTTCTTTTTAGAGGTAAAAAGTACTTCACATGTCGTCAGTTGCTCACAATATACAAGGCTCAAGTTAGGCCAACACTAGAGTTGGGTTGTTACATAGCAATCTGCTACTTTGTCACTGCTACTTATTGAGTAGCATTTGGAACAGTTATCAGTTCCCAAAAGTTACTGCTACTTTTGGAACATATAAGATCCTTCAGTGGCAGTTGTTACACTTTACGTTATCAAAGTTACCTGCTACTTTACTCGATTAACTCTGTGTACTTTCGGTCCGTTTCCTTAAGGAATTGTAGGTTTTATAAGTGTTTCTCTTCAATAGTCGGTAGAATCTTGGAATTCTATTGATATTGTAACGCAATGTAAATAGATGGAATAGAATTTAGAATAGAATAGTATAATTTAGTAAATAAAAAAAAAAGTTTTTAGAAGGATCCGATAAGGAGAAAGCGGCCGCGATAACGAAACAAATGGCAGATAAGCCTTCCAGCAATTTCGGGAACGATACGCCTTATCTGCCGAAAAGTTCTAGAATCCGGGGGCCAAAACTATAAAAGGCGGTCAGCTTTCCCTCGAGTCAGTCAGTTAGAATCAGTGTAATTATTGAGTTAATAGAAGTCAATAATAAGTTAGTTAATTGTCAATTTTGGTGATCAAAGTTGAATTCAGTAATAAAGTGGGAATAATCCATCACGTGTATCAATTCGTACCGATAACGCACGTAACAATATCATTTTGTTGATTTAATAAATAATAAGTCATGTTGATAATCATGGAGCTTATTTTTATATTTTTACCCTTCTTTGTCTATAATTAGTTACTTTTAGAAGACTATGTCAAAATAAAACAGCCAAATTGTACTGATACCTGGTTATTGGCTCTGAAATTTTACGATTTAAATCACATGTTTACCTCTTATAAATTCAAACGTCTCCAAAAACTCACATAATAGAAAACACGACCAATGTTATATCCTACATTCAAGTTCCTCAAACATTAACAGAGTTTATAAAAGATTGTCTACCAAATGAATTAAAAACATATCTTATCGTCCGAAGTGACTGCGACTTGCAGCGATTTAGCGTAGGTACTGTTATTGTTTAATCATACTGTGTCAAAGTAGCAGAAACAGTTTGGTGAAGTAGCAGCTATTTCTAACAGTGACAAAGTAGCAGTAGCAGGTACTCTTTGTAAGTTGCTACTTGCTGCGTTCCATTCCGTTCCGACTTTCAGTATACTACGATATGTGATCCCCTAACGCGTATTCATAATAAGTAACAGTGACAAAAGTAGAAGTTACTTAAAACTGCTACTTAGTTGTAACAAGAGCAAATCTTGTAAATAGCAGTTTTGCCCATCACTAGGCAACACTAGCCAATACTGTTCTCATGTTTGGAGTTCAGCCCCAAAACACACTTTAGCTCTCTTGGATTCAATTCAAAGAAGAGCGATTTGTCTAATTGTTGACGAGAGCTTGACCAATTCTCTCTAAACACTAGAGCACAGGCGTATGATTGGTGACTTGTCTCTTTTCTACAAGTACTATCATGGAAGATGCTCGCAGGAACTAATGCCCAAGGGCAAGATTTTTGAGGCATACACACAGTCGAAGACAGCAAATTCCTATGCAGCTCAACTTGACACATTGAGGACTTCTGCCTACGGAGACTCTTTTTTCCAAGCCGTTACCGAGAGGAATTTTTCCCAAAAATTACAACTTATCCTTGTTTAAGAAGGCGGTTCATCGTCATCTATCTTTTCGCGTCCTACTCGCAGTGCTTTGAAAGCATAATGGGGTCGCCCTTTGCGAGTGGATTAAACTTAAAAAAAAAATTGCGACGCTTTTTCATAATAACAATTTTATCTGAGAAACGTCTATCCTTTTGTTTCCCTTCCGACAATTGCATTTATTTCCTTCAACAATAAGATATTTTGGCGTTTAAATTGTACACAATATTGTGGAGCATTAAAAATTTATCGTTAGGGGTCCATAAAATTGTCTGCGCTCGGAGAGCCAAAACTGCCGAAATATAAAAGGACAAAATATGTTCCATAATGTTGCTGCACTTTCTTGAAGCTTGCATGTAAACGTGCAGCCAATATTTCAGGCTGTTTTAAATATGACTTTGTTTGCATCTTATAATGAAATTGTTTTATCAGCAATTTGGACGTGAAATTTTATTACACTTGACACTTCGTTGCATAGGCGGGAAGTTATTACACCGACTATTACAAAAGGTAATTGAATTTCAAGTAAGCGAGATTCGTTCGCGCGGTCTTTATGGCTAGTTGTTTTATTGCATTGCGCGACCTTTAACATCCTAATATTCGCAAAAGGCGGCGTACGTAATGAAACCACTTACGCCAACATAGATTTTCAAGCTGAGAACTATCGAAAAGGACACCATTTCAGATTAGAATCTTATTGAAATTAACTTTGCACTTTGTTCTAGAATTTTTCAGCACACACAGGTTTTATTACGTAGTTGCACTGTACAGATTAGAGTCATTAGATTACATATTATAGGCAACCTCAGATACAAGTACCTATTTGTTGACGCGGAAAATGATTCAGTACATGTAAGATTTGTTACCCAATTTTCACCCCCTGAATTTCAAAAAACTCATTTACGTTAAGTAAGTAACTCCTGGGCAAAATTTCATGTTTCTGGACAAATTTAGTCTGTGTATGTCTGATGTCAGTCCGAGCTTAGAGTTTAACCAAAAGTAGATTACTTTTCCGAATGAGCACCAAATAATCAATAGATTGATTCATGTTTTACTTCTTTACTATTTTAATAAGCGCTTCATATTATTTTTCAAAGTATCGATGAAACGTCTATTCATGTTGTTTTTTATGTATTTGAATTTATTATTTTTAAGTACTTCTTCCTTGTTATTGTTTCCTTTCGTTGTTATGAATTGCTGACGAGCTGAAATGAGAGCCGAACATCGATGTCCAATGCTACAACCTTTTTTTTACATTTTTCATATCATTATGTTAGAGACTGAGTTTCGTGGCCTCAGTGGTAACCCACTTCAGTAACTTGAACAACTTTAAATATAAAGAGTTTACCATAAAGAATTTAAATTAATACTTACAGCATTAATGTGTACTATGAGAAGAAAAAGATCCATACCTAAAACAAGAGATCAAAGTTACTTTTAAGAATCAAGTTTTAAATATTATCAGATCACATAGACATCAGAAAAATCAAACACTGTCCATAGGCAGAATGGTAATGAGAGATTTAACATTGAGAGCTAATAGTGGGATAGATGGGCGGCGCCTTGTATTCTCCTACACCGGTGTAAACAATTCAACGCAGAGCGCAGCGATCACTGCTGGTGGAGATTTCAGTAGTACATCATAGCTTCTAACGTGTTTTGTTACGGGATTACTACTGGCAGCCAACAATTTTATTAAAATTTGCGTACCACATGCTGTTTGTTCTTTTAGTCCGTTGATTTAATCAACGTCTGAGACAAAATAAAACTGATATTCTTTGATAACCAAAATAAATAAACGAGATTTCTTAAAGAAAATAAATAATAATTCTTATAAAGAATATAACAAAATAGCTCTTTAAACATTACAATATAAGGAGTTCAAATAGGCCGCCAGACTGTGCTAAACAATATTTCAGTCTGTTGTAAAACTCTCGACGAGTTTTTTCTGACATCTAAACTGGAAGATACGAGCATGCTCCGTCAAAGTAGGGGAATACGTTCAGCGGCCGTAGAAAACTATGGAAGGGACAATTCTGAGCGTTTTACATGGACAATGAAAATTTTTCCTTATCTGTATATTCACTATTCATTACACTTTAAATCTATAAAAAATAAAAAGCAATCGTGACTGAATCAAATGAAGTAGCATCAGATGAAGAATGAAATGTTTAAAACATTTCAGCACAAATAACCAAATGACAAAACTTTCGTGTTAAAAAATTTTCATAACCATATTTTTAAAATCCATAACATCTGCTTGAAAATGAAAACATTTTCGCAAATGCATTACATTATTGAAATACTGTATGTGGTATTTATTGAAATAATTTTTCTTGAAGTGATTCGTCTTTCACTTTTACAAGGTCGGTAATATTCACTTATTACTAGCGGGTCGGGAATTTGGATAAGATTCCTTCTAGTAATAAAGCATTTATTTCCCTAACACGTCCCGTATAAATGTCTAATTAGTTTTTCAAAGTCTGATAAATTCTAAATTCATTTACTACCAACGACGATTTACGAATACGACACCAATTGTTACGTTTTTAGATTCGTGAATTTAAACACTTTATTTAAACTAAGAAACAAAACGTAATACGACAAAGAATAACAAGGATCAATTACTAAATATTGAATGAATAGACCGTACTGAATAAATCAGAATAGGGGTGCGCATATGATTTTCTTTCGGACACCTGCTTCCGAAAGTTTCCATCTCTAGTATATTGTAGACGCCTAGACCAGGGGTAGGCAAACTTTTAAACCGAAAGACCCAGCCGCAATAAAAAAAATGTTTTCGTGAATGTCAAAAATCCTGCTTCTAAATACAAATATAAAAGTAAACACGATTCTGTTGTTAATTTCGAAAATAATGCAGAATATTCGAGATTAAAATATGAACCCTCAATTACGAAAATAACCGCCGATGCGATGGATGCGCGCTACCGAAATGACCACCTCAATGATTTAGAGTGTAAATCTAAACGTTCCTTTGTCTAACCTATAACTTCTTATCGGTAATATACGCCGCAGTCATATCGGAGGCTCGGAAGACAGTACGTAGTTTTTTTAAGCCAAAATTTAAGAAAAAATTAGAAATTTCAAAAACCTTGCTGGCCTTAAAAATACAAATCACATAACTAAACACGATTCTCTTGTTAGTTTCGAAAATAATGCAGAATATTCAAGATTAAAATATGAACCCTCAATCACGAAAATAACTGCCGATGCGATGGACGCGCGCTACTGAAATGTCCACCTTAATGATTTAGAGTGTAAATCTAAACGTTCCTTCTTCTAATCTATAACTTCTTAACGATAACATACGGTGCAGTCATATCGGAGGCTCGGAAGACACTCTAGTAGCTTTTTTAAGCCAAAATTTTAGAAAAAACTAAAAATTTCAAAAATCCTACTGGCCTTAAAAATACAAATCACATAAGTAAACACGACTCTCTTGTTATTTTCCAAAATAATGCAGAATATTCGAGATTAAAATATGAACCCTCAAACACGAAAATAACTGCCAATGCGAAGGACTCACGCTACTGAAATGACCACCTCAATGATTTACAGTGTAATTCCAAATGTCTATAATTTCTTATCGGCAATGTACGTCGCACACATATCGAACGCTTGAAAGACACTACGTAGTTTTTTTTAAGTTATAATTTTAGGAAAAATTCGGAATTTCAATAACCCCGCTGGCCTTTAAAATACAAATCACAAGAGTAAACACAATTCTCTTGTTAGTTTCGAAAATAATGCAGAATATTCGAGATTAAAATATGAACCCTCAATCACGAAAATAACCGCCGATGCGATGGACGCGCGCTACCGAAATGACCACCTCAATGATATAGAGTGTAAATTTAAACGTTCCTTCGTCTAACCTATAACTTCTTATCGGTAACATATTCCGCAGTCATATCGGAGGCTCGGAAGGCAATCTACGTAGTTTTTTTAAGCCAAAATTTTAGAAAAAATTAGAAATTTTAAAAACCTGCTGGCCTTAAAAATACAAATCACATAAGTAAACACGATCCTCTTGTTAGTTTCGAAAATAATGCAGAATATTCGAGATTAAGACATTGTAACGAAATGTAAATTGTAGAATTTAGTGCATAAGAAAAGTTTCTAGAAAGATCTGATAAGGGGAAAGCGGCTGCGATAACGAAGCAAACGGCAGATAAGCGTTCCCGAAATTTCAGCAAACGATAAGCCTTATCTGCCGGATTGTTCTAGAACCTGGAGGCCAAAACTATATAAGGCGGTCGGCTTTCCCTCGAAGCAAGTCAATTAGAGTCAGTGTAACTAGTGAGTTAGTAGAAGTTAATAATAAGTGAGTTAATTGTTCAATTGTGGTGATCCAAGTTAAGTTTGGTAATAAAGTGGTGTAATTTACACGTGGTAATCAATTCGAACCGATAAGCCCGTAACAATATGAACCTTCAACCACGAAAATAACTGCCGGTGCGATGGACGCGCGCTACTTAAATGACCACTTCAGTGATTTACAGTGTAGATCTAAACGTTACTTCATCTAACCGAGGGATCGGCAATCTATTAAACCGAAAGAGTCAGCCGCAGTAAAAAAATTGATTGAATTTCAAAGAGCCACAAATCTTTATTTTTGATTTTTACATTTCATTTTAAAATTAAATCAGACAAATCAAACAAAATATGGGACAGAGGCTGATTCATGAAGGCAAATGAAAATACATTCAGCCCAAAAGATCTTTAATTGCTCAAAATTTAGACTTTTACTTCAAAATTTGCCTTTTTTTTCGCAATTTCGATTTATTTAACTCTTCTCTATATTATACTTCTTTTTTAATATCTATTTTGTTCCCAAAATTAGACGTTTACCCCAAATCTTCCTTCCTTCTCAAAACACGACCATTTATAAAAATGTTTACTGTTTTCTAATTCGACTTGCTGGAAGATTCGACTTATTTCTCAAAAATTCATCTTTTGTCGATTTTTTAATAAAAAAAGTAGAAATTTGAAGTAATTGGATATGTTAAGCAAGTGTCGGATTATTTCGACCATTTTTCACAGGTTTCTTTATTCGAAATTTAGATCTATTCTCAAATTCAGTTTTCCATAATTACATTTTCCCGACTTTGTTCTAAATGACGGCTTTTTTCTAGAACTTTCTACATTCTTTTTAAAATTCGTCCTTTTACCCAATTTCAACATTTTCCCCATAATTGACTTTTACTAAACATCTAAACTTTTATTTATTTTCTACAAATTTGAACTCGTTACGCAAAATTCGGTTTTCTTTTCGAAATTTCGACTTTTAAAATTCGACATTTTATTGCTTCTGCAAACTGCGATTTTTTTGATGAAATTTATCTACATATTTTCAAAATGTTTGACTTAATCTCAAAATTTGACTTTCTCTGGGAAATTTTGACCTTCAACACTTCAACACTTTTCTCGAATTGTCTATATTCTTTTAAAAATTCGTCCTTTTTCCAAATTGAGCCATTTTGCCCAAATATTAACTTTTACAAAACATTTTAACTTTTATGTATTTTCTACAAATTTAGACTTGGTTCGCAAAATTCGGTTTTTTTTTTGAAATTTCGACTTTAAAAATTCGACTTTTTATTGTTTCTGCAAGCTGCGGTTTTATTGGACGAATTCGTGAATTTTCAAAATATTTGACTGAATCTCAAAATTGGATTTTTTTCCTAAAATTTGACCTGTCTCTAAAGATTAACATTTTTCTCGAAACTGAAAGTTGTAAAAACATTGCCCTTTTTTTCAAAATTATTTTACCAATTCTATCAAATTTAGAATTTATCTGAATATTTGGAGTTTTTTTTAATTCGTCATGTGCTCGAAATTTCAAATTTATTCTCAAAATTTAGCTTTCTCTGGAAAAATGTTTTTTCTTCTGATCTGAAAAACCTTGGCTTTTTAAAAGTTCGACGATATTTTCTTTTACAATTGCTCTTTTCGAAATTTAACAATTGTTCACAAAATTTAAATTTGTCTAAAAATTGAAGTTTTAAATTTGTTCTAGGTTTTAATCCACTGTGGAAATTCGAGGTTTTTTTAAGTTTTATCTTTTTGGAAACTTTTGACAAATTCATTTTTTTTTAAATCTCTTTTTTTCAAAATTCGGTATTCTCTGAAAATTTCCACTTTTATTTCGAACTAAATTCATCTATTTTCAAATCTCAAAATTTAATTTTTTTCTTAAAATTTGACTTTCTTTGGCAATTTTTGACCTTCTGTTAAAATTCAATACTTTTCTCGAAACTGGAAGTTTTATCGGCGTTTTCTTTTCTTTCCAAATTGTTTTACCAATTTACTCAAAATTCGAATTTATCTGAAAATTTGGAGTTTTTTTTTAATTCGTCTTTTTCTCGAAATTTTAATTTATTCTTAAAATTTAACTACCTCTGGAACATTGTAAATTTTTTATTTTCTTCTACTCTGAAAAACTTCGACTTCTGAAAAAATTCGACAATTTTTTTAAACTTTTAATTTTTTACAAATTCTCTTTTCAAATTTTACAATTTTTCACAAAATTTAAATTTATTTAAATATTTCAGGCTTTTAAATTTGTTTTGCGAATTTCAATATATTGTAAAAAATTCGAAGTCTTTTTTAAGTTTTGTGTTTTTGAAAACTTTTCACGAATTCATTCTTTTCGAAATCTCTTTTTTTCAAAATTAAGCTTTTTCTGGAAATTTCAATCTTTATTTCGAACGAAATTCATTTATTTTCAAATGTCAAAATTTGATTTTTTTTCTTAAAATTTGACTTTCTCTGGGAAATTTTGACCATTTCAATACCTTTCTCGAAACTGAAAGTTTTATCGACATTCTCTTTTCTTTCGAAATTATTTTGGCAATGTTCTCAAAGTTCGAATTTATAAGAAAATTTGGATTTTTTTTAATCGTCTTGTTCTCGAAATTTCTTCTCAAAATTTAAATCTCTCGGAAAATTACAATTTTTTGTGGAAATTTCGAGCTTTTCTTAAAATTTTGATTTTTTTCTTGAAATTTTTCCTAAAATTTGTTCTTTATTGAAAAACTTCGACTTTTTTAAAGTTCGACACTTTTCTTAAGCTTCCAGTTTATTTTTATAATTTCTCTTTTTGATATTTTACAGTTAAAAAAAAATTCAAATATGTCTAAAAATTTCAGGTTTTCGATTTGTTCTGGGTTTCAATCTATTGTCAATATGCGCCTTTTTTTTCTAAAATTTTACCCTCTTTTTATGAACTTTTGATAAATTCATTTTTTTTTAAATTTCTTCCTTTTTGAAATCTCTTCCTTTTTCTCAATTTTTTCGAACTCTCTTTGTTTTTCTCAATATTTTCGAAATTTCTTCCTTTTTCTCAAAATTCGGCAAATTTCAGCTTTTATTTCGAACTTTGATATTTGCTGTTTCTATAAATTTATATTTTTTTCATAAAAGTAATTCAACTTTTTTTCACAAAATTTTAAGTCTGTAGAAAATTTACAAATAAAAAAATAGAAATCACGAGAAAAAGATTTTTTAGAAATTTCGACTTTCCAAATTGGTCTTTTTCTAGAAATTTCACAATTCATGTGTTTTTTTAAAATGTTAATGCAAATCAATCAAAAATTTTGACAAAATACTTTTTGAAATCACAACTTTTTTGATAAATGACCAATTAAGTGTTCTGTAATTAAACAGTTAAACGTGCTTAAAATTGAAAATATGTACAACCGCAACCATAGACTAGTTTCGGCCTTCCTTGGCCTCATCATTATGGCACGGTGGATGTTGCGATGCAACCCGTGATACAAGCTTAGCCTTGTCTACGTGAACTTTGCAATTGCAATCTAGTTTTCATTAGATTCTAATAAAATTAAATTTCAATTGTATCGTAATAAACTTGTATATATTCGTATATACAAGGCCTATTATAATTTTTTTGTCAACATTTAAGCAAAATGTGAAAATTCCTAAAAAGCATTTTTAGGAAATTTCGACTTCTGTAGGTCACTTGTTTAATAAGTACTCATTTTCTGCGTGTCTGTCCACTCTAGTTTTTATTTATTTAGTTTTTTACGGGAATTTTAAGAGCCGCCATTGTATTTTAAAGAGTCGCATGTGACTCGCGAGCCGCGGTTTGCCAACTTCTGGCCTAGACGCTTGCACATGAATCACTTCACGATAGCAGCAGTCTGGCACGTACCATAAAGTACGTCTTTACAGCACGTGTCTTAAAGTACCTCTTTATGGTACGTGCCAACGTACTTCGCGATTTCTATTACATTAATTTGTTACAATGTATCTGTTTATAAGTAAAATGTATCAGATATTCTCTGTATCTTCTTTGCGAAGTTTTGTTAATTCCATTTATGTTGAGTGCCATTTTCTTCGCCAGTTGCTTCTTGCAGACGTTGAAATTTTCAGTTACCTTTTTTTGTTAAGGAATGGCAATCTTTTATAGATTGCCCCAAACAGCTCAGTTGATATTTCTGATTTCTCTTGAACATACATTTATGCATATATGTATGAACTATTCTCAGCAAGCTTATGTAATTTCAGAGCGAGTTCAGCTAAATTTACGGGCCTTTTGCATATTTCAAAAAGCTTCCATAATTCTTATTAATCCGTTTCCGTTGAAAATCTCAAGCAGGACAAATATGTAATCCTAATGAGCATTTTGCATTTAGCTCCAAAGTCACGTACTTCTCCGGTTTTGTTTAATTTTGTCGTGGTCTGCAACGCAGCTCGCTAACTTTGTGCCCTGAAAGCTGAATTAGAAGGGACCAAAATGAAACCTACAAACTTTTCAGCTTTCACTGGAGGAAATGTCGTATTTTTATCTCGATGCTCTTTTTATATTTTGAAGGGCTACTTTCTTACAAAAGAGAATGTTTTCGGCATAAAAGAAGGCACGATACTTTCTCCTTAATGCTTTTTAAAGGATTTCAGGTCTCGGTTGATAAGGATTCTTAAAAAATTATAAAGTCTATGCACGGAATAAAACCTTTTTAAATGATCCGGGTGAAAGCGGAGCGCATAGGGAAAATAAAATCGGGCAAACGGTAATTTTGACTAAAACAGATTTAGATGATAAGAAATTCGGTATTGCTCTTTCACTGGATCGCAGAGAACGACCAAAGTGGGTATGTAATGCAAGCAAACTTAAGCAGATACGAGGTCGTAAATGTTAAATTCTTCAATTACAATCTTCTATTTTAACATTGAAAACTATCGTTTTTACATAAACAACTACTATTTTCGATTCTAAGCGCAATGACCGCCTTGCATGCACTTTAATAAACTAATGCTAACTCCGAAAATATTCATCTATCGGCATGGGAGATTGAACCTGGCACCCACTACGCAATACTCCAACAATGTTGATAATTTTAAAGTTTAATTCTCAAGATACGACTACACTCGATACTATCTGCAATCTACAAGTATATAAGTTTATTATGTGGAAACTTCAATATATGCACTGTTTAAATTGTGTTTTAGTTCCACCAAATTTTTAGATTGATTATTATTTTAATTGCTTAATTATAGAATCACTGTGCAGTACAACAGTGAGAAATGTTGCAAATGGTCAAAACATACCAACCGATGGACATGTCAGAAACCAGCAGACAGTAATATTCAGAGTCCTGATGAAATTTATCCTGTCAAGGCGAGAATGAAATAAGCTAATTGTTTCAACATTTCATCAGCAAAAGCTCTTACGTTCTAGTACTCGTAATATGTGTATTTTGCGTTAGTCGCTGCACAGTAGCCCATACAAAATGTGCCTGTCGTTTACGCGAAATTTTATTCATACTCTTGCATTTGCTCGTATGATTAACGAGCTGCGGATTATAACGAAGTTGGGCCCAATGAAAACGGCTCTCACCAGTCTCTGGCTCTCACTGTACAGTGGGCCCCGCTCAGAAATATGTACCACCGACACGTACACGTTGTAACAATATTCATCATAGCCGGCTTGTTGTTTAGACACCAACTGCTGGCCAAAAGCCTCTAGATTTATGTCCGTATTAATCATTTGCCTCTCAAGTTTAAGAGAATCTACATTTCGGCCTTAAAATTCCACGGTCTTGTGGTCGATTCGCCGTAAATTCTACTCTCCCGCTTGCTACAGATGTTACGTCGTTTAATAAATGATGCGAAGAAATGCGGGCTTTCATATAGAACGAGCTTGCGCCATAAAAGAATCAATGAGGATCATGCTGCATTTTAAAATGAAAATAATTACATCCTCACGATGCGCCCAAGAAGAAAAGAATTGAGGCTTGCATGATTGTTCCCGTTTGGTATAGGGGATGTGCCAGAATCATTGTACATTTATCTTTGAAATGAAAACTTCTTACATCACCACCAAACTAACGTACTCTAATGTGAACGGTTTGTGGCAGGTATGAGTAGAAAATCTTACTTTTTGATACTGTAACTGTAACTGTAAATGTAATTATAAAGTTTAGTTGGGAATTTTCTAGAAAATTTGATAAGGGAAAGCGGCCGCGATAATAAATCAAACAGCAGACAAGCGTTCCAGAAATTTCGGCAAACGATAATTTGCTTGTTCCTTCTAGAACCCGAAGTGGGACCTATATAAGGCGGTCGGCTTTCCCTCAGTTAGTTAGAAGTCAATGAATAAGTTAGTTAATTAAATAATGTTAGTGGATTAAAATTGTAGTATAATATCGAAATCAGTTGGAAATAAAGTGGTTACAATTCACCAAGTGTTAATCATTCGAACCGATGACGCGCAACAATATTACAACGAATTTGAAAATTAAAAAAATTGCTTTGCTACTTTTAAGTTTTCTCTTCTATCGTAGTCCTATGACTGACTAATTTTTTTTACAAATTCTCCACTGCTGTACTTTTTTTTATTTAAAGTGTAAATTTTTTAATAATTCAATTTCAACTTTAAATCGATGTTTTAGAAAAAATTGAAACTTTAAGATGACAAATCGAAATTTTGGAAAAAATTTAGAATATACAATTTATCAGTACAGGATATACTTCTCCCGGAATTGGACCTTATCAAAGAACTACTAAAAGTGTACAGAAGAGTTTCACCTCTGGTATGGTGGACATACTGAGTTACCATGCTCTTCTGTCTAAACTTTCTTATCCTTTGTACCAATTTTCAACGCGAATATCCGAGCACCAAAGATGTCTTAGGTCTGGTTTATTTTCACAGTCAGCCATTGCCCGAACATCAACATGAGACCGGACATAGGATTCTCTTTGATAATATTTCAATTATATCCAATATTCCCAATTACTAAAATAGGAAGATACGCGAGGCCATTGAAATCCAAGAATTTTCCAAAAACATCAACAGAGACGACGGTTACATGCTTTTCTTCATCTGGAAACCAACCATCGGAAATCTTCGGAAGTGATCGCGCAGACGAATGGTATATAAAGTTTCCCTTTCCCTCTTTCCTGTCAGAAGAGTTTCGCCTCTGGTATGGTGGACATACTGAGTTATCGTGCTCTTCTGTCTAAACTTTCTTATCCTTTGTACCAATTTTCAATTCAGAAGACTTTCGCCTCTGGTATGGTGGACATACTGAATTACCGTGCTCTGATGTTTTGAAATTGGCCTTTTCATTCTTTCATTTTTTTTTGCATATTCCCTCATATTCCTCTTTTCATTTTTTCTTTTCTTTGTTCCTGAAGAAGCCCCCTATGATGGTGGGCGAAACGTCGAACACTTTTAGTAGTTCTTTGTCACGGTCCAATCCCGGAAGAGGTATATCCTGTACTGACTCTGGCCGTGGAAGCCTTCGTTATCATACAATTTATCAGTAAGAAATTCTAAATTTCTTAGGAGATGTAATTTTTAAATGCGGACAAAGTTAAAATCTAAGAAGTTAATCTTGATTTGGCTTAAACTTCTTAGAACAATTCACGACATCTACCGACAGATTCTTTAAATTTTGCTCGTATAATTTCCCTAAAAAAATGGAAAAATCTTCGCCAAAAATGAAAAGCAAGCACTTCTTCATATTTTATTATCACTTTTAAATAAGGAAATGTCCACTTAGACAGTAACAAATCTAGGCTCTGACCCTTAGGCAATTCTCTTATTCGCCATAAATCTCACGGCAAACAGTAAAACAAAGGCCCTACCCTTATATGCGATGGGCGTTTGCCTACATATTGGATTTGGTCGGCAACTTCGGAAAACGACAACATTCCAAGAAATAGATTTTTTCACCCTCCTTATCTCTGAAATATTTATGTTGAATTCGCTCTTAAACATGGCGAAATTGGCGACAGAAAAACGCTTTTAGGAGATCTGGTGACAGTTAAGCTGGGATAAGGAATCGATTAGTAGTAATTAAAATTCAAATTTGTCACTGTTGAAACCTAGATTGTTACTTGGTTAGATCGGTTAAGCATTATTGTTACATATTACGAATTTTGATTTGATTATTATAATTTGATAATTAAGTTGGATTTAAAAGATAAATTTACGCCGTTGATTGTTTGACGAGAGACAAGTATTCATAACTATTAAACTTTATTAACGATTAAAACGACAACAGATATTAAAAGTTCCACAACATTTCAATAAATATTTGCTATGACTGGACCTGGTTTCGCGTTTCAGCATCATCGGCGGATATATTGCTGAAAAGGGAAATCAGGTCCGGTCATATCAAATATTTAGCGAAACATCGAGGAATTTTTTATACCAGTTATTGTTTTAGTCCTTAATAAAATTTAATAGTTATGAATATTGTTACGGGCTTATCGGTTCGAATTGATTACTACGTGTGAATTACACCACTTTATTACCAAACTTAACTTGGATCACCACAATTGAACAATTAACTCACTTCTACTAACTCACTAATTACATTGTACTCTAACTGACTGACTTGAGGGAAAGCTGACCGCCTTTTATAGTTTTGGCTCCCGGCTTCTCGAACTTTTCGGCAGATAAGGCTTATCGTTTGCCGAAATTTCTGGAACGCTTATCTGCCGTTTGTTATCGCGACCGCTTTCCCCGTTATCAGATCCTTCTAGAAACTTTATTTATTTACTAAATTCTACAATTCCATTCTAAATTCTATTCCATCTATTTACATTGCGTTACAATATTGAAGAATTCACAAAGTAAGGGTTAAAAAAGTCAATTATTGAGAGACAAGTACCCAAGTAGACGATATAATTTGGTCAAGTTTTTCGCCACTTTTTAGTCGCTTTTCCCATTTACTCGCACCACTGGGTATTTTCGATTTAGTCGTGTTTTTTCTCGTTTTTCCTAAGTGATTAGCCGAACGAAGGATACGAGAGCGTTCTCTGACAAGTTAACCAGTCCGCAAAGTAAATGTCCATTCGGTCACTTATAAATCCTGTAATGTGCGAATTCAAACATTTTTATTGTTTTACTTAAAGTTGCAAAAATTCATGTGGACTGCTGACAGAAGTGAAAACTTAAAACTAGCAAATAACAGTAATGAAATGTTTCCTGATGTTATTGAATATGAAGTAATTTAATTGTTCTGGAACTAACCTAAAATGTTTATATATTTTGATATCTGCGGTGTACATACCTAAAATTTTATATTACATTGAATTCAGATGACAGACAACTAATACTAGCTAGCCTTGATCCTGAACTAATCTTTTCATTTATTCATCGTGATATCATTCAATGTATTCATCACAATTATTCCGTAGTTAAATCTCTCATTTTATAATAGCAAAAAAATACTCTGTTATTTCATATTTTGGAAATAACTGGGTCACAAAAGCTAAAAGTCAAAATATTTAACTATGATTGTTATTATATTACTCAAATATTTAATAAAGATTTTAAGAAATGTCATTTAAAAATATAACAGCGTCGCCACACGCTCCGCCAAATGTTACTCATATATGTAATACTTCTATATGGCGTGTTTTGTACCTTCGATTGTGTTCAAGAGGCGCGATGGATATATATGTTTGTCTTTTTGGAGGACAGAATTTATTAACCAATCCCGCTTCTCGTCAGTTATCTTTGTTGTCATTCATTTATTAGTGTTCCCGCCCATCTTGTCATCTGTTCCCGCTATAAATGAATGAATACTTGTCCTCCAAAGAGTACGACATATACTTTCATCTCACCTTTTCGACAACGCATTTTGTAGTGGATTATAACACGCCATATAGAAGTATTACATATATGATGTTACTAGTTCTTCCATTTGCAATACGCAGGAGAAATTATGTACGTATAAAGCGTTTGTCTCGATTTCTATTTTAATCATGTTTGTCGCATACCTTCTTTCGAAGTTGACGCTTGCCAGTAATTTGCCAACGTTGTTTCATTTCTGAAATAGTCAGCTTTCGTTTACGGAGAGAATAGGAATAATAATAATTAAATTAAAACACAATTTAAACAATTATGTATACACATTTTCATATATCCAATTACCCTTCAGGGGTAGGCTTAGATTATCAGTCCAGTTTAGCTTTCAAGGCTGTAAGCTGGAGTGGTCCAGAGTTTAGAATCTATATTATGCATGGCGGGGTCCTAGCTATCGATCCCACGTTATTTTAATTATATGGGAGGTTCTATTCATAGATACGTAAACTATAAACATTAGAGCATGTCGCCTAGGAGACGTGATGGTGACCCGAAACCATTAGTTTTTTTTCTATCAAAACGCGTCTAAAGAAGATTTCACTTCAAAAATTCAATGTGTGTGTCTACACCGTCTGACGAGTCACCGTTTCCACTCTTCACTTCACTTCGTTGTTGCATTTTCAATTCCATTGTTGATATTAGGAAGTTTGACCAAGTGCAACGTTTACCAAGTTCTGCTTTTAGCCGATGAAAAGCAAATTAAAGCGAAAGTTACACAAAGTAGCAAATGTCCTTTCGTGGTACATTCATAAATTAAACGGTGTTAGCGTAGCACGGAGCAGGTCAAACATGAGTGCTCATGAATGGAGAAAGTATTCTCAGCAGCGGACGAAAGACTTAGGAGCTAAGAGCTTTACTTCGACGTCAATAAAACATTACGTGCCTGCACTTTCAACTCATTTTAAATTTCTTTCAGTTAGAGTAATGGGCAATTTTATTAGCACATGAATAGGGGGGGTTGCTTAATGTTTGTTTATTATGCTTCCTATGGGTTGTACCCGCGGATTCCATATTTTTGATGTCGTCTTCGATATACTAAGCAGTAAATGACACGATTTTGATTTTAGCCCAAAGAAGATTTTACATAAAATTATTTTATATAATTTTGTATAAAAAAACTTATTTCGTTTTATTTTACCTTTACGAAAAGTATGCGCTTTGAAAGTTTCAAGATTTCTCTGGGATTTTTGGTATTGAAAAGTATAGTCACCATCCTTGAGCTATCCATTATTTGCACAGTTATACCAAGTTAAATGAAAATGTCTAGTTACTCAAATTTTTACTTCTTCATTGAATTTTCCGGAATTTGTGGAAAATACTTTGTAATTTTCAGAATTCGACTTTCATTTTCTGTTCAATTATTATTTGCAGAACTATTGATTACGAACTTTTTTTTAAACGAGAATTAATCTCTCTGAAGATGATAAACGCGTTAGAGCAACCTCTATTGTGTTTTTTAATCTTTCTTGGTTTCAAAGGACAAGATTTGTATTTCAATTTTTGAAGGTAACCAAGGATCGGTCCGTTTCACCAGAATTAATCTATAAACCCGGCCCTCAGAAACCTGAAAAAAAAATTTTGTATTTCTTTTTGAAGATAACCAAGAATCAGTCCATTTCACCAAAATTAAACGAGAATAATTCATATGCAAGTAAAATGCAACCTAGACTACAAATTCATGCAGCCCTCCAGGCGGCGTGTATAGTGGATCATAAGTAGCCGAACTACCAACAGTTAAAACACTGCCACCTAGCGAAGCGGTTGCTCTCTAGGAAAAAGTTCCCAGAAGACAAGGATTCTAATGCACAGACCAATAGGTTGGAACATTTATTAGATTCGAAGTTTGGAAACCAAATACCGGTTTCGATCTTGTTAGATCTCGTCAGTTTGATATATCCAACTCGAATGCTAACAAATGTTCCGACAAGTAACTACTAAAAAATATACCAAACTGACGAGACCTAACAAGATCGAAACCAGTATTTGGTTTCCAAACTTCGAATCTAATAAATGTTCAAACCTATTGGTCTGTGCATTAGAGAATAATTCAGATAAAAATAAAAATCATCTTACAGAGCTTTGAAAACCAATCAAATTTAAAGGGATTAAATTATGTAGATGAGGGATGAAATCACTGGAAACATTATTAAACATCTGAGAACCTGTTTAACAATAAGCGAAAATTTGGAAAAACATCCGGTCGATTTATTATTGATAACAAAAACTCCTCTGTTAGATAGATAGACTAAGTGGTCATAATTAAGAGATCAGAAACAATTATGTAAATTATACTCAATTTATATTTTGCCTACAGCTTACTGAAAGCTCAATCTGGTCCTAATTAGATCCAATAATTACTAAAATTGCGTAAAACAACAACAATAAGATCATTTTTTTTATCTTTATCATAACCTAAATTCTGAACATATCATTCTCGGCGAATAGCTTGGTGATATTTTACGAATAAACATCACGTTATTCTTTTTTCAGTATCAGTGACAGCTTGGTATAAAACAAATGAACAGGGCAACACATTACGTTTTCAACAATCAAACAATATGAGAACATCGATTTTCCATTAGCTTAAAATTCTAAAAGTTTCGTACAGAATGGGAACAATAAAAAGTTCTTGTACTTGTGAAAACATAATCAATCATCGAGTCTGAGGCTCGGATGGTGTATTCACATCGTATTAACCCTTTGTTGCCGTCCGAACAAGTAATATTGCTTCTGAACTATGACACAATTACTTTATCATGTGAAAAAAAGGTGCCCATCAAAAACTCCCAAACAAAAGTTTCCATGTTTACTTTTTTGTGAAGTGAACTCGAGCAAATTTAATTGTTTGGATAATTTTTCATATTTTTAGTAAAGTGAAGCGCACTATTGATCGTTGCCTTTTAATTTTATCAATTGACGAAAACGCATAAAACTGTGGATGAGAATATTTGCTTTCTGTTTATGGCAATCATATTTCTATTAAATATAATTTGATACGATATATGCATTTATAGCTCTTTATTCTAGATGGTTTCAAAAAAGGTTAGTTAAAATAAAGCAAAACGTTAAAAAAACATTTCAGTATGTATATGTACATCAGTATATATATGCACATTCATTGTGTTCATCAAAGCTGATATTCAGTTTCAAAGAGATGCATTGTACAAAAACAAATGTCACACCGATGTAAAAACCAGGAACGTTTACATAAATATATTCATGTTTTTACCACATCGGTTGCCGAAGCGGATTTTTTTGTTGGCGGTTTTATGGCCGGTGACAAACAATTTTGTGCCATTTATCATGAGTAATTTATAAAATTAATTACATATGAAATACATATGTTTTGATGTAAAACAACTAATGGCGCCAATGCTAAAAATACTCCTGGGTATATTGCTTGAATTTCAGTTCAAATTTCGCCACACTTATTAAAAAAATATGTACGATATCTCGTTAAAAAATTGATGTACAAATCTTGTTTCCTTACACCAGGAAAATGAAAAAACACAACAGTTGCTTTAACGCGTTTCGATAGCTAAGTTATCATCTTCAGAGAGATACTATATGATTATCTCTCTCATCAGGAATCAGAACAGTTGCTCTAGCACGTGCAACTGTTATGTTTTTTAATTTTTCTTGATTTCAGGGGACAAGATTTGTTTTTCAATTTTTGAAGATAACGAGGAACCAGCCCGTTTCACCAAAAAAGATATTAACAAGATAAAAGCACACAAAAAAATATAGGTACCCAGTATGAAAAAAACTAGAAAATAAATGCTTGGGGTAGGAAAGCTTTCCTTTAATCAAAAACGGTATCATTAGTTATTACCTGAATTACCCTCTGAATGTAGAACTACCAGAGACTAAAAATTACCCATTTTATTCTTTAAAATACTTCATCTTATCTCGGCAACATTTCTTTAATGTTGTATAACGCACAACGAGGGAAATCTTTATAAAACACATTTCTTAGCGACTTCCAAATTAGCTCACGTCTAATAAACACTGCAAGCAATCAAATTCGAAATGTGTTCTCGAATACGTCCCTGAAATAGAACGATGATGAAGAGCACCATGGGGCACTTTGCCTAGGTGGTTTCGATATTAACGTCAAGTACACAGCAAAATTATAGCGGCAAGCTTACAATTAGGAAACGGCCTGTACGTCGAGCCTGTTTGTTGTACAGATTATACCATAAACTCCTCCCTATATCTGATATAATCCAGGTGCGATAACTCATCATCCTGCACGAGATATATGTTTAGATAAACCAATTTATGATCGTAAACTGCAATGAATTAAAGAGGTGTTTTAAAATCGATATCAAGTTGGTCATTCGTCAAAAGTTATTGAATTATAAAAGAAATTGAATGATAATAACGAAATAAAAATATTAGAAATTCGAAAAACTTTTTTTTACAATATCACCTTTATTTTTATGAGGAATCAGAAAATGCAGCTAAGAAATATACCATTTAAAAATATGAAGTTGGTACCCTACATATATTAATTTTGTAAAAAGAAAAAAAGAGAGAGAAAAGAGATGGAGTTGCTCTTAAAAAGTTTATTTTAACTGCAGACATTAGTGAGATATCTTACTATTCCGCACTAGATGGACACGCTGTATATAAGACACAAATAAATACTCCCTCGGTTAAATTTACCCCCGAGATAATTTTATCCTCTTATTTGCATAATAATTTCGCTTGTGATTGATTTTCACGGCAATTAATGAAGCGTTAATTGGCAGAGAGATGTTTATAAAAAAAAGTGCTTTTAAGACCGATTTTTGACTATCAAAGAGACAGATGTCAATGGAATAGCCCCCGACCGTTTTGATAGGAACTGTGGGATTCCAATTAACGTGGTTATCATTAAAAAGTCATTGATGTTCTCGCTTTGATTAGTGGCCACTCGCTGTGTAATTGGGTAGAAAATTGGCTATACAAGCGCGACAGGGTTGGTTTGGATAATTTGGTGGTGTAGATAAAAATAAAAACGCCCTGGAGAAATATTTATATATTATACCAGGTTTACAGCGCTCTAGAATTCCCTTTCTATGACTTTTAATATCGACTAATCCATATTAATATTATAGAGAACTTCTGGTCGACTGAAAAACCTAATCATCAGCGCAGAGTCCAAACTACTGAAGTCAGAAACGCGAAATTTGGTCAGAGGATTCTTTTGTTGGTGTAGATAAGCAAGAGTTTTTTGGAAATTCGAAACAATTTATACTTAAATAAGCAGTTGGATCTTCTAGACACACCTCTAATTGAAGCTTTGTATGAGAATTCGGATTAGACGGAATATTCGTAGGAGTCCGTGATCCATGAAGCTTCTTAGCATAACAACAACTAACCAAACTACTGGCATAACTGCCAAAGATGCTAAAAACCAAAGCTAAGTCCGGTCATAACAAATATTTATAGAAACACTGTTGAATTTTTATATCTCTTGTTGTACGAGGGTAAATCGAATATGAACCAAAATTTGTTTTTAAACAGTGGCGGCTGACGTAAGGCACTGTGGAACTGCAACACCCCCAATTGGCTTACGAGTTTTTTTCTCAACATTTTCTGAACACTTTTCATTACACAATTTTTTGTAGAAATTTTAAATTTTCTCCGATTTTTTTTATAGGCATTTTAGGTTTCTTTCAGAAAGTTACGACATTTAAAAACCAATTTTATTTTTAATTTTGATCAAAATCACATTTTCAATAACTAATTTTTGAAAAAGTTTTGATGAAAAAATTAATATTTCGAGCAGGAATTAAAATGTTAAGAAAAAAACTAAATTTCTTTGAAAATGTCAACATTTTGAGAAAATAATTACAATTTCAAGAAAAAATCTAAATCCAACTCATCTTGCATCTAAAAATAAGTTAATACGGTATCTTCGAATTTTTACCTCAAATCTCATTTTGTATAAAAAAAGTTTTTTTAGATATTTCAATTTTTTTAGGAAATTATAATTTTTTCTGCAAAGTTTCCATTTTTCTTAAATATTTTATAAAAAGAAATTTTCTCGAAATTTCCATTTTTCCCGAAAGTGACGTTCTTAAAATTTCGTCTAGAAATTCCAACTTCCCCAGATTTTTTTTGTTCCTCTAATTTGCTTTAAAAATGTCAAGTTTTTTCACGACCCTTTGACAATTTAAAATTATTTTGTAGTTTTGACAAACAATGTTTGAAAAAAACCCCGAAAGCTTTATAAAAATTTCAACATTTTGGGAAAAACAAAAAATGTCGACTCTTTTGTAAAGATATTTCAAATTTTTTTCAAATTTCGATTTTTTTAAAGAAATTTTGCTTTTTTTTTCCTATGAAATTTGTGTTTTTCTTTAAAGATTTTATACAAAGAAGTTTTTTAGAAATTTTGACTTTTTCTGGAGATATTGTCTTTAAAATATTCTTTCTTGTAAACATTTTGATTTCTCTCCTATTTGTTTTGAAAACTTAAAGACATTTTGCATTTTTTCCTATGAAATTTGTGTTTTTCTCTAAACATTTTATACAAAGAATTTTTTTTTAATTTCGATTTTTCCTGGAGATTTTGTCTTTAAAAGTATTTTTTCTTGTAGAAATTTTGATTTCTCTTCAATTTGTTTTGAAAATTTAAAAAGAAAAATATTAGCACTTTTAAAAAAATAAAGTTATCAGAAGAGACGAATTAAAAAAAAATTAAATCTTAAAAAAATTTGAAATTTTCATATAAAGACAAATTTTCAAAAGAAAATAGGGATTTCGAAAAAAATTTTCAATTTTGAAAATGGTCGACATTTTCAATAATTTTGGGAATGTGAATAAAGGACGAATTTTTGGAAAAGATCGACATTTAAAATAAATTGCGAGTTTTTAATTAAATTTTCAAAGAAGCTAAATTTTTTAAATATTGGTAAAAACCCAAATTATCGAAAAATTCGTAATTATCAAAAAAGTTGAAATTTAATTATTATCGAAATTATTATTAATATTATTATCATTATTTTTATTGAAATTATGAAAATTCGATCACGAAAATTATCCAAGCAAGGAAAAAAAATAGTATACGTTTCAATTTTCATTTTCATTAAACTATTATTGTATCCACGCCTACAATCTATGCTAAAAATCGAGTAATGGTGCAAGTCTAATTTTGCTCGCTATACGCAGCGGACGTCTAACACCAAATTGAACATTATTACTGATGAAAGTAATGAAAAATATGAATGGAAAAAAAATAAACAAACAAATAAATAGGTAAACAAGTAAAATTTGGAAAAAGTCGAAATTTTCAATAGTTCAAGTTTAAAAAGAATCTTTTCTTTTAAGTCGAAGATTAAATTGGAAATTTTTAAAAAAAATGTATAAATAAAATTTTTAAAAATGCGAACTTTTTAAAAAAAGTCAAATTTTCAATGAGTCAACATTTTGAAAAAAAAATCGAAGTCTTGAAATGGAGTCGAAATTTTACGAAATATTAGTCGAAAAATTTAATAAAAGGTTTCAAGAAATGTCTGATTTAAAAAAAATCACAATTTTTCAGTAAGGAATCGACAGTTTGCCAAAAAATGTCAAAATTTTGAAAATAGTTAAAATTAATAAAATAATCAAAATTTTTAAGTTTTCCAAAAATTATAAATTTTGGAAAATAACTAAAATGTTGAAAAATTCGAACATTTGAAAAAGGACGGAATTTTCAACAAAGTGGGAATTAAAATAAAAAGTCGAAATGTTCAAAAAAGTGTAAAAAGGTGAAAATTTTCAATAAAGAAAGTCGAAATTTGTTGACAAGGCAAAACTTTTCAAAATCTTTCAAATTTCGAAAAGAAGTCAAAATTTTGCAAAAGAAGAAATTTTCAAAAAGAAAAGGTCGAAATTTTATAGTCGAAATTGAAAAAAATATCAAAATTGCAAAAGATTTGAGAATTTTTATCGAATTTACGAAATAATTCGAAATTTTAAAAAAGTGTAAATTTTGAATAGTTGGGAAATTTGCACTCAACTTTTCAATAAACCGGAATATTAAAAACAAGTGAAAATTATCAGGTAGATCGAGGTTTTCAAAAGTCGAAGTATTGAGAAGTTAAAATTTTGGAAGAAGTTTAAATTTTTGGTATTTAAAATGTTGAATCGAAGTGGAACATTTTGTTAAAAAGTTGAAATTTTAGGTCAAAAAAATTAAAATTTTGAAAAAATATCAAATATTTCATAAAATTTCAAAATTTTCAAAGACATTTTGAAAGAATTTCAAAAACTAAGAAGTAGCGAAATTTTCAACAACAAAAATTAAAAAATAATCGAAAGTTTGCAAAAAAGTTCAAAATTTTGAAAAATAGTTGAAATTTAAATAAAACCAGTCGAAATTATTAAGAATCGAAATTTTTAATAAAAATATTATAATTTTCCAAAAAAAATTATAAACAAAGATGAAATTTAGAAAAAAGTCGAAAATTTAAAAAGTCAAAAGTGTCCAGTATTGAAAAAAATTTACGTTTTCAGAAAAAGTAAGAATTTTCAAGTAGTAAAAATTAAAAAAAAATTAATAGTTAATTTTCATATAAATTACAAAAAAAAAACAGAATACCAAAAAGTCTAAATATTTACGAAAATACGGAAATTTTTAAAAGAAGAGACACAGTTTTTCAGAAAAGTCAATACTGAAAAATAAAATAAAGTCGAAATTACAAGAAAAAATCCAAATATTGCAGTACAGCCGCAATTTGGAAAAAATCCAACGACAAATCCCAAGACGTTGTTGTTTCTGTTCTTCAGTCAAAAGACGAGGTACCCACCTGGCAGAAATTTTTGAAACCCCAGCTCATCTATAATGATGGATTGAGCACTCCCAAAGCTTATCTCTATCTAGGCTAAGCTATCTAAGCAATTTCACCAAGAGCTAAACGGCGATCACCTTCCAAAAGGCGTTGAACAGCGTTAATCTTGTCCGCAGTCACACTGGTCCGAGGACGACGGACATGGGGTTCATTTTCAACTAGAGTTCGTCCTTCCAAAAATTTTTTGTGCCATTCATGCACTTGATTTTTCTTCAAACAAAGAGAACACCGAGACATTTGCGATTAAAGCAGGGGTCCTCGGAAATCTATCCTGTCTTCTACTCTGTTTCTGTTACACATAAACGATCTCTTTTCCTCCGAAAAACCATTATCCGTCGCTGCTTCAGATCGACTAAGGGAACAGCAGATACAGATGATTAATCGGGATCTCGAAATCATTCTGGAATGAGGTAAGAAAAATTTGGTCGACTTCAATGCTTCAAAAACTCAGGCCGCGGTTTTCTCTAAGAAAACATCAAGGGATAATGCAACAAACATAATAATATCCTAGGAGTGAATGCGAGCACTAACTTCTCTTGGGACGATCATATGCGTGCCACTGCTAAATCCGCTTCTTAGAAGCTAGGCTCTTTTTTTAGAGTCAGAAAGTATTTCACATCTCATTAGCTACTCGCACTATACAAAGCTCAAGTTAGGGACAACACTAGCCAAAACAGTTCTCATGTTTGGAGTTCAGCCCCAAAGCACAGTTTAGCTCCTTTGGATTCAATTCAAAGAAGAGCGATTGGTCTAATTGATGACGAGAGTTTAACCGATTCTCTGGAAACACTAGAGTACAGGGGGATGGTGGGTGACTTGTTTTTTTTTCAAAGTACTTTCACGGAAACTAATCGCAGGAACTAATAGGATTGATCCCCCCAAGGGCAAGATTCTTGAGATATACAAGCTTGACACAGTGATACTGTTCTCATGTTTGGAGTTCAGCCCCAAAGCACAGTTTAGCTCTTTTGCATTCAATTCAAAGAAGAACGATTCGCCTAATTGATGACGAGAGTTTAACTAATTCTCTGGAAACACTAGAACACAGGGAGCTGGTGGGTGACTTGTCTTTTTTTTAAAGTACTTTCATGGAAGATAATCGCAGGAACTAATAGGATTGATCCCCCCAAGGGCAAGATTCTTGAGATATACAAGACAGTCGGAGACAGAAAATTCCTGTGCGGTCCAGCTGGACACAGTAATACTGTTCTCATGTTTGGAGTTCAGCCCCAAAGCACCGTTTAGCTCTTTTGGATTCAATTCAAAGAAGAGCGAGTTGCCTAATTGATGACGAGAGTTTAACCGATTCTCTGGAAACAATAGAACACAGCGAGATGGTTGGTGACTTGTATTTTTTTTAAGTACTTTCATGGAAGATAATCGCAGGAACTAATAGGATTGATCCCCCCAAGGGCAAGATTCTTGAGGTATACAAGATAGTCGGAGACAGCAAATTCCTGTGCGGTCCAGCTTGACACAGTGAGGACTTCTGTCTACGGAGGCTCTTTTTTCTATAGAACTTCCAAGCTGTGAAACGCGTTACCGAAAGGAATTTTCCCCAAAAATTACAACCTATCCTTGTTTAAGAAAGCGATTCATCGTCATCTATCCTTGTTTCCGCATCCTGCTCGCATGCTTTGAAGACATAGTGGGGTTACCCTTTGCGAGTGGATTAAACTTAAAAAAAAAACAAATATCCTCAAGCTGTGCTTCTAGTCTACGAAGAATTTCGGCGAGCGTTATACCTTCAGCGGCAAAACATTTAATATTAATGCGCTGCTCAACGTGCGGATGAACCTCTTGCTGACTCATTGTATTTACAACTGACGAACGACGAGAACGGAATTCGCTTGAGCGCAGGAAATCACTGATATCCCCACCTAACATGTCTAAGAGTATGCGCACACTCCTGACGCCCTCATGGCGACATGATAGAAATTTCGGTTTATATTTGATTTACCCTCGTACTAAACCAGAGATGGAAACTTCCGAAAACAGATGTTTGATATAAATATAGGGGCTCCCCTATTGTGATTCATTCAGTTCGGGATTCAGTATTCGGGCATTTAATATGTATTAATTGATTAATAGTTATTCGTGTATTGTATTACGTTCTGTTTCTTTATCGAAATAAAAGTTTGATAATCTCACCTAAAACGTAATAATATTTCGAGACGCTTTCTTTCGCAGTCAAAGATTATATATGGGACACTTTTTTGTCAATAGACACTGTTATTTTCCAGCTTTAAGTTTTCACTTTTGTCAGCAGTTTCCAAGATTCCCTAATTTTTTTTAGTCATGTTTATCTTCGATAAATAAAAATCTGAAAAAAACCGAAATTCTAATGTAAATAATGTAACGTCAGTTTTAGAGCCTATGTAAATTTTACGCTGATACTTACTTACATCGTTTCTCGCCGTTATTCCATTTCGGTCCTCTATAATTTTTATTTCGTTGTAATATGCAAAGACCCCTCGCTGATTTTATGAAGTGCATTTTCTGAGATAAATCCGCTGATGTGGCATAAAAATGAACGAGAACGGCGAGGCGGGTGGCGATGAAGACATCAGCCTGATGGGTAAAAAGGAGTTTTACAAAGACCGTCGCAGATTCTCCTACGTGACGTCATAATTCACATGAATAATGTAGATAGCGTTGTTACTTCAACGATTTCCCCATAACCGACTGGATTTCCACGTTCTTGGCGAAAACAACTCGCGACATCAATTTAAGGAAAAACGCCGGCGCTACGTGCAATTTTAAAACGACATTATTTCTGGAAATGTTAAAAAAATTGATGGGTCAAATGTCGTTTTATTGGTCCGAATGAACGTCATTAATTTGGTGGTCGACATTTATTAGTAAAGTTTAATATATCTGGATTCGAAAGCGCTAATAAATCAGCCACTCTATTAAATGCGGATCCATATATTTCTTTATCGAGATCAAGTCAGAAAATTGGCTAAATCAGCTGAGTGAGCTGAAAGAAATCGTCCCTAATGCGCGGTGGCTCATAACTGGAATCGACCATCCTTGATTGTTTTTTTTACGAATTATATTCGAGGGCTTTGTTCTTATCGGTTTTCTTAGAAATTGCATTAGTAATTTGGTTTCATATCAATGAAATCGAGATTACTCACTTAGTTCTTTAAGGGCGAAAACTTTTAGAACATGTCGTAATTTCAGCTCCATTTCAACCATTAAAACATTCCTACGTCTTCTTCATGAAATCTAGAGAAGCACAGCGCAGCAGAATAAGGATTACTTCTTAATTTTAAAAACGAAAACTTCTTTAGTAGTTGAGCAGTTATTTTTTAAGTTTTCACTTCTATCGGTAGTCCTCAGTTTTATTCGGCAAAAGTGCCATAAAATTTCGTGTCTGGGTCCTAAATTATTCAAGGTTAAAGATCACAAAAACCAGTTTTTGGCGATTATCTCGGTTTCTGCAGCTGCAACGATATTATCTTTTGTTATAAAAAATGTGGAGCATAAAATTTGCGACAAATTTTGTTTAAAACATTTTTTCATACGCTCAACCGTTTTTAGGGTAAAGGGCAGTGCTCAGTCATACATACTAGTAATGCAAAGGTCAACCATGAATCTCGATCAATAAGACCTTGTATAAAGTCCTTAAATCATTAATATCATTAACAATGAATAATTTGTCTAATTGATTTTGCATATACAACATGTATGGCTGAGTGATGTTCTTTATTTCAGAAACGCTTGAGCGTATAACAAAATGTTTAAAACAAAAGTTGTCACAAATTTTATGCTTTACAATTTTTATAACAAATGTTAACAGCATTTGAGCTATAGAAACCGAGATAATCGCGAAAAACCGATTTTTGTGACCTTTGACCTTGAATAACTTACGAGGCAGACACGAGATTTTATGAAACTTTTGACATAACCTTTAGAAAGGTCAAAATAAAGGTGTATACAAGTTTCCAGCTTATTATCTCTGATTCCAAGGTTAACTTGCTTAAATGACTGCTTGGTCCAGTCATATTAGGGGTTTTGCCTAGAAATGAGAAATAATAAGCTGAAAACTCGTATAAACCTTCATTTTGGCTTTCCAAAAGTTGTCTCAAAAGTGTCATAAAATTTCGTCTCTGCGTCGTAAATTATTCAAAGTCAAAGATCACAAAATTCAGTTTTTGCCGATTATCTCGGTTTCTATAGCTACAATGATGTTAGCATCCATTATAGAAATTGTAGAGCATAAAATTTCCGACAAATTTTGTTGCAAACATTTTTTCATACGCTCAACGGTTTTTGAGGTAAAGAGCAACACTGTAATGCAAATTAATCATGATTTTTTTATATTCTTCTTAAAACGACAGGTTGTTTCTAGCCGCACGAGATTGAACCATGAATCTCGGTGAATAATACCTTATATAAAACCCCTAAATTATTAATATCATTAACTATGAATAATTTATCTAATTGATCTTGTATTACAGTATGTATGACTGAGCGCTGCCCTTTATCTTGAAAATGGTTGAGCATATGAAAAAATATTTAAAACAAAAATTGTCACAAATTTTGTGCTCTACTAATTTCTATAACATATGCTAACATCATTGCAGCTCTAGAAACTGATATAATCTCGAAAAAACGATTTTTATGACATTAGACCTTGAATAACTTACGACGCAGACACGAGATTTTATGAAACTTTTA
The DNA here is from genome assembly GCA_028583605.1 of Dastarcus helophoroides. Classification (NCBI taxonomy): domain Eukaryota; kingdom Metazoa; phylum Arthropoda; class Insecta; order Coleoptera; family Bothrideridae; genus Dastarcus; species Dastarcus helophoroides. The sequence goes on along the minus strand of CM053328.1, from coordinate 958,893 downwards.
AGATAAATTTTAGATCGCTAAAATGAAGGTTGGTGAAGGTCGATGTATACGAGTATCCAGCCTATTATCCTGCATTCCAAAGTTGACCCCCTTTTTTTGCCTAAGTGACTGTGCTAGGAGGAGAGTGAGGTTATAATTCTTCATAGTAGACCTTTATTTAACATTTCTTCGGCCCAGTTTGGAAATATTTAAATTTTTATGGTTTGTTGACAATTTTCTAAACAGTTTTTGAAATGCGACTACGTGATATTTAAATTTATTAAAAACGTCACTTCATGACAGTTCACAAATTAAGAGGTTAGTTTATTTTACATAGAATGGGAATAATGAAAAATAGGAGACCAAAAATTAGATATGGAAAAAAAAAAAATTTTTTTTTTTTTGATAAATTAGGAAAATATAAAATACATAAAAAAGTTGTAGCACTGGACATCGATGTTTCGCTCTCATTTGAGCTCGTCAGCAGTGCATAACATGGAAAGGGAACAATGAGGAAGAAATACTTAAAAATAAAAAAAATTTAAAAATCTAAAAAAGAAAAATAAAGAAATTTTAACATGAATAGACGTTTCATCATCAATTTACTGTATTAAAAATTTAAATATTTGAAGCCCGATCCACAAGAAACAACTACTCCGAGGGCTAATACCCCTTCCGGCATTGAACTACACTTGTGGGTCGAACTTACATTGTCAACAAACCATAAAAATTTAAATATTTCCAAACTGGGCCAAAGAAATGTTAAATAAATTGAAAAAAACATGAGGTTATAAGTTCCATTTTTTCCTTTTTAGGTACGAACCCTAATTGTATTAAAGTATGGAAAATTCGACAAGCCCCAAGGTTGTTGTTTAAATGGTTAGGGTTTGTTCATTTATATTATAGAGGCTACTATTCCTTTATCTTGATCCTAAATATAGCAATATAAATCTGATTACTTCCCGCTGCCCGGACCACTGTCTTACGCGGTGCTCCCCCAGAAACGGTGAAATATTGATAGCGGTCAACGGTATCGAATTCGTTCGCTGGAGGGCTTTTAAAAGGGCGGTTGATCAGGCTCATAGCCTTAAGCAAACCGGATCCGTATTTACCCTCATGTTTTTCATCGACAAATATCACTCTCTGTTTTATTTACACTTCTTTTAAACGAGGTTAACACGGGACCAAACACGCAATTTATGAATAAATACGTCCGATGCGGGCTTATACAAAAGATTCTTCGTTAGATTTATTCGTACTCATATCAAGCGAGATCCCATCATTTTGGGGATTTTAACTTTCATCTGGTCTTTTCAGTTTCATGACAACCGTTGTTTGTGTTTCGTCTCTTTTTCATCTTGTATCTGAAAATGAATTATATAGATCGTAATTTCCTTTGTGCCGTTTTTGTTACTCGAGCTTTTATAGATTGTAATATTTTATAGGATTTAAATGTCCGGTTCATTACGAGTTAAAAGGATGCTATTAATATTTCACGTTGAACATTTTCAAGTTTACCTGAAAATTGCGTTCGTGAAGTTGAAAATGCAGCATGAATTACCTACCAAAGCCTTATTGAAGAGTTTGTTTGATCTAGCCAAGTCATGACTTAAAACTACTAAAAGTTCAAAGGGCTTTTCGCAACACTAAATTTATCTCTTATTATTCTTTGTTCCCGTTTAATTAAACAAACCATATAATTAGTGCAGTTTTGCTATGATAACTCAAAGAACCTTTCAAGAAACACGTTGGGCTCGTTGATAACGTTAGGCTAGTTGATATATTCGTCCTGATGCGCAAATAAGAAACACAAAACTAATTCTGGTAAAGGGAAAAAAGAAAACGAGATAAGCATAAATACTAGATTGTAATACATTACAGAATTCGCCTGTCTTTTATCAATATGCAAGATATCGGTAGCCACAGGTGCGGCAGAGATGTTCATCGTTTACATTTCTTCTGAACTGCGTCGAATGCGTACGGATAGCAAAAGTAGGAGCAATTTTATGTAAAATCACGAATATTTTAACAAATGTCTAATTGTTTAATATGCTACGCTTAATAATAATCCGAATTTTTAAGCATTAACTAAGTTTTTTAAAGGTCTCTTTTAAATTCGAAGTCGTAAGTGGATAAGTGCTAAACTAAAGCTACTAAAATTATTTCTTTTTATATAAAATCTAATGAGAAATATTATATATAAAATAAGGTCACCGTTACTTCAGACTGATAAATTGATATAAGTTCGTTTTAAAAATTAGACAAAAATATTTTTACATTTCATTCCAAATCTGAGGTCGAACCCAAAAGCTACAAACCAAAATAAATTGTCACAGTAAGATTCATTATTCTATCTGCGACAGGATAGTGGGCACTTATGGAAGAACTATACATTTTCGGTTAGCCTACCGAGTAAATCTTTCAAGACGGATTTGCTTCGTTCGTGCGAAGTTGGAATAAACGTTCACCAAATACCCCACTTCATCATCCTGTGGAAAATGGCTTCGAACTGGCGCTGTTTAACTATAAGGCGAGTTTAGCATTTTAATCCCTTTAAGCCTATACCTTGCAGTGCAGGATATATTACAAGGATATTAAACTTGCGTATTAACAGATTTATCTTTTAGCCAAGAAATAAGCGAGCAAGGTCCAAAAATGGATATACTTTGAACATTCTTCTTATGGTGGATTCGAAAATTGTATGGAAATAATTGTACAATTAAAGTGTTTGGTGTCACAAATGAAATTGTAAGTTGGTGTGCTGTCGAGTTATGAAATAGGGAAACCATTACAGGATATACTTCTTCCAGGATTGGACCGTGTCAAAGAACTACTAAAAGTGTTCGACGTTTCGTCCACCATCGTAGGGGGCTTCTTCAGAAACAAAGAAAAGAAAAAATAAATGAAAAGAGGAATATGAAGGAATATACAAAAATGAAAAGGCCAATTTCAAAACATCAGAGCACGGTAACTCAGTATGTCCACCATACCAGAGGCGAAATTCTTCTGAATTGAAAATTGGTACAAAGGATAAGAAAGTTTAGACAGAAGAGCACGGTAACTTAGTATGTTCACCATACCAGAGGCGAAACTTCTGACAGGAAAGAGGGAAAGGGAAACTTTATATACCATTCGTCTGCGCGATCACTTTCGAAGATTTCCGATGGTTGGTTTCCAGATGGAGGAAAGCATGTAACCGTCGTCTCTGTTGATGTTTTTGGGGAATTTTTGGATTTCAATGGCCTCGCGTATCTTCCTATTATAGTAATTGGGAATATTGGATATAATTGAAATGTTATCAAAGAGAATCCTATGTCCGGTCTCATGTTGATGTTCGGCAATAGATGACTGTGAAAATAAACCAGACCTAAGACATCTTTGGTGCTCGGATATTCACGTCTTAAATGATCGTCCTGTTTCTTCGATGTACACTGAACCACAAGAACAAGGAACCCTGTACACACCATTAGAACGAAAGGATGAAATTTTATCTTTGGGAGATGGGAGGAGCTGTTGGATCTTTGAGGATGATGAAAAAATGGGTTTAATGTTGTGTTTTCTCAATAATTTTCCGATTTGATCTGTTACTCCGTGAACATAAGGAAGAAAGGCTTTAGAAGAAATTATTGAATTTTGTGAAGGACGAGGGGTAGGGTGAAGATGTCGTTTAATGACAGTTTCAATGTCGTGCGATTTGTAACCATTGTTGCGGAGGTTGAAACGAATTTTGTTCAACTCGTCTGAAAGATTTATCGGTTGTGAAATTGCTACAGCTCGTGAAACCAGTGAATTTATGACAGAACGTTTTTGGGAAGGGTGATGATGGGACTCTGCATGCAAATAACGATTAGTATGGGTGGGTTTTCGATAAACGGAATGAGAAACGCGACCGTTTGGTAAACGGGTGACCAGTACGTCAAGAAAAGGAAGAGAACCGTTGTTTTCGATTTCTATAGCTAATGGAAGAATGTAAACTGTTTAGGTGTTTCAAAAATAAATTTAGTGAATCCTTGCCATGTGGCCATACAATAAATGTGTCATCTACATAACGAAGCCAAACCTTAGGTTTTAAATCCGCAGTTTCCAACGCAGTGTTCTCGAAAGATTCCATGAAATATTTGCTACGACTGGGGATAAGCGAGAACCCATTGGGGTGCCGGAGACTTGTTTATAGAAGCTGCCATTAAAAGAAAAATAAGTCGATGTGAGGCACATTTCAGTTAAATCAGCTAGAGAATCTGCATTCTCTTTGCCTGAAAGTAATTGACGAATTATCGTCATGGAGTCGGAAACTGGAACATTTGTGAATAGTGAAGTGACGTCAAAACTTACTAGTATGTCCTTGGGATCTAGGGTTAATTCGGACAATAATTCGACAAAGTGTTTAGAATTTAGGACGTGTGATGATATGTTTCCGGTATATGACTTGAGGATGTTAGATAAATATTTCGAGACATTGTAGGTAGGAGAATTTATCGTGCTGACAATGGGCCTAAGAGGAATATTGGGTTTGTGAATTTTGGGGAGACCATAAAGACGAGGTGGTTTGGATTCTCTCGGAACAAGATGTCTGAGAGTGTCTGCGGACAAATTTGAGGATTTTAGCTTGGACTTGAGTTCGCGTTCAATTTTGCTTGTTGGGTCCCGAGGAAGAGGAATATAGGATCCGTCATTCAACAGAGCGTTAATTTTGGATACATACTCGGAATTATCCAAGGATGACAGTTGCATTACCTTTGTCAGCCGAAAGAATAGTGATTGAAGAATCTGTTTTTAGGGTTTTAAGGGCACATCTTTCTTCTCCAGAAATGTTGGACTTTGGTGGTTTGACATGTTTTAGTATTTTTGAGGTTTGAAAACGAATAGGATCGGCAGCCTCCTTGGGGAGAGTTATGATGGAAGACTCTACTGCACTGATTATTTCCTCAGTTGGAATTTTTCTTGGGGCGACATGCAAAATTCAGTCCTTTAGATAAGATGGTATGTTCGTTATCCGATAGTGGACGGGAAGACAAATTGATTACTGTTTTTGAGACTGAACTACAAGTTTTGACCTTGGGACTTAGGGATTCGAATTTCTTCTTGTGTTTCAGATTTTCTAATTCAAAAGTTTTTTGGGACTTATTATAGGATATGGCGTCGAAATGACTCCAATGTTCAACCGACAACCTACTCGATAGTTCCAGATGCAGCTCCGAGCAATTGTCGGGAGAATGAAGCCAAATCGCTGTTTAATCCTTTTAATCATATCCCGGACAAGAGACAAACCAGCTTTATGAAGAATTTTGAATGAAGAATTGGTTCTAAAGTTATCTTTGATTCTGAAAGATTTTGGAATTAAATTGTGATCCCTGCAACGCGACAGAAACGGACATAGGATTCTCTTTGATAACTATTTCAATTATATCCAATATTTCCAATTACTAAAATAGGAAGATACGCGAGGCCACTGAAATCCAAGAATTTCCCAAAAACATCAACAGAGACGACATGCGACTACATGCTTTCCTCCATCTGGAAACCAACCATCGGAAATCTTCGGAAGTGATCGCGCAGACGAATGGTATATAAAGTTTCTCTTTCCCTCTTTCCTGTCAGAAGAGTTCCGCCTCTGGTATGGTAGACATATTGAGTTACCGTGCTCTTCTGCCTAAAGTTTCTTATCCTTTGTACCAATTTTCAATTCAGAATTGTTTCGCCTCTGGTCTGATGGACGTACTGAGTTATCATGCTCTGATGTTTTGAAATTGGCCTTTTCATTCTTTCATTTTTGCATATTCCCTCATATTCCTTTTTTCATTTATTTTTTCTTTTCTTTGTTCCTGCAGAAACCCCCTACGATGGTGGGCGAAACGTTGAATACTTTTAGTAGTTCTTTGACACGGTCCAATCCCGGAAGAAATATATCCTGTACTGACTCTGGCCGTGGAAGCCTTCGTTATCATAGGGAAACCATGTTCATTTTAATCACCTTTGTCCTATACTTACTGATGTCTAATAATTACTGTTTTGTATACACCTTAACCAAACTGGTTACGTAAACTTTCCAATACTGTTTATTGTCGGTCAAACATAAACAAATTTTTGGGAAACCCAACCAAAGTAACTTTAGGTCCTTTCAAAGTCTAGTGTCTATTTGATTCAAATATGTAGCTATCAATTATTTTAGATGTATCGAACAGATGACTGTCTTTCATCTTTTTATTCTTTAATTAGATTTACGTCAAAAATGTTTATCTACAAAATGAGTTGACCTGAACGTCGACGGCGCCCACCCAGTATAAGTCGTAACCTTTTACGCAATTAAGGTTTCGGTTTGCACCCTAAATAATTTCAATCACCAGTCGCCTTTGCGATGGAAAAACAGTTTTGTTCGTCGACGCTTTATCGTCGAATTGGAAGAGGGCGTCGGACGATTCTATACTTACTTCCGTCAAGTGTCAACATACACAGCAGCATCGGTATGACTCCGGATAAAATTGATTGCAAGAGGACGTGCCATTAAGTGATTAAAACAAGCGATGACTTCAAAGCCAAACAGCTACGTCTTCTATCTTCCATCGCTCAAAAGATTTAGACCACTTTGTCGTGATTAGGGGACCGCCTCTATTATGCTCAAAACGTATGTAGAAATTAAAGAATCGACCGTAGAAATTGGGATTTCTTTTGGTTAAATTTTTCAAAGAAACCTAATGATTTCTTAATAGCGATTAAAAGATTTTTAAAAGTAATGTGTACTTATTCGCGAATGAATCTGACGATCCAAGTTACGATAACTCAATTGTACGTGAAGAATATCGCGCATCATCCACATACGAAATCGTTTGAAAATAACGATGAAATTGAAATTACTGTTAAAAACATCATACATTTCTCGAAGTAAATCATCTAATCATTGGGAAAACTACATATTTATCTCTTCGGTCTTAGGGTCACTTTACCGTGTCCAACATACACATCAGGAAAGTCAAACACTGTCCATAGGGAGAATATTAATAAGAGATTTAACATAAAGAGCTAATAGTGGGATAGATGGGCGGCGTCTTGTATTCTCCTACACCGGTGTAAACAATTTAATGCAGAGCGCAGCGATCAGTGCTGGTGGAGACTTCAGTGGTACATCATAGCTTCTAACGTGTTTTGTTGCGGGATTACTACTGGCAGGCAACAATTTTATTAAAATTTGCATACCACATTCTGTTTGTTTTTTTAGTCCGTTGATTTAATCAACGTCTGGGCAAAATAAAACTGATATTCTTTGATAACCAAAATAAATAAACGAGATTTCTTAAACAAAATAAATAATAATTCTAATGAAGAATATAACATAATAACTCTTTAAACATTACAGTGTAAGGAGTTAAAATAGGCCACCAGACTGTGCTAGATAATATTCCAGCTGTTGTAAAACTTTCGACGAGTTTTTTCTAAGATCTAAACTGGAAGATACGAGCATGCTGCGTCAAAGTAGGGGAATACGTTCAGCGGCCGTAGAAAACTATGGAAGGGACAATTCTCAGCGTTTTACACGGACAATGAAAATTTTTCCTTATCTGTATGTGACGACCTAACTTACGATAACTGAATTGCATGTGAAGAGTATCACACATATCATCCACATTAGATTTTTTTTAAAGTTTAATCCACTCGCAAAGGGTTACCCCATTATGCATTCAACGCACTGCGAGTAGGATGCGGAAACAAGGATAGATGGCGATGAACTACCTTCTTAAACAAGGATGGGTTGTAATTTTTGGGGAAAATTCCTTTCGGTAACGCGTTCCATAGTTTGGAAGTTCTATAGAAAAAAGAGTCTTCGTAGACAGAACTCCTCACTATGTCAAACTGGACCGCAGTGGAATTTGCTATCTCCGAATGTCTAGTAAGCCTCAGGAATCTTGCCCTTGGGGGGATCAATCCTATTAGTTCCTGCGAGCATCTTCCATGATAGTGCTTGTAGAAAAGAGACAAGTCACCAACCATACGCCTGTGTTCTAGTGTTTCAAGAGAAGCGGTCAGACTCTCGTCATCAATTAGGCGAATCGCTCTTCTTTCAATTGAATCAAAGAGAGCTAAAATGTGTTTTGGGGCTGAACTCCAAACATGAGAACAGTATTGGCTAGTGTTGGCCTAACTTGAGCTTTGTATAGTGTTAATAGCTGATGAGATGTAAAGTACTTTTTAGCTCTAAAAAGAAAACCTAGCTTCTGAGAGGCGGATTTGGCAATGGAGCGCACATTATCGTCCCAAGAGAAGTTAGTGCTCGCATTCACTCCTAGGATAGATAGATTAGATCCCATCGAAAGGATTTTACCGTCCATTAGTATGTTTGTTGCATTATCCTTTGATGTTTTCTTAGAGAAAAGCTCGGCCTAAGTTTTTGAAGCGTTGAAGTCGACCAAATTTTTCTTACTCCATTCCAGAATGATTTTGAGATCCCAATTAATCATCTGTATCTGCTGTTGCCTTAGTTGGTCTGAAGCAGCAGAAATTTTGTACCTTCAAATGTCTGCCCTATTTAACAGCATATTTTTACATTGTTGTTTCCGTGGTACTGCCATGTCCCATACCTCGAAGAACACCCTGTCTTTCTGCATTTCTGTACTTAATCTTTACGTTCTTTCCCAGTTAGAATACAGGGTATAGCCTGTGCAAGCGAAATTGATTTGGTTATTGCCCGATAATGGAACACATTTCCATAAAAGCAATCAGACACATGCATTCGTTTTTAAGAACTCTATGCAAGAATTCGCGGCATTCATAACAAGTCGTCGTCGTTCGTTAATGTTTTAACAATTACAGAACATCTCCCCATAAAAGTAAGCTTAATTGTTTGCCCAACAAAAGCTGTGCAAATATTTATCTTACATCTTCGTTTATGTAGTACGGTTTCTCCGAGTCGAGTCAATAGACAGTTGTGCATTTTTTATTCATTTAAGTTTCGTTTTTATAACTATAAAACTTTATGACTTAGTTCTCAGAAGGACAGCAGTCTGCGACAACGCAATCCTGTCTCTTAATTACTAAGAAAATATTTATTCTGTATTTTTTAGCTACCAGATTTAAATAAAGCAAAATTTATGATGCGCACTCCCGAGCGATCCAATCTTTTCAAAAACAATATTTCTCAGCTCAGTTACATTCCGAAACCAATTTTCTAGATATATCTGAAATAAATCACAATTTTCAATTTTCCTCGATTTTTCCAAGCCTTTTTAAACTTCTCAAGATAAATTGCGGCGTATCCGTTCGACGGTCTAAATATATTCGTATAATTGATTCTCCGGTGGCTTAACATGACATTTAATTCTTTCACGCCTTATTTATAGTCGTAAATCGCATTAAAAAACCAAGGAGTGCTTGATAGAAGTAATAGACTTTTGTAATAAAGAAAATAAAATGTATTCTGTAAAACCTACGCACTCGTATTTATATTTTAAAATTGAACTACTGACTATTCATAAATATTCATTTGTATTTGTGTTGTAAGACAATTTAAATAAATCGACCCCATCCAAAAATACTTTAGATAGAGTTTAGTTACAAATATAAAATAATCTGGATGAGGCAATCGAATACGGCCTTATCTTAGAAATCCAAGTGTTCTGAGCCTGAGTACATTTTTATGTGTATCTATATTCTCTAAGAAAATAATGAAGCATTGGGACGTTGAAAAAAAATTTTATTAGAAAAAAGATCGCAGAATTTTGAGTTAAAATTTTGTTTGTTTTTTCAATGACAAAGTTGTGCCGTTTCAGCAATACTAATTGCTCTCATTCCGGAGTTCATAATGTGCCCGCTTAATCCAACTTACCGCTGACTATGAGTACTCGTAGTATTCTGCATCGAAATCAAAGATCTTTTTTCTGAAGTGAAAGCTTCTTTAGGCGCTTTGAGCAACTTTTGATAGCGGGAATATGGTTTCGAGTTACCATCTCACTAATTTACGTCACCATAACCCTAATTCTCGTTATCAACATGCTCTAATGTTAAAGGATTTTGTAGTTATTAATAGGACACGTAATATAATTGAAAAACGCAGCAGAGGGGTTTGAAATCGCGACCTACCGCGGAAGAAGCAATCGTCCTACCCATTGCACCATAACATCTTGTGGAATTAAAACCGTAACTTCGCTTAATAGCTTAATCCTCCGCCTACAACATATAAATTAAAAGCTGAACTATATCAGAAAAGCTAATTTTTTCTTAAGTTGTCACTTCTGTCGGCAATCCCATTACTGTCCAATTTTTTTAATAAATTTTACTTAATAAATCACACAAGAACAAATGACAAACTTGAGCTAACATGTCCCTAGAAATTTGTAATTCAGAATATATCAAATGCGAGCAAATTAAATTTCTTTTAATATTTAAAACCTGTGATATCCTTAATAATAAAAGAGCAATTTTGCGGATTAATTCATACGTCTACTGCCGTTCTCGCATTCGCTAATGGGAACGTTTCCGAAAAAACGAAGAATAATAAACCGTTTATCAGAGTTATACGTTAAACTGTTAGCTGGATTAACGGCAATGCGAGGCATAAATATGAATTAAAAACAAATATCCGGCTAGACGGTCAAAAACACCGGTGACAACGCGAAATGTGTATCTAGTTCCATCGGTAAATCACGAATTTAGCCTCTATTTTTAGTTTATGGTAATATATTTGAGTTTGCATTATAAACGTTTAAACTTTTATGTACAATAACAGAGTACATACAGAATATTACTGTCTGCTGTATAAATATAACACGAGAAAGGGCTCCTGCAACAAAATAATTTATGACATAAACGCTTTCCTTTCAAAGACTGTTGTTGGATATGAACGAAAGTATTGGTTTCATCATTTCGTTAATTTTTCCGGTGTCGTCTTTTTGAGAAATAAATTGTTTTTTTTTGTTGTTGTTGAACGGACTGGTCCTTGGTTATCTTTAAAAATGGAAATACAAATTTTGTCCAAATTTGCTATAAGTTTATTTCTGGTGTGAACAACTTTGAAATGCAAATCTTGTCCCCTGAAACCAAGAAAGATTAAAAAAACCACAACAAATGTTGCTCTAACGCGTTTCGATAGGCAATATATCATCTTCAGAGGGATACTGTGTTGTGTGTTTTAATCTTTCTGGGTTTCAGGGAACAAGATTTGTATTTCAAGTTTATTTATTTATTTTAAAAATTGTTTATTCTAAAAAAAATGTATTCTAAAGAAACGCCGTTGATAAAAATCGGCTGCAGTACAGATAACAATTCTGGGAAAAAATGACTATTTACAGGTCTTTTGTGTCAGGTTTTTTAATGAGTGCCACGGATTTAAAATGTTTGATTCAGCAGATGACAAAAACGAAATATAGACGATATTATTTTTTACGATAATTTTAAATAATTCAATAATTAGTGATTTTTTAAACTGATAACTTACTCGATTTATAATTTAAAAAGATTATATCTATCTCTTCCGCGAATGTTAATTTTACATATTGTAACGAAATGTAAATTGTAGAATTTAGTGCATAAGAAAAGTTTCTAGAAAGATCTGATAAGGGGAAAGCGGCCGCGATAACGAAGCAAACAGACAAATAAGCGTTCCCGAAATTTCGGCAAACGATAAGCCTTATCTGCCGGATTGTTCTAGAACCTGGAGGCCAAAACTATATAAAGCGGCCAGCTCTCCCTCGAGAAGTCAGTTAGAGTCAGTGTAATTAGTGAGTTAGTAGTAATCAATAATAAGTGAGATAATTGTTCAAGTTGTGGTGATCCAAGTTTAGTTTAGTAATAGAAGTGGGTATTATTTTCAATTCACGTGTGAATCAATTCGAACCGATAAAGCCCGTAACAATATATTTCACTTTCTTGACATACTGCAAACACTTTTTGTCTTCTTCTCAACAACAGGAACAACTTCTGCCTCAACTCGATCTTCCAATATGGGACAGTAATGTTGGGTAATAATAATTACGCAATAAATCAACGACAGACACAGCGAACGTTTAATTGGTCAGGATGATGTTCGCCGTTAATGAATAAGCATGGCTTCCTTCCTTTAAAACCAACATTAACGCAAATTAATCAATTTGAATGTGTAGTATTAGGGCGAGCGTTCATGATTTGCAGGTGAATTTTAAATAAATGAATGTGACAGTCAGCAACGAGCACTAAGAAGAGGAGCCACGCACGCAATCTACAGAAAGTTGTACTCATTTATAACTTTAATTATGTGGCATTAGTCGCCACCAGCCCCAGATAATCGTTGCGGTCTTTCGGGCCCAGCCTGGGCACGCTCAGGCTCAACAGCTCTACAGGCGCTTTCTGATGTCAACCGCTAAAATTTCTGCTTCACGAGCTAAAGCTCCGTCGTCGAAGGTATTAAAACATTTCTAAAGGATGTAATAAAACAACAAATATTTGCATCAGTCGTTAACTTAATTTTAAATTCGATAAAAGTCTAGCTGTTTACAAGAAAGTATGAGTATTTTAGTGGCCTGGCTCATAAAAAATGAGTTTTTTACTGAACGTTTTATGGTAGTGAGTGGATAAAAGGATGACACATTCTATCCCGCCATGGAACCTTTCTTAATTATAACAATACTCCAATATTTCTAAAACACATAAATCCTGGTAGCCTTCAAAATACAAACAACATAATCCACTTATTAGATTCGAAAATAATGCAGAGTATTCGAAATTAAAATGTGAAACCGCAAACACGAAAATAACTGCCGATGCGATGGACGCGCACAACTGAAATTACCTCAGTGACTTACAGTGTAGATCTAAACTCTTCTTCATCTAACCTATAATTTTATATCAGTAACGTATGTCGTAATCATACTGGATGCTTGAAAGACACTCTACACAGTTTTTTTAAGTCGAAATTTTAGGAAAAATTAGAAATTTGAAGAACCCTGCTGGCCTTTAAAATACAAATCACATAAGTAAACTCGATGCTCTTCTTAGTTTCAAAAATAATGCAAAATATTCCAGATTAAAATATGAATCCACAAAGACGAAAATAACTGCCGATGCGAAGGACGTGCGTTACTGAAACGACCACCTCAATGATTTACAGTGTAGATCTAAACGTTTCTTCGTCTAATCTATAACTTCTTATCGGTAATGTACGTCGCAATCATATCGGAGGCTCAAAAAACACTACCTAGTTTTTTTAAGGTCAAAATTTTAGAAAAAAATCGGAATTTTAATAACTCCGCTGACCTTTAAAATACAAATCACAAAAGTAAACACAATTCTCTTGTTAGTTTCGAAAATAATGCAAAATATTCGAGATTAAAATATGAACCCTCAAACACGAAAATAACTGCCAATGCGAAGGACGCACGCTACTGAAATGGCCACCTCAATGATTTACAGTGTAATTTCAAATGTCTATAATTTCTTATCGGTAATGTACGTCGCACACATATCGAACGCTTGAAAGACACTTTACGTAGTTTTTTTAAGGCAAAATTTTAGGAAAAATTCGGAATTTTAATAACCCCGCTGACCTTTAAAATACAAATCACAAAAGTAAACACAATTCTCTTGTCAGTTTCGAAAATAATGCAGAATATTCGAGATTAAAACATGAACCCTCAAACACGAAAATAACTGTCAATGCGAAGGACGCACACCACTGAAAAGGCCACCTCAATGATTTACAGTGTAATTTCAAATGTCTATAATTTCTTATCGGTAATGTACGTCGCACACATATCGGACGCTTGAAAGACACTCTACGTAGTTCTCTTTTTAAATCAAAATTTTACCAAAAATGAGGAATTTCGAAAAATTAGGAATTTCAGAAAATTGTGCTGGCTTTCAAACTATAAATCACATAAACAAACACGATTCACTCGTTAGCTTCGAAAAAAATACAGAATATCCAAAATTAAAATATGAACCTTCAAACACGAAAATAACTGCCAATGCGAAGGACGCACGCTACTGAAATGACCTGCTCAATGATTTACAGTGTAATTCCAAATGTCTATAATTTCTTATCGGTAATGTACGTCGCACACATATCGGACGCTTGAAAGACACTCTACGTAGTTTTTTTAAGTCAAAATTTTAGGAAAAATTTGGAATTTCTAAAAACCCTGTTAAAATTCAATATAGAAATCACATAAACACGGTTCACTTATTAGCTTCGAAAATAATGCAAAATATTCGAAATTAAAACGTGAAACCTCAAACACGAAAATAACTGCCGATGCGAAGGACGCACGCTACTGAAATGGCCACCTCAATGGTTTACAGTGTAATTTCAAATGTCAATGATTTAAAGTGTAGATCTAAACCCTTCCTCGTCTAACCTAAAACTTCATATCAATTACCTACGACGCAGTCATATCGAACGCTCGAAAGATATTCTACGTAATTCTTTTTTAAGTCAAAATTTTACCAAAAATGAGGAATTTCGAAAAATTAGGAATTTCAGAAAATTGTGCTGACTTTCAAACTATAAATCACATAAACAAACACGATTCACTTAATAGCTTCGAAAATAATACAGAATATCCAAAATTAAAACGTGAAACTTCAAAGACGAAAATAATTGCCAATCTGATGGACGCGCACTACTGAAATTACCTATGTAGATCTACTATAGGTTAGACGAAGAAGCGTTTAGATTCTAAACGCTTCTTCATCCGATATGAACCGATCGAACCGATATGAAGTTATAACTATATAACTTCATATCGGTAACGTACATCGTCGTCGTATTCGGACGCTCGAAAAACACTCTACGTAATGGGAATTTTAGGAAAAATTAGGAATTTCAAATTTTATGCTAAGATCCTTAAGGAAGAAATATAAATTTTAAATAATGAGTATTTTTGTTAAAATTTTGACTTTACACATTTCGTTTTTTTTTCTAATTTTTGAAAGGTATATTTTAACCCCTAGACGAAAGAAACAAAATCGAAAATTTTGAAAAAATGACATTTAAGAAATGTCCTCTTTCTTTTCTCTCCAAAATTAGAAACAAAAAATGTCAAATTCAATTTATTGTTGAAAATAACAACAATAACTAAATTCTTAGTTCTCGACGACTCACGCAAATACCGACAGCCAATGATTAGAAAAAGAAAACATTTTTTAATGCAACTAGGTGACATGTACCTCAGCAGACAACATTTTTCCAAAATTTCAAATTATTTTTTGAAATTTTCGCCCTTTTAAATTTCGTTTCGACTGTTTTCAAAAGTGCGACTTTATTTTGAAAATTTCTGCGGAACCCTTATAATCCCACTCTTGTGTCCGTCCATCCGTCACTAAGAAGTTTTTCTGGAAAACTATGTGAAACGTAGAAATTTTAAATTTTGCACAGCGTTAGTTCTCCATAACCCACGCAAATACCGTCAGCCAACGATTAGAAAAAGAAAATATTTTATAATAAAATGGGGGGTTAATTTGATCTCCGAAAAATCAAGTTTTAGTTAATATATCGTGCGAAGAATCATTTGAAATAATACCTCTAAGGACACAAAAATATTTTTTAATAATTTTCGGTTCAATCGTCTTAAAGATACAGCTCAAAATGTGTCCGAAATAACCGTCCCCCTCCTTATTCTCCTAGGTTTCCAACGACGGAAATTTAGATTTTAATTTAGATATTGAGTCATAGATTACCGAAAAACTTCAGGTTTTTTTAATATCGTAGTAGCTATTGAGAAAAAAATATTTTATGGAAAAATGAGTGCTTTCATTCCAAGGCTTTTGACCCACAGTAATAATTTTTTTCAAATAAAAAACTTTATTTAGGTGAAAGATAGAATGCAGATGAAATTTGTTTTTTACATTATTTTATTTAGATGAATATTTTCGGAGTTAGCACTAGTTCACGCAACTCAGTAATTGCGCTTGGAATCGAACATTTTAACGCGATCCGAGGCGATCTCATGCACTACATTAGTCATCGACGTATTGCCAATGAATGCTCTTTATCTAAGGTATTATCAACATAGCTATCCATTCCATAAATATTTGAGTTGATCGTAGAAAAAAGTGTGTATATCTGAAAATAGACGACTTTTTTACTTTTCAATTATAACATAAGAAAATTTGCAAGAAGAATGCAACCTAGACTACAAATTCAGGCAGCCCTCCAGGCCTGTATAGTGAATCATAGGTAGCTGAACTACCAACAGTTGAAACACTGCCACCTAGCGAAGCGGTTGCTCTCTAGGAGAGTTCCCAGAAGACAAGGATTTTATAATGCACAGACCAATAGGTTTGAACATTTATTAGATTCGAAGTTTGGAAACCAAATACCGGTTTCGATCTTGTTAGATGGCGATGGCCATAGTTTCTCTACGGGCCAATAGGTGGTAGTACTAAGAGTCACTCACTTAACGCCTGTGAATGTTTTAGTACTTACTTCTCGGAACATTTGTTAGCATTCGAGTTGGATATACCAAACTGACGAGATCTAACAAGATCGAAACCGGTATTTGGTTTCCAAACTTCGAATCTAATAAATGTTCAAACCTATTGGTCTGTGCATTATAGAACAAGAAAATTTGAATAAAATTGCAGTAGGTAGGTAAAAATGAGTTCAATTTGGCCTATGAACTGTTTACTGTAATTATTGGGTACGGAACCCTAATTGTGCGACTCGCTCTTCGTTGATTTGTTTTTCTTTTCGTGGTATCTTAACATTCAGATCAATACATATATTTAGCGAAAGGTGTAAAACGCATTTCGAAGGCGTCATTATGAATGCACTGTCACACGAACACGAAATTCCTCTTATGGGCGGCCATCAGTGAAATAATGTATGCACATATCGACCAAGCTGGACCCCCGGCCGGACCCGTCTCATGATTTGTGGTTAATATTCCGGAGTTGGGACTAATACAGGTGCATCAGTGAACTTGGATGCGACCCGAGCCCTCCTTTAAATCAATTATCGGCCTCTGTGATGTCACATATGCGTGCATAATTCGATTGTAGATTTTGTAACATTGGCATTAAGCGTAATTGGTTGCTATGTCAGGGTTAATTTGTTTTGGCGACGCCGTGTTGATTGATTGTATTTAAATAGGTTAAAGTATAAGGGTGAACATTACTTGGGACGGGTGGGAATTTTTTTTTGGCTGCTCTTTAGGTTATCTTCAAAAATTGAAATAAATTCTTGTCCCTTGAAACCAAGAAAGATTAAAAAAAAAGAAAGCAAAAAGAGCAACCTCTGTTGTGTTTTTTAATCTTTCTTGGATTTAGGGGGACAAGATTTTTATTTCAATTTTTTTAACAAAAAATATGATTATCTTTGATGAGTGCTTTTTTTAAAAGTATTTGAAGTGAAATAACAATCACTTATAGTCTAACACTTAAGAGATATTTTCCGATGATTATTACATTAAATTTTGAGAATCTATGAAGGAAATATTTTATACTTCCTAGGTAATATTCATATTTATGAATAATTCAACCAAGAGCGAGTCAGGTTCCCACAATTAGGGTTCCGTACCAATTACTACAGTGAACAGTCAACAGACCAAATTAAGTCATTTTTAGTCATGTATGCATTTAAAATTTTATTCAAATTTTCTTATGTTATAACTGAAAAATAAAAAAATTGTCTATTTTCAGTTACACACACTTTTTTTTCTACAATCAATTCAAATATTTTTGGAACTGATAACAGTGTGGTGATAATGTCTTGGATAAAAAGCATTCATTCAAAATTATTCGATGACTAATATAGTTTATGAGGTCGCTTCGGATCGCGCTAAAATGTTCGATTCCAACCGTAATTACTGCATTGCGTGAACCAGTGCAAACTCCGAAAATATTCATCTCAATGAAATTAATTTGATCTGCATTCTAATCTTCAATTCAATCAAGTTATTTGTTTTAAAAGCGTTAGATCAACTGTTGTTGTGTTTTTTAATCTTTCTTGGTTTTCAGGGATAAGATTTATGTATGAATTTTTGAAGATAACCAAGGACCAGTCCATTCCATTAAAGAAATAAATAACAATTGGGCAATAAAATATGAAATTAATTAAATAGAACAGATAGAGTACATTTAATTTATTGTTTACGTAATCTTAATCTAAACAATTCAGAAAAAAAAACAAAATTGCATTTATAAAGTTATATTCGCATCACTTATAATTTATTCTGACAGGGCTATTAAAAAACAGATTTCCCGACTTAAGTTCCACAATTTCCATTCTTAATTATTCAACGTTGGGTTACAAGATAACACTTTTACTAAGTAATTAATTCACTTTTTAACTTGACACCAACAATACTTATCTCTAAAAACTCCTTTACATCATGACTTGGTTACCCCTCACAGCTACAATTTTTCTTTACTAACTTTCCCCTTTGAAAGAAGCTGAAGCTTGCGGTTTAGAAGAATATTTATTAGACGGTCCTCCACGTGAATTAAAAAGTTTTTAAAAGCTTATTCCTTATTTAAAACAATCACAAATGAAGCTTTCCAATGCCGCAAGTTTGTAATACAAAAGTTGCAAAATATTTTTAAATTTCCTCAACTTCGAAGTATTCTGTAATTCGATTCAGCGATCCACAGGAACGATTTGTTGCTTTTAAAAGCTCAGCTGCATGTGCAATCGGCAAAGACAAAATAGCAATCAGTTCTAACAATCTCCGACTCATTGGGCGTTAAACTTTCTAGTCGGCACGTGTCCAGGTGGTTAAAAGCCCAACCATCCCTAGCGGGTCGCAAGAACCCCATAATTTTAGCCAGATGTAGGATTCGTAAAGGCGGAACCACTTAACATGTCTTTATGGGAGGCGATTACATGCTTTTGAATTTAGAACACGATTGCTTGGGGTCTTTAAGCTTTTTTGCACTATTACTGTAATTGTAACCCTTCTCGTTCTTCAGCGAAGTGGGTAACCGCTTTTAATTGTAACAATGGCGGGGAGCAAGCGAAATATATTGAAAGTTGAAAATCACCATTCCTTACAAGATATGGAAAAAAATCTGCACACAAATTAGCGAAGCAACTACTTTTGTTAAGTTTTTTTTCTCATTGCCATATATTTATAGCAATCTGCCTTCGAGATATTAAATCTCAGGTTTAAACTCGCAATTTTTATCTTTTTTCTTAAAATATCGACTATAAATTTGAAAATTCTTGATTCTTTTTATTAATGATGTTCTTTTTTTCTTCAAATTTCGACTAAAAGCTTTTAGATTTAATTTTTTCTCTAAATTAAGACTTTGAAGTCGAAAAGAAACAAATTTTGGAAAAGGAAGGCCGTAGTTTCGAGAAAAATGACAAAATTCCGGGGAAAAGTCGCAGTTTAGGTCAAAAAAAATCGTTTATTAAAAAAAAGTCGGATTTTCAAAATAAGTGGAAATTCTTAAAATAGAAAGGACGAATTTTGAAATAAAGTGGAATTCGCCTTAAAATATGTTCCTTAAAATTTTCAGATTGTTTTTCTCACATTTTTTTTAAGATCGATTAAATTTCTAGCAAAAATCGAATTTTTCACAAAGAAACCTAAACTTCCAGAAGATCGAATTAAAAAATGTGTAAATTTAAATTAGAAATTGTGAATAGAAAACCATAATTTTAGGTACGGATATCATTTCTAAATTAAGATCAACTCTGCAGCGCTTTATTGAAAATTACATTCTAAAAGTAAACGTGTTATTTAGGAAGAGCTGAATTATTTCTTTTTTATAGCAACTTTCCTTTGTTCCGCAGTAAAGTCGAGATGCTGTAAAATTAAAAATGGAAACATCAATAAAAATCGCAGATGGATTAAAACCTGCATTGTAAACACATCGAAATAGATTTTCCGCATATGCAACCATATGGACAAGAAACGCTGGAAAGAACAAAGCCAATCATTCATATAAAAATCGTAACATAAAACTTTACGAAACACGCTTTCAATGGATCCCGCCTATGAAGCACTCAACAAAAGTGCATAACTGGATAAATAAAAAGCCTTTTAGCACGCAAATACAATAACCTGCAGTGCATTTGAAGAACCGAAGCGGAAAATATCTAAACTGTTATGTAAATTAGCCAGGATTCAATGGACATCCTTGGAAATAAATTCGACGTATTCCGCTATTATAATTTAACTGCGAATACTGGGGGATACACCGCAATTCAAATACGACTGGTCCGTACGACCCTAGCTTCCTGCAAATTCGAACGATAAATATGCTGCTTATGAAGTACGGTATCCAACAAGATCCTATGACATAAAGGAAGGTCCGAAGAAATTTACACTACGACTGTTATTTTAATGTATAAATCAATTTAAACTAGATGAATTTGTTGTATTTATTGTTAGAATTGTGCTGCGTACGAAACAAATATTTTTTCTTGTTTTTGATAAGTTTTTAGTGGCAAGAACTCCAATGAAATTGAAGAAAAATGAGAATGAGAAAATGCGACAATTGTAAAGCAGTAAATACATCTATTAACAACGTCGATAAATTAATGGATGTTGCTCTGTATTGTAACAAAATGTAGTTATAAAATTTGCATTAATGATTGTGTAGTGTAAGGAACTCTCTGGAAACATTTGATAATGGGAAGCGGCCGCGAGAATGAATCGTATGGCAGATAAGCGCTCTAGACGTTTCCGTAATCGAACTGACTGAGAGAAGAATCTCTATACAAATAAGACTTTATCTGTAGGGAGATCCGTTTCAGAAACCGGAACGGATACATATAAATACGCGGTCGTCTTTCCCTCAGTCAGTTAGTTAGTCAGATAGTCTGATAGTTAAGTGAATTATAATTGTAGTGTATCGAAATAAGTTCAAAATAAAGTGTTTACAATTCACGAAGTTTTAATTTTCGAACCGATAACCCGCAACAGTATTATGCAACCGACGTCATATTCATAGCTACAGATAGACTGTTATTATTAGGGCACGTTGGTAACGCGACATTAGCGTGATGGTAACCAAAACCATAAGAGTATGCCTTACCAAAAACCCCTTAACGTGTCTAAAGAACTTTTCACTTCAAAAATACAAGTTGCTAGATACTATTTAATATTTTCCATTTATTAGATTAGATATTTATTGCATCATTACTTTCATATTTTTAAGACACAAGTGGCCATAAATGTAACAAATGATTTTTCCAAGGCCCGCTCATACCACCATATTACACCAGATGCGTTTCATTGCATTAGCAAAAGGGGACCAGTAAGAGACTCGCTCCTAATACGTACGGTGATATCCCGACCTGTCATCACTGTCATATGGGAAGATGTGTCCAATAAGTCATCTCGCAATTACCGATGTTTCTGAGCCACCCTCGGCGCGCGTAAAGAAATGCATGCCCTACTCACTTTTGCCCTTACACTGTTATGCATGTTGGCTCCTCGTTTGTTGGTTTATTGATTTTGTTTTCCGAGAGTGAGACTCCATTAGATAATGCTTTCCGTGAAAAATCGACCTCAATTTAAAAGATAGGTGCGCAAAGTGTGCGATGCGAAACATCGTGGGCGGAGGAAGAGCGAAAGTGTTTCTTTTATCGTAATAAGGTATATTGTTAACGCGATTAAATAATGAACTTGGCAAATAAATCTACTTAATAAATCTCTAAGCACTGACTGCCACAGACAACTAGTTGGTTTAGGAGCATGAAATTTCACACAGGTGTTCCCCGAAATACGAAGGTGAGCACTGAGAGATGGTTTTTCAAAATTTAGTCTCTAAGATGGTGAAAATGGACATTAAAAACTACATAAAATATATGCAATGGATAGAGACTGAATTGTATTGCAACAAACTGTAGCTATAAAATTTGTCTTGGTGATTGTGTAGTGTAAGGAACTCTCTAGAAACATTTGCTAATGGGAAGCGGCCGCCAGAATGAATCATACGGGGCAGATAAGCGCTCTAGACGTTTCCACAAGCGATAAGACTTATCTCTACGGAGATCCGTTCTAGAAACCGGAACGGTACCTATAAATACGCGGTCGGCTTTCCCTCAGTTAGTCAGTTAATTAAACAGTCAGTTGGTTAGTCAGGTTAGTTAGCCAGATAGTCTAAGAGTTAAGTGAATTATAATTGTAGTGTTCCGAAATAAGTTTGAAATAAAGTGTTAACAATTCACGAAGATTTAATTTTCGAATCGATAACACGCAACAATATGCACATATTTGTATAAATTCTGTTAAAGTGTATTACGTATGTACATGGTAGTCATTCTTTAATGTCATATTTATTGAAATATGCTTTATTTCTTTAAGAAGAGCGGTATCACGAAGATTTAAAGATGGTTATTATCTTAGTTAACCTAAACAATTAGGGTATGTGATTATCTTGGTGAGTTTACGTTTAAGCTTGTTCAAATGATAGATATGCTTCATCAGAACTACAACCCCGTCGTTTATCAGTGATATATTAAGCACAGAGCTTCCATTCATCTTGAGAAAACGCGTAGGCTCGAGAATATTATAAATCATCTTCCGTAATGATGATACAAATCAACGGTCTTGTAATTTATTCTAACAAGTGGTTAAATTGTTCCGCCTTAAAGACAAAATTAATGCGTTAACATATTTTTGAAGCGTAAAAGTATATCATCGGATGATTTATTTAATTGTACTACGAGACTACTATCAATATTTTTCGATGTCGATAGGATGACAACCAATTAATTTGTTTGTAAAGTTGAATCGAAAATTTTGTTTTTGGGCAACTGAAACCTAGCCAGTAGCGTCCGAGTGGACAATTTTTAAACTACAAGTGATGCGATTTACTTATTAAAATGCAACTAATAAATCGTCTATGTACTATTACTAAGTAGATTATTAGTATCTCTTAGAATACTATATATTGTAACAAAATGTAGTTATAGAATTTGTATTAGTGATTTTGTAAGGAACTCTCTAGAAATATTTGATAATGGGAAGCGGCCCCAAGAAAAAATCATACGGCCGATAAGCGCTCCAGAAGTTTCCGCAAGCGATAATCTTATATGTACGGAAATCCGTCTAGAAAACCGGAAGGGTATATATACGCGGTCGTCTTTTCCTCAGTCAATTAATTAAACAGTGAGTTAGTTAATTGGTTGGTTAGTCACTTAATTAGTCAGTTGATCAGTTATTACAAACATTTAATTGGTCATTTGTCAAAACTAGATGAAAATAAAGTCACGCCGAGGACGTTTGTATTAATGGATGTTGCGATGCAACCCGTGATACAAGCTTTGCCTCATCTACGTGAACTTTGCAATTGCAATCTAGTTTTCATTAGATTCTAATGAAATTAGATTTCAATTGCATCGTAATAAACTTGTATATATTCGTATATACAAGACTTATTATCTCAGAAGTTTCATGTTATTCTGAAAACTATTTTTTTTAATTTGAGTCCATCTGTGAAAATTTGATTTTTTGAAATTCGACAATGTTGGTCCTTGGTTATCTTCAAAAATTAAAGTACAAATCTTGTCCCCTGAAACCAAGAAAGATTAAAAAACACAACAAAGGTTGCTCTAACGCGTTTCGATAGCCAAGCTATCATCAGAGAGATACTTCAAAGAGATACAGTACCTCTCTCTCTGAAGATAATAGCTTGGCTATCGAAACGTGCTAACCTCTGTTGTATTTTTTAATCTTCCTTGGTTTCAGGGGACAATATTTGTACTTCAATTTTGAAATTCGACAAATTTCTTAAATTTTGGTGGAACGGACTGGTCCTTGGTTATCCTCAAAAATTTAAATACAGAACTTGTCCCCTGAAACCAATAAAGATTAAAAAACACAACAACGGTTGCTCTAAAGTTCGAGTTTATTTTCAAAATTCGTCTTTTCTTTGAAAGTTGTAAAATTTCTCCCAAATAAGATTTTTTTTTAAGTTATAAGTTTTTGAAATATGTTTTTTTCTTGAAATTCAAGATTGGATTTTTTTTAATAAAAATTGAAATAACTATATTATTAAATCAATAATAATAATAAGTATTAGATTTTTCCATACAATACAACCATCCACCAACCACAAATATAAAAAGGTAGCTCAGTGTGACAGAATCTATTTTCAAATATTTTCAATATTGACTGACTTGTTTACTAGTGAGGGTTCGAACTGCAACACTACATATTTCCTATTTTAAAGTTTTCGCTTCTGTCGGTAGTCTGCCTTATTTTTTATGTTTTAAACTCCTTGTCTTTTCGAAAGTTTAATTTATTTTCGAAAGTCGATGTTTTTTTTTACCAAGTTTTAGTTTTCTTTAGAAAATTTCAAAGTTTCTTTCAAAATATTGTTGCGTGTTTTGAGAAAAAAAGTCGAAATTGCGAAAAAAAATCGAAATTCCGATTTTGATAAAAAAAATCGAATCTCGAGAATAAATTAAACCAGAATACGACGAATTGAAAACGATTTAAGATGTTCGAAACCAATTTTGACAAAAAATTGTACAGTTTCAAAAAAAAAGGACAAATTTTGAAAATAAACCCGAAATTTTGGGAAATTGTCGTACTTTACAAAATCGAAATTTGCCTGAGAGAAATGTTTAAGAAAAAAATTAAGCTTTGAAAAAAAACTTATCACGAAGTATTACATAATATTGTTGCGCGTTATCGGTTCGAAAATTGATACTTCGTGAATTCTAACCACTTTATTTCAAACTTATTTCGGACACTATAATTCACTTAACTATCAGACTATCTGACTAACTAACCAACTGGCTAACTGACTCACTGAGGGAAAGACGACCGCGTATTTATAGGTACCGTTTCGGTTTCTAGAACGGATCTCCGTACAGATAAGATTTATCGCTTGAGGAAACGTCTAAAGCGCTTATCTGCCCCGTATGATTCATTCTGGCGACCGCTTCCCATTAGCAAATGTACCGTATGATTTATTCTCGCCACTTTTCCTTATCAAATATTTCTAGAGAATTCCTTACACAATCACTAATGCAAATTTTATAACTACATTTGTTAGAATATTAACTTTTTTCACAAAATTCGTTTTTTTAAATGTTTACATTTTTTCGAAATTTTCCCTTTTTTATCGAAATTTTCCTTTTTTATTGAAATTTAATTTTTTTTTGAAAAGTTTATTTTACTCTGAAAAATTATTTTCTTTAAAAATTTTCAATATTTTCCGAAGTTCGATAATGTTCTTAAAATTCCTAGTTTATTTTCAAAATTCATCCTTCAAAATGTTTGCAATCTATTCAAAATCCTACTATTTTTAAAAATCTTAAGTTTTAAAAAAATGAAATGACTTATGGTGGGCCAGATCAGGGAGCATGTCTACCTTTGATTCAAGCGGTCAAGAGAAAATTCTAGGAATTACATTTTTCTCAAAATTTGTCGTTTTTCCAAAATTTCGATAAAATTTGACTCTCTTCGAGTGTTTACTAAATTTTCTCAAAATGTTTTTTTTTGTTTTACAAGGAAAAAAAATCGAAATTTTCAGAAAAAAACGAATTTAGAAAAATCGAAACGTGGATATTTTCTCAAAATTCGTCTTTTTTCGCAAATTTGCAATCTATTCAAAATTCTACTATTTTTAAAAATCTTAAGTTTTCATTTTTTTTAACAGAATTTGGTTTTCCAAACAAAATTACGTCATTTTTTCCGAAATTTCAAAATTTTTCCCGAAATTTCGAATTTATTCCCAAAATTTCGGATTTTTTCCCAAAATTTCGACTTCTTGTCATTCCATTGAAGGGCCAAAATTGCCTCTAACATTTTTACTTAAATTGCTCCCTAATTTTAATTCTGGTAGAAAAGGATCCACTCCAAATAAAATAGGTAACACTATCGACATTTTATGGCGTAATAAACCTGAACCTTCTGATAAATAAAAATGGATTTATAGTCCAACCATCAAAAACAAAGATTTCGTTTTATAATTATTTATTCTAAAACATACTAGAGGCTTTCCCGAGATGGAAACTATCGGAGCAAATGTTAGATATAAATATGCGCACCCCTATTGTGATTGATTTAGTATTTATTAGAATCGCGAGTCACTATTTGTGAAACTCTGCTTTATTACAAGGCGTGGATCACAGAGAGGATTCCCGGGCGTTTACTTGCCCTAATCGCGATAGATCTCCCGAAATTTGGTTTACAAAATAAAAGAAAGAGACCGTGCCATCCGGATTTTTCATTATGCAAATTTAATTTAACTTTAACCCGAGATTTTTTCTCGGGCATGTTTAATTTAAAAGGGGAAAGATTAAATTTATTTATCAAATAAAAATAGAGGAACAGTTTCGTCGAGTTTACAAATTTATTGCACGATAAACTCCTCGCTTCCACTTCCTTTGTGCAACTTATTCGAATTGAAATCTGTCTTAAATTGCCGCGGTTAATGGTAAAAGGAAGATACATCCAGGAAGTTTTCCATAAGTGCATTGTCTGGGATAATTTTGGGATTATGTGTGCGCAAGGGGTGTTGGTTAAACAACTCGGGTGAATAACAAACAGGAGATATTGATATCACTTCGTGGGTTAGTTAGAAGGAAACATGATATGAATGTATAGCAGCAATTAGCAGCAATGGGGAAATGCATTCTAAAATTGGCACCTTCTTATGACGTTATGAGTGTTGTGATGTTATTGTTAGTAATAAATACTTAGCATGATATGCATTTTCAATATAAGTAAAATTTTTGAACTGAAAACTTTTTTAGACGCGAGAGACGAGGTAAACGTATTCGCGTCACCACTACGCGTTACTAACATGTTCTGCTGTTAACAGTATATTTGCTCTAAAATCGTTCGAGAATGTACTCTTTTATATGTTGGGACAGTACCAAAACATGTTGAACATATTCCCAAGCAACATTGATTAGTATAATAAACGTTTATTATATTAAAATGGCGTTTATTTTAACTTTAAAAAACGTTTATATACCATTCAGTGTTGCTTGGGTTTTTATGGGTTTATCGGTTCGAATTGATTAACACGTGAATTGAATAATACCCAGTTTATTTTCAAGCTCAACTAGATCACTACAACTGAATAATTAACTCACTTATTGACTTCTAACTGCTAACTTACTACTTAACTACACCGACTCTAACTAACTTACTCGAGGGAAGAAAGCTGACCGCTTTATATTGTTTTGACCCCCAGGTTCTAGAACAATCCGGCAGATAAAGCTTATCGTTTGCCGAAATTTCGGGAACGCTTATCTGCCGTTTGCTTCGTTATCGCGGCCGCTTTCCCCTTATCGGATCTTTCTAGAAATTTTTCTTATGCACTCAATTCTACAATTTACATTTTGTTACAATATAATAAATAAAAAAAGTGTAAAGTGTATAACTTTTTGGTACAACGGACTTCTCCTTGGTTATCTTCAAAAATTAATATATAAATCTTGTCCCCTGAAACCAAGAAAGATTAAAAGACACAACAAAGGTTATTCTAACGCGTTTCGATAGCCAAGGTATCATTTTCAGAAAGATACTCTCTGAAGTATCTCTTTGAAGATGATAGCTTGGCTATCAATACGCGTTAGAGCAACCTTTGTTGTGTTTTTTAATCTTTCTTGGTTTGAAGAGACAAGATTTGCATTTCAATTTTTGAAGATAACCAAGGACCAGTCCGTTCTACCAAAAAAAATAATAATAATAAATAAATATTTAAATTCGTCTCCGACATCCACCAACCACAAATATAAACAGGTAGATCAGTTTGACAGCATTTATTTTAAAATGTTCAATATTCTGAATTATATCTGAATTCAGAACTACACTAAATACACTGATTACTTAGTTTTAGTTTTCACTTGTATCGGCAGTCTCACAACTGCCTAATTCTTTTTATTTCTTTTCGTTTATGTGTTACAAATCAAATACGACTCATCCTGCAGTTGTAGTTAAAAGTGAGGCAACAAAATATTTCTATTAAGCTGTGTCTGCGATAGAGAAAAATTCGGTGAAAGCACTCCATTTAATGGCCTGTTATTGACTATATTTTTAATATAATTAAATGATTACTTTTGGAAAATGAAATTGCTTTGCTGGCTTTCACTACTTTTCCTTTAAACTTCATCAAACAAATTAGAGCTACTTAGAATTGATCCTGTTACATTTTTAATAAATATTCCCTCTATTAGAAATATCATTTGTCAAAGAGCTTTCACGAGAACTTCATAATTATTCGAAGCCCCCATTCGATTTCAGTGAAAGCTTATCCTTTCTGCCATTTACCGCATTTTTATATCAACGAATTTATTTATCCATTTCGAGGCACGCTGGCCGTTTTTGTTTGCTTTCATTTTATCCTCCTGGGGATTTTATTTCATCATTTATAATATAGCATTATATCGATTTCTTTTTTTTTTGGAAATGCATTAAGCTTCCTAATTGTTTTTTACGTATTTGAATGAATTTTCGATACTGTAATACGCTTACCGCTGTCAAATTTGTAATAAATAAACTGACCACACACGTGTACCCCATAAATGAAATTATAAAACTATACAGCACCAGCTATTACCCGCAACATCGTGTGCGGATTTAGGCGAATAATTAGACTTTAATTAACAAAAAAAAACAGTTAAAAATTTAAGAGAGTTTTTCAATTTCTTCAATGAACTCAAAAGAAGTGTTTATATTTTCCATATAAAAATTTGTGTTACCGTTGCACTCTTTAAAATACTGAATACTGAAATATTAAAATACCAAAATATAGAAGAGCCCATAAAATATGGGAGATCTGGCAACTATCACCGTAGAAAAGCCGCCCTATCGCGTTATAACGCTGTCAAACTGTCACACAATTATATTTCAAACATCTATCTGCACAGTTACATCAAATTTGAACCCTCATCGTTAGATGAGCCGTCATCGTAGTCGTCATTGCCAAGTTTTGTATTTATTTACATAAAAAATGAGTTGTGCCATATAAACGAGAGTAGAAAATCGAGAAAGTGCGCGAAATCTGGCAACTCTAAAGCACACAATTAGACAGACAAACACACTTTCGTAGTTATATATTAGTAGCAAATTAGCAAATTTAGATGCAGATGAAATTTGTCTTTTACATTATTTCATTTAGGTGAATATTTTCGGAGTTAGCACTAGCTCACGCAACACAGGAATTGCGGCTGGAATAGAACATTTTAGCGCGATTCAAGGCGATCTCATAAACTATGTTAGTCATCGACTTGTTACAACTGCTAATGAATGCTCTTAATCTGAGAAATTATCAACACAATTAACAGTTCCATAAATATTTGGATTGATAGTAGAAAAAAGTGAGTATATCTGAAAATGAGGATTTTTTTTATTACACGTTTTTTTATTAACTCACATTCTTGCCTGTGATTAAAAACTAGCCTCAATCGACGTTTCGATATTGATGTGTGTCTGACAGTTCTACAAATTTTGCAATCGATTTTTTTTTTCAATTATAACCCAAGAAAATTTGGATAAATTTTCAAATTCATACATAAGTAAAAATGATTTAATTTGGTCTATTGACTGTTCACTGTATCTAGTAATTGTTACAGAACTAAGAAAATACAATTGTGTAAACCCGACTCGAGCTTGGTTGCTTCAAATTCTGAACATATGATCGCACAAGTCTGGAAATAAATTGTGGATTGTTGCTAGTGATGCTCGCTTTTCTACCATAGGATTAAACAAAATTCAATTTTGAACCACAAACAATCCATAGTTCGAGCACAGTGAACATGATTCCTTTTGATTAAACGTATCTCATTTGTATTTTGAGCATAAAATGTGGACCAAGATAATACTTGAGCTAGTTATTTTATCTCTCAAAATAAAGTTCACTAAGCATCCATGGTTTTGACTATCGAAAACTATCGATAGTATTGTTCAGAAGCACTGGAATCTCCTGATCATGATGTGATTTGGCTAAAAATCTGCTCCAAAAGCGAAGTAATATTCATTTGTTCACTTTATTTGTCTCCAAACGATCCCTCATACAGACAGCTCTTCTCTTATCTCTCCGTAACCTTTGATCACCTACAGACGAATTATCCAAACGCTGAAGTTGTCTTTCTCGGTGACTTCAACGTACACAACATCCCCTGGTTAAGATTTTCTTCCCGAACTGACAACGCGAGAAGGGTGGCAGAGGCTTTCGCCATCACTTGTGGATTATCGCAAATAGTTGAGGAACCCACAAGAATTCCTGATGTAGATACCCATCAACCTAATCTACTCGACCTTTTCCTTACAAATTCATCAAATTCGTATAAAATCTCTGACACATCACCGCTTGGAAATTACAAGCTTGTAGCATCCTCTCGCTCGCTTCACATACCACCTCCTTCCCAAACGCAGTCCCTCTAGGGTTTGGCACTTTAACTCTGCAAACTGGGAAGGAATTAAGAGACTTTTTTGCATCTCTCCCATGGCAGGAAGTCGGCTTTAACTCAGACAACCCTCCCTCAGTCGCCGAATCCATCACGGAAACTATCCTGATTGGTATGGAATGCTCAATTCCTCACTCCCAAAAGAAGTCTGCCTTCAGTAAACCTTGGTTTACTAAAAAATGTGCTCGGCTGTTGGCGAAATAACCCCTCAGTCGAGACTCGGACCATATTTGTAGATGCGAAAAGAAGAAAGAAGAAAGATACGAAATTCTTGTAAACAGGTTATTGACGAGGCAAAAGGTGATTTCGATCGTAAAATGCGCCAGAGGCTTATCAACTGTCCGAACGCTTCCAGGTCCTTTTGTGGATTTGCAAAGTCGATTGGAAAGAATTTTACATCTTCAAATTTTCCACCTTTACTCGATGAAAATAGCAATATTGCTACTACCTCCAAGGAAAAGGCTAAAATGTTAGCCTTAATGTTTGCTGAAAATTCCCATCTTGATTCTCGAAACGCAGAACCTCCTATTCTTCCTAAGGTTGACACTTGTTTTCAGACAACGCACAATCAGGAAGATTCTCCTTGAGCTGGCGACACCTCGAAAGCTTCTGGCCTTGATGGTATTCCCGTTATTGTTCTTAAGAAGTGCGCCCCAGAATTGACTCCTGTCCTAAGCAAATTGTTCACACTCTCTTACAAGAAAGATGTATTCCCTAACATCTGGAAATCTGCTATGGTGCAGCCTGTCTCTAAAAAGGAAAAAGGAAAAAAGAGAAAAAGGAATCTGGCCAACAACTATCGCCCTATATCTTTGTTACCAGTTATATCTAAAGTGATGGAAAAGGTTATCAACATCGAGCTTCTCAAATATCTGGAGGAAAATAGAATCATCCGCGACAGGCAATACTGTTTTAGACAACAACGTTCCACTGGCGATCTACTGGCATATGTTACTCACATCTGTAACTCAGCTATGGAAAAACATGGTGAGGCTAGTATTGTGGCATTGGATATCTCAAACGCTCTCGACAGAGACTGGCACCGATCTCTTCTCGCCAAATTAACATCTTATGGTCTTTCTCCTGGACTCTGTTATTTGATATCCAATTTTCTCGCTGACAGATCTCTTCAAGTCGTCGTCGATGGCATCTCATACGAGACATTTACGATTAACGCAGCTGTGCCTCACGGGTCTGTTCTGTCTCCTACTCGATTTCTATTAAACATAAACCATCTCTTAGCTTCAACTTCCAATCCTATATACAGCTGCGCACATGATAGTAGTCTTCTGTCATCTTTTTCCTCCGACAAACCATTATTTATCGCTGCTTCAGATCGACTAAGGGAACAGCAAATACAGACGATTAATCGGGATCTCGAGATTATTCTGGAAAGGGGCAAGAACACTTTGGTCGACTTCAACGCTAAAAAAACTCAAGCCGCAGTTTTCTCTAAGAAAATATCAAGAGATAATGCAACAAACATACTAATGGACGATAAAATCCTTCCGATGGGATCTAATCTATCTATCCTAAGAATGCGAGCATTAACTTCTCAGAAGCTAGGGTTTCTTTTTAGAGCTAAAAAGTACTTCACATCTCATCAGCTATTAACACTATACAATGCTCAAGTTAGGCCAACACTAGAATACTGTTCTCATGTTTGGAGTTTAGCCTCAAAACACACTTTAGCTCTCTTGGATTCAATTCAAAGAAGATCGATTCGCCTAATTGATGACGAGAGTCTAACCGATTCTCTCGAAACACTAGAGCACAGGTGTATGGTTGATGACTTGTCCCTTTTCTACAAGTACTATCATGGAAGATGCTCGCAGGAACTAATAGGATCGATCCCCCCAAAGGCAAGATTCTTGAGGCGTACTGGACAGTCGGAGACAGCAAATTCCTGTGCGGTCCAGCTTGACACAAAGAGGACTTTTGTCTATGGAGACTCTTTTTTCTATAGAACTTCCAAGTTATGGGAACTTGCTACTGAAAGAAATTTTTCCCAAAAATTACAACCTATCCTTGTTTAAGAAGGTGATTCATCGCCATCTATCCTTCTTTCCACATTCTACTCGCAGTGCTTTGAAAGCATAATGGGGTTAACCTTTACGAGTTGATTAAACTTTAAAAAAAAGTAATATCAATAGTTCTTAAGAAATAAATTTTAATGAGTTTTTGCTTCTGTTTCCATTTAAGGTTCAATAAATTAATCTATCAACACATTAATTATGTCATCTTTATTAAAAGAAGACTTCGGATAGTGACAATTTGTAATTATAAATACAAGATAGCCGATCATTTTATATTTATGTAAAGTTTTCTTCTCTTGTCGCTAGATGACGTCCACATACACTCTCAAAAACACCAATTTTGCTCTGCTTCAATTTTATAAAATGATGTGGAGCCATCTATGATTGAAGAGAACATACTCAACAAAAACTTATAAATTAAGGATTAAGGCTAGCAACAGGTTCGAATATTTAGTGAGCTTTGGCCACCCATCAATAGTGTGCATTCTGTCATTCTGTGAATTATAAAAATATAATTTGTTATAAGTATATTTTTGGTAAATTTGTCCGCTGCTTGCAAATTATGTAAAGTAAAATATAAATCGAGTGGAAAAACAAGCAACTAAAAAACCATATTAAAAGGAAACAACCAGCACATATATAATTAAAAACAAAACTATCGATAATATCGATAATTTCGTATGGGACCTATCGATAATATTGATAGTACTAACGATAGTAAACACTATCTCAAGAGCTACATTGAAGCATATCCCACACAAGACAGTCGGAAACACAAGTCTATCAGTTTTTCACAGAGACCCGTATTTATACTGAACTAAACTCTAGAAACAGTTGTGGATTTTGATGTGATACAAAATCGTAATTTAAGTCGAATAAATTAATGCCTACCTGCTATAAGTCCAAATGGCAGTAAGACGAGTTGACATACGACTAGGAAGACCATATTCGCGTAAAAAAATTTTACTTCATCTTCTCCATGCAATCACTAAAGCTTCTTTCTTCAAAACAAATTTAGTTAACGAGTCGGCGAGAGATTTATTTTTTAATTGAGCACTTAATTCTATCTTTTATATCACATTCGAAAGTCAATAGACTTGTAAATTCGATTTCCAGTATAACTGATGGTATACGATATAATGATAAAAACAACGATTCGAATCGAGTAATTCAGTTTTATTTGAAAGCAATCCTCGAGAGCTTTAATTTAATTTGAAATCATGAACTTCCCATTGACTATCTCTATTCAATTAGCCTGAGATATGGGCAATTATTAAATCCGGAGAGCCCTCTTAAATTTGTTGTTTTTATCTCATTTAAACAATTTAAAAGTCCAATTGAGTAGTTAATTGGCTAGAGGAGAATTTAGCATTTATTTCTAATTATATTGTCAATCAAGAAACGGTTGAAATCCACTGAAACTGATCCGGGATTTAGGGTCTATTTATCAGATAAGATAAAGGTAATTGGAATTTAGCCTTTGGTGCTTTATTTTATTATTCCTATTTACTCACTGCCAACAGGGTTGGTTTTATTTGCGTGAGTAATTAGGGACAACCAAGTTTTTCTGATTTCCTCTGATTTACGTGTTGTGTTTTAAACGGAGGCAAATTAAATTGTATCTTTCATTTAGTGTTCTATGACAGCACTAGTCAAAATTCGCTGTTCCTAATTCACTAAGTAATGCCTTGACACTCGAGCACCCTTGCACACACTATCTATGATAAATTAATCTACTCAAAGGAGGCATATTATTGTCTGTATTTAGTTAGTGACATCGCGGATTTTGTCGTCCGTGGCAGCGCAGCGACACACCGCTTAATGGCAGCGCCGGTTTCAGACTGAAGCTGAAATGCTGAAAATCGACTGAGCTTTCGCATCGTTTAGTGGCGGAGCGACGCCAAAGCTCCGTTCTCTCTGTTCTCGAAGTTGGATCATCTTCCCCCACTATTGAATGTTTCCCTGAATTCGGAAGAGCCCTTTACCTAGACTGGTCTGTTTTATTTGTTTTGCAGAGTTCGTTCAGAAGTCCGAAATTTCAATGGAACCAAAGGCATTACTCTGGTATTGTTATTGATT
The DNA here is from genome assembly GCA_028583605.1 of Dastarcus helophoroides. NCBI lineage: Eukaryota > Metazoa > Arthropoda > Insecta > Coleoptera > Bothrideridae > Dastarcus > Dastarcus helophoroides. The sequence goes on along the minus strand of CM053328.1, from coordinate 924,513 downwards.
AATTTTTGCTTGAGCGAACACTTATAGGTGGCTTACGTAGACGGTGGCTCCTATCGTTTTGGAAGTAAGTCATGCATTTTTCTCATCTTTCGAATTTATCTGCTACCTGCTGCTGTCACAAAATAAATAAAAACGTGCTACTGTCAACATTCATCATAACTAGAGACCGCATTATATGCAACATGAAAAGCTTGAAATATGCATGCAAATATGCACGCAAGTGGTTAACAATGTGCACAAAAAGTGTCAAATCAACCTTCATCATAACTAGAGACCGAATTCTGTACAACATGAAAAGCTTTGGTGGAACGGACTGGTCCTTGGTTATCTTCAAAAACTGAAATGCAAATTTTGTCCCCTGAAACCAAAAAAGATTAAAAAACAAGATTTGTTTTTCAATAAATGAAAAGCTTGAAATACGCATGCAAATAGGCTCTCAATATGCTTCAAATATGCATGAAAAGTGTCAAAATATGCAACTTTACATAATAATCGTTTTAATTTTAGCTTTGCTTCTGATTTAAAGAATTTTCCTTTTCTTTTAAACAAATTTACTTTTAATTGCTCCCAGTTTGAACAAATTTGCTTTTAATTTCAGTAAATTTGCTTTCAATTTGAAAAGGTTTGATTCTAATTTAAACAAATTTGCTATTAAATTGAAAAAAATTTATTTCTTTTTTGGTGAAACGGACCGATCCTTGGTTATCTTCAAAAATTGAAATAGAAATATTGTCCCCTGAAACCAAGAAAGATTAAAAAACACAACAAAGGTTGCTCTAACGCGTTTCGATAGCCAAGCTATCATCTTCACAAAGATACTGAAGATTATAGCTTGGCTATCGAAACGCGTTAGAGCAACCTCTGTTGTGTTTTTTAATCTTTCTTGGTTTCAGGGGGCAAGATTTGTATTTCAAGTTTATTTCTAGTGTGAACAAATTTATTTTTAATTTGAATAGATTTGTTTCTAATTTGTACACATTTTCTATTAATTTGAACAAATTTGCCTTTAATTTTAACAAATTTCTAGTATGTGCCTCCCCAAAGTTTTTGTCGAAATTTGGTTTTTTCCTCTCAAAATCAATTTAATTTTAATAAATTTTGAATTTTGTTTTGTTCTGAGTTCAAGTTAGGATTCGAAAGTTTGTTAACAAATTTCAAGACGGATTGACTTTTTTGAGAATTTTGGCTTTTTTCGAAAATTTTGTTTTTTTTTATTTCAAAATTTCGACTTTGAAAATTTTATTTCGTCTGTTTAAACGTTTGTTAAGTATTGTAGGCAGATTTCCCACAATTTTAAATTTGGCGCCAGCGCGGGAGAGTCCACTCTCTGGTAGAGGTGTGTAAGAATGTTTGTGACGAAGAGTAAGAAATAAAGTGTTTTGACTGAAATGAATTTTTTATTCGATTATTAGGGGGCCCTCTTACAGTATTTCAATTTTTTTTTTTTTGAAAATCTCGTCTTTTTTTCAAAACAGAGAGACTTCAAAATGTTGACTTTTTAAAAGCTGTGACTTTTAAAATTGTGAGTTTCAGAATTCAACATTTTTCAAACATTAATTTTTTTTTATTTTTATCTTGATTTGAAAATTTAAATTTTCTATGAACTTTGCTACCTTTTTTTAAAAGTTAACTTTTCTTTTTAATTTTGCTTTCTTAGGAATTTCGATTTTGGTGGAATCCTTGGTTATCTTCAAAAATTGAAATACAAATCTTGTCCCCTGAAACCAAAAAAGGTAAAAAAACACAACAAAGGTTGCTCTAACCCGTTTCGATAGCCAAGCTATCATCTTCAGAGAGATCAGTATTCCGTATCTCTCTGAAGATGATAGCTTGGCTGTCGAAACGCGTTAGACCAACCTTTGTTGTGTTTTTTAATCTTTCTTGGTTTCAGGCTACAAGATGTGTATGTCAATTTTAAGAATTTGGATTGTTCAAAAGTATTTTTTTAATTTCGATCATTTTTAATCATTTTAAATTTTTTTTAAATCTTGTATTTTTATCAAAATATGATATTTATAAAACTTCAAATCCCTCTAAATTGTTATTCTTTTTTTTAATTTCGAGTTTTTTTCGAAATTATTATTTTAAGAAAAAATTAGGAGATTTCAAATAAAGAAGATTTCTGAATGAGGAGGCCAAAAAGTAGAACTTTAGAATGAAGCTGGATTTTAGAAAAAACACTTATTTAAAAAAAAGAAAAAAGAACAAAATTTCGAGAAAAAGATGAATTTTGAGGAAAGAGATGAATTTTATAGAAAAAGTTGAAATTTCTTTAGAAATTCAGTCAAAATTTTTTTTAAATTCAGATTCCAAAAGATGTAATTAAAAAAAACTAAAATAAAGAAACTTTAAAAAAAGCCGACATTTTGAGAAAAACGTTTGAAATTTTCAGGGAAGCTTCGAATATTAGGAAAGAATTTGAAATTTTCCAAAAAAAAAAGTCAATTTAAAAAAATCAAATTTTAGAATAAAATACAAATTTAAGGAAAAAACAAATTTTAAAAAATTGTCGGAAATCCCGAAAAATATTTTGAGCAAAAAGTCGAAACTTCGAGAAAACAATAGAAATTTGCCGTGAATTTTAGAAAAAGCACTTATTTTAAAAGAAAAGAATAATATTTCGAGAAAAAGATGAATTTCAAGGAAAAGGTTGAAATTCATAGAAACTTTAGGAATTCAGTCAAAATTTCTGGAAATTCAGAACCTAAAAGATCTAAATTATTAGAAGAAAAAACCTAAAATAACGGAATTTCGAAAAAAGGCGAAATTTCGAAAAAAGACGGTGGAAATTTCGAGGGTCGAATATTAAGAAAAAGATTGAAATTGTCCAAAAATAAGTCAATTTTGGAATAAAATACAAATTTGAGAAAAACTAATTTTGGAAAAATAGTCTAAAATCCTAAAAAAGACGTATTTCAAGCAAAAAGACGAAACTTCCAAAAAACAATAGAAATTTCCACAGAAAGTTAAATTTTGGGAAAATAGGTAAATTTGAGAATAGTTGTTCATGAAACAAGTTCTAACAAAAAAAAGAAAATTTTGAAAAAAAAGGTTCATTACAAGAGAAAAAAATTGAGATTTCTAGGATCCTGATGGATATGATATTGAAACAAAAGTCGAAATTTCTAAAAGATGATTTCTGAGAAAAATGTCGAAATTTTAAGAACAAGACGAATTTTACAAAAAAATCTAAATTTCCAAAAACAAAGTCTAAAAACAAAATAGAAACTTCCAGAAAAAGATCCAAATTTCGAGAAAAAGATCGAAATTTTAAAGAAAAAATCGTCTTTTCCAAAAAAAATACTGAAATTTGAAAAAAACATGAGAATTTCTAAAAAAAAGTCAAATTTCAAACAAACTAAAAATATCTAAAAGTTCAGATTCTAAAAAGATTTGAAAAAAAATCCAATATTAATAAAAATAACGTTTTGAAAAAGACGAAATTTCAGGAAAAACCTTTAAATTGGGAAGCGAAATTTTGCGAGAAAATAGAATTTTAAAAAAGAAATTTCAGTGAGAAAGGGTTTCCAAAAAATATTGTAACGCAATGTAAATAGATGGAATAGAATTTAGAATAGAATTGTAGAATTTAGTAAATAAAAAAAAGTTTCTAGAAGGATCTGATAAGGGAAAAGCGGCCGCGATAACGAAACAAACGGCAGATAAGCGTTCCAGAAATTTCGGCAAACGATAAGCCTTATCTGCCGAAAAGTTCGAGAAGCCGGGAGTCAAAACTATAAAAGGCGGTCAGCTTTCCCTCTAGTCAGTCAGTTAGAGTCAGTGTAATTAGTGAGTTAGTAGAAGTTAATAATAAGTGAATTAATTGTTCAATTGTGGTGATCCAAGTTTGGTAATAAAGTGGGTATTATTCACACGTGGTAATCAATTCGAACCGATAAAGCCCGTAACAATATTCAGGAAGTAGATATCAGCAGATATTAATCTAATTTTAGTAGTTTCAGTAGTAACTAACTAACTGGTTCAGCCCCAAAACTAGCTCTTTTGGATTCAATTCAAAGAAGAGCCATTCGCCTAATTCATGACGAAAGTTTGACTTGAGCACAGACGTATGGTTGGTGACTTGTTTCTTTTCTACAAGTCCTATCATGGAAGATGCTCTCAGGAACTAATAGGATTGATCCCCCCAAGATCCTTGAGGCATACTAGACAGTCGGAGACAGCAAATTCCTGTGCGGTTCAGCTTGACACAGAGAGAATTTCTGTCTACCGAGACTCGTTTTTCTATAGAAATTTCAAGTTATGAAACTTGTTACCGAAAGGAATTTTCCCCGAAAATTACAACCTATCCTTGTTTAAGAGGGCGATTCATTGCCGTCTATCCTTGTTTCCGCATCCTACTCGCAGTGCTTTGAAAGCATAATGGGGTTACCCTTTGCGAGTGGACTAAACTTCAAAAAAAAAAAAAACTAAGAAATATTCAAAAAAAAAAGTCAAATTTTAAGCAAACAGTAAATATATTTGCAAGTTCTGATTGTAGCAGGTAGAAAAATTCAAAAAGGATCCAATGTTAAAAAAAAAACGTTTCGGAAAAGACAAAATTTCGAGAAAAACCTTGAAACTGAGAAACGAAATTTAGAGAGAAATTTTAAGAAAAAGTACGAAATCTAGTAAAAATTCGAAATACGTCAGAGACTTAAATTTTGATTTAAAAAATGGGCAAATTTTGAGAAAATATTTAAAATTTCCGGTTGACTATTTATTTTCTCTTGACTGCTTAAGTCAGAGGGAGACAAGTGAACCACAATGACGATAGAAAATGTTCAATATTAAAATAAATGTTGACATTTTGAGAAACAAATTGGAATTTACAGAAAATTGGATTAAAAAAATCTCGAAAAACCTAGAAATGTCCAAGGTAAGCTTTTTATCTTTTACCAAAAATTCGGAAATTTTAAAAAAAGCAGTATCAAAGTTTTTACTTTTTTATGAAAAGATGAACCAAATTTTGAGAAAAAGGCAAATTTTGATAAACAAATTGAAATTTTCAAAAATTCGGATTTTAAAAAAATGGAAACTTTTAGAAAAGAACGAATTTTGAATAATGTTAAAATTCCCGCTTGCAATTTAAAACCACACAAAGACGGAATTTCTAAAAAAAAATCTTAAAACTTTCTCAAAAATTTTCATTTCTTTTAAATTTTAAGTGCCTTATCTTTTTCGAAAATTTCATTTTTTTCTCAAAATATTGTAACGCAATGTAAATAGATGAAATAGGCATTTAGAATAGAATTGTAAAAAGTAAATAAAAAAAGTCTCTAGAAGGATCTGCTAAGGGGAAAGCGGCCGCGATAACGAAACAAGTGGCAGATAAGCGTTCCAGAAATTTCGGCAAACGATACGCCTTATCTGCCGAAAAGTTCTAGAAGCCCGAGTCAGTCAGTTTGAAGTCAGTGTAGTTACTGGGTTAGCAATTAGTAAATAAGTAGTGAGTTACTATTCAGTTGAAGTGTGCCGAGTTAATTTGGTAATAAAGTGGTATAATCCATCACGTTTAATCAATCGAACCGATAAGCCCGTAACAATATTAAACGTAAAGTTAAATATTCGAATTTGATTCCAAAATTGATTCTTGGATATTCGACTTTAATTACGAAATTTCAATTCTAATGTCGAAAAAAAAGTCTAAATTTAAGATTATTAAATAATCTGAGATTGTGAAAAAATCCAAAATAAAAAAAAACAAGAATGAGTTTCTTAATTTTTTTCAGTAATCTTGATGTCTCGTTTTTTTTCGATTTTTATGGTTTTTGAACTTTCGATCTGAATCTTAAAACTTAGAATCTCAAACTTGGGATTTTCTCTTGACGTTAATTCACTTCGGAGTTAATTTGGTATTGATAAATAAAATGAAACAAATTTTGTAAAATTAGCTTAAATGTAACCATTTGTTTCACTGAGATTTTGACCACCAAGTGGATCGATTGTGTCCGAAGCCTTACAAATGAAGACAACATTATAGTGGAAAAAGAAAGCATTACTGATAAAATTTCGTTTTTTATTGAAATTTTGACCACCAAAGGATTATTAAGGTGGATGGATTGTGTCCAAAGATACAGCTAAGGAAAATGTATCACATGAAGACAAAATTATAGTGAAAAAAGAACATATTACTGATGAACTTTGGGTTTTCATTCAAATTTTGACCACTAAAAGATTATTAAGATGGATTGTGTCCGAAGCTACAGCTTAAAAAATGTATCATATGAGACAAAATTACAGTTGAAAAATAAAATATTACTAATGAACTTTTGATTTTCATTGAAATTTTGACCACCAAATGATGGATCGATTGTGTTCGAAAAATGTACCACATGAAGACAAAATTATAGTGAAAAAATAAAATATTACTGATGAACTTTGGTTTTTCATTCAAATTTTGACCACCAAAGGATTATTAAGATGGATTGTGTCCGAAGCTACAGCTTAAAAAAATGTATCATATGAAGACAAAATTATAGTTGAAAAATAAAATATTACTGATGAACTTTCGATTTTCATTGAAATTTTGACCACCAAATGATGGATCGATTGTGTCCGAAGACTTATACATGAAGACAACATTATAGTGGAAAAAGAAAGCATTACTGATGAAATTTCGTTTTTTATTGGAATTTTGACCACCAAAGGATTATCAAGGTGAATGGATTGTGCCCAAAGATACAGCTGAGGAAAATGTATCACATGAAGACAAAATTATAGTGGAAAAAGAACATATTACTGACAAACTTTCGATTTTCACTAAAATTTTGACCATCAAAGGATTATTAAGATGGATCGATAAGATACAGCTTAGAAAAATGTACCACATGAAGACAAAATTATAGTGGAAAAAGAAAACATTACTGATGAACTTTCGTTTTTATTTGTTGGGAGCATACAACCCGAGACTGATTCATTACATGTAAAATTGAATACACATTTTCACCATCTTAGGGGTTGAATTGCGAAAGATCTTTTCTTGCCTGATATCTACGTCGTATAAAGAATCTATATGCCAAATTGCATTCTTGTAAGTATTCATTTTTTTTACTAATTCTGGCTCGACTTTAACCTCCTTAAGTTTTTACTTTTCACATACTGTATAATGTTGAACTAGACTGATATAACATATTTACTATTGAAATCGTCTAATTTATTTGCTTGACTATTACTAGAAACTAGAACCAATTATATAGGTATATTTTGCTAAAGCTTCACATTTAAAAACCTCGGGATCTCGTTTTGTGGCGTCAGACGCGTGTCCGAATCACAATCGTTGAATTTTCCATTCCTATCTCTGCATAAATAAATAAATTACCCCATCGCCGGGGGCCTTTTTCTATTCACAGAACACATTAAATTGTCCTCATAAATTTTAATAGGATTGTTTCTTGGTCACTAATTAAACAAAATAAAACACATGCGTCCGTGTACATAACAATCCGACCTGATTTATATGTTTCATTGCGGGGAGAGCCGTCCAAAAAAAAATCAATTTTGAACAGTCAATGCTTAATCTTTTAAAATACTTGCGAGTTCTGTAACCCCGAACAAACACTGTGTCGCAAGGTAGGCGGGGTTAATATATCAAAGCCATCTGCTCGGTTCATTCAGACTGCTTCTGTTATTAACTATTGTGTCTTTGGGGATGCTGGTGATACTATTGTAATCTGGAGTCAAAACATAAATACCCGGGGTGAAGCAAAATGCGAAAAAACTCTCAAAACGAGCTTTAGAAAGATACACAGTTAATCATTTTATGGCATATGTTTTTAGCGTTTGCAACTTTTATTGCTGCGGTTTTATGGCTCCGGCTGAAGCAGTGTATAGACTCTATACACTGCTTCAGAGAGTATTGTCTCAATAGAATGATTTTTAGTTCTTATTTGATTGGGATTCATCGATGACTACAATGGTTTCGAGACGATTTGTGACTAATTACTAATATGTTTGAAGGGTTCTTTGTTTTAACTTTTCACTTTTGCCGGCAGTCCCCATCCCTAGCAATTTTTAGGATTCCATACTTAAAAGGAAAAAAGGAACACTTATAATCTCACTCTCGTGTCCGTCCGTCCGTGGTACGTCTATCACAAAAAGGTTTTCTTCGAAAACTACTTAACATAGAAATTTGATATTTTGCACAGCATCTTTTTTGGTCCATATAGTAATAAATTTTTTCAAATAAAGCACTTTGTTTAGCTGAAGGATAGAATGCAGAACGAATTTGTTTTTTACATTATTTCATTTAGATGAATATTTTCGGAGTTAGCACTAGTTCACGCAACGCAGTAATTGCGGAAAGGATCTCATAAATTGTATTAGTAGACTTTTTGCGAATTGCAAATGAACGCTTTTTATTTAAAACATTATCAACACAGTTATAAAATATTTGAATTAATTGTAGAAAAAAGCGTGTATATTTGAAAATGGACCATTTTCTCTATGCTTCAATTATAAAAAAAGAATATGTGAATAAAATTTCAAATTCATACACAAGCAGTGGCGGCTCGTAGCCAAAACTAATGGGGGTCCTGCGACAATGCTTAGCGTTTTAAAATTTTTAAGATTTCGACATTTCTTAAACGTTACTTTTCGAAAATTTTAAATTTCTTTGAAAACCTTTGATAAAGTCGAGTTTTTTGAAAGGTTAGATTGTTTTTCCAAATTTCGACTGTATTGCAAAATTTAAATTTTTTCTTGTAATCTCGACCTTATTCTACTTTTTTGACTTTTTTGAAAAACTATGAATACTCTTAAAAATTTCCGTATTTTCCTAAATATTTAAATTCTTCGATATTCTGTCTTTCTTCTTGTATTTTTTTTTTATTATTATTACATTTTTTTAATTTTTACCATTTGAAAATTCCTACTTTTTGTGAAAATGTAAATTTTTTCAAAACTGGACTTTTGACTTTTTAAATATTTGACTTTCCCTAATTTCACCTTTGTTAATATTTCTTTTTAAATTTACTTTTTGCAAGAAAAATTTCGAATTAACACTCGAATTTGAAAAAAATAATAACAAAATTTCGTATTTTTAAAATTGTGCAAAGTTTTGAAACAAATTTCCAAAAAAAGTTGCATTTTATGTACAAATAAATTGGCAAAATCTGAATTTTAATCACAAAAAATTGACTTCAAGTTGGAATATTTGATTTTTGAAATTTCTCTGGAACTTTAAAATTACTAGAAAAAAATTAAATTAGAACAGTAAATTGTTATGAATTTTTTTCAACATTTTGATTAATTTTGATTTCGAAATTTTGAGACTTCTAGAAATATTGACTCATTTTCTCAAAAATTTCAATAGTTCCCACTTTAAAAGTCAAAATTATAAAAATATTTTTGACAATTAATTTATTGCAAACAATTTTTTTTATTTAATTTCTAAAATGTTTTTTTTTAAATATTGTTTACAGATAACAACTTTTTCTAGAAATGTGATCTACGTTTTCTTGAAAATTTGAGTTATGTCTTTAAATTTCGTTTTTTTTTTATCGAAATTTAAATTCTAAATTTGAACTTGGAAATTTCAAGAATAAATTTAACATTTTTAGGAAAATTGGAAATTCCGATTCAGAATTCTTTTTGGTCCTACAGCAGTAGCAATTTTTAAGAGAAATATCAAATTGTAAAAAAGGTTGGAATGTACAAGCTTCATTTTTTCTTGAAATTTTAATATTTTTCCCAAAGTTTTCTTATTTTTATGCAAATTTGAAGTTTATTTTCCCTAAATTTATACCTAATAATTTTCAGTTTTTTATTAAAATTACAAAATAAAATGAATTTTAAAATATCAAAATTTTATTAAAAAATTTTTTAATTTCCAAAACAAATTAGAGAGAAATCAAAATTTGTTCAAGAAAAAATATTTTAAAGAGAAAATCTCCAGGGAAAGTTGATATTTCAAAAAAATTCTATGTATAAAATGTTTAGAGAAAAACACAAATTTCATAGGAAAAAAAAGCAAAATTTCTTAGAGAAAAAATCGAAATTTGAAAAAAAATTTGAAATATCTTTGCAAAAAAGTCGAAATTTTTTGGTTTTTACAAAATGTTAAAATTTTTATAGAGTTTTCAGGGTTTTTTCCAAACATTTGTTGTCAAAACTACAAAATGAAATGAACTTTAAATTGTTAGTGTCGTGAAAAAACTTGACACTTTTGAAGCAAATTAGAGGAACACAAAGAAAAATCGGGAGAAGTTATAATTTCTAGAAGAAATTTTAAGAACGACACTTTCAGGAAAAATCGAAATTTGTAGAAAATTTCTTTTTATAAAATTTTTAGGAAAAATGAAAACTTTGCAAAAAAATCAAAAGTTCCTAAAAAAATCGAAATATTTAAAAACAACTCAACATTTTTATATGAAATGAGATTTGAGGTAAAAATTTGAGGATACCGCATTAACCTATTTTTTGGAGAAATAGTAAAATGCGAGATGAGTTGGATTTAGATTTTTTCTTAAAATTGTAATTATTTTCCTAAAATGCTAACATTTTCAAAGAAATTTGAGTTTTTTCTTAACATTTTAATTCCTGCTCAAAATATTGATTTCTTTCTTAAAACTTTTACAAAACTTAGTTTATGAAAATGTGATTTTGATCAAAATTAAAAATAAAATAGGTTTTTAAATCCCGTAACTTCGTGAAAGAAACCTAAAATTTCTTTAAAAACAAAACAGAGAGAATTTAAAATTTCTGCAACAAATTGTGAAATAAAAAGTGTTCAGAAAATCTTGAGGAAAAAACTCGTAAGCGAAATTGGGGGTGCTACAGTTACACAGTGCCTATACGCCAGCCGCCACTGTACATAAGTAAAAATGATTTGATTTGGTCAGTTGACTGTTTACTGCAGTAATTAATACGGAACCCTAATCGGGCGAGCCCAATTCTCTCTTGGCTGAATTATTTTTTTTGCTTTCAAACAAATTTTTTAAGAATTCACATTAAACATTATCACATTTCAAGTTAAATATTGTAAACGCAATGTAAATTGATGAAATAGGATTTAGGAATAGAAATTGTAGAATTTAGTAAAATAAAAAAAGTTTCTAGTGAGGTCCTGATCAGGGGAAAGCAGTCGCGACATACGAAACAAACTGGCAGATAAGGCGTTCCAGAAAATTTCGGCAAAACGATACACCTATCTGCCGAAAATCTGGAAGCCGGTGTGCCAGAAACTATAAAAGGCGGTCAGTTTTCTCCTCGGAGTCGTCAGTTTGAATCAGTGTAATTATGAGTTAGTAGAAGTCAATAATAAGTGAGTTAATTGTCAATTGTGGTGATGCAAAGTTGAGTTCAGTAATAAAGTGGGAATAATCCCATCACGTGTATCAATTTCGAACTCGATAACGCACGTAACAAATATATATACAACATCAGGAAAGTCAAACACTGTCCATAGGGAGAATGTTAATGAGAGATTTAACAATGAGAGCTAATAGTAGGATAGATGGGCGGCACCTTGTATTCTCCTACACCGGTGTAAACAATTCAACGCAGAGCGCAGCGATCAGTGCTGGTGGAGCTTTCAGTGGTACATCATAGCTTCTAACGTGTTTTGTTACGGGATTACTACTGGCAGGCAACAATTTTATTAAAATTTGCGTACCACATGCTGTTTGTTCTTTTAGTCCGTTGATTTAATCGATGTCTGAGGCAAAATAAAACTGATATTTTTTGATAACCAAAATAAATAAGCAGAGGTTTCTTAAACAAAATAAATAATATTTCTAATGAGGAATATAACATAATAACTCTTTAAACATTACAATATAAGGATTGTGCCAGATTGTGCCAAACAATATTCCAGTCTGTTGTAAAACTCTCGACGAGTTTTTCTCATCTAAACTGGAAGATACGAGCATGCTCCGTCAAAGTAGGGGAATACGTTCAAGCGGCCGTAGAAAACTATGGAAGGGACAATTCTTAGCGTTTTACATGGACAATGAAAATTTTTCCTTATCTGTATATAATGTTTGTAGTAAAATGTTCGTATCGTCAGTAGAATATCTGCTGGGTGGTCACTTATATTATGCGATTTCTCACGTTTGTTTGTCAGACAGGTAGAGCTGCCGTTATAAATGTCCTTATCGGACAATGTGCTTGGGGTAAATTTATTGATGTTGCTTTGATTTATGGCAAGTTGTTGGCTGTGGGTTTTTGGTAACTTTGTTACACGGTTTTGCTGTTAGATCGTACATGTTTTAAAGTTATAAATTTATTGTTTTAATATGTTGACGTTCATATTAGCTTGGGGGACATATTACCGAAATTTATCATCGCATGTATACGAAAATTGTTAATATATTACAGAAAAATTGACAACTCTGGTAACGCGACCATAAATCACATCTATTTTCATAAATTTATTCACAATAAAACTATTTTGTCCTAGTGCTGGAACAAAAAACTATTCAGCTTCTGTCTTGTAATTCAAATGAAATTTAACCAGCTTCCTAAATTTTTAATGTGATTTTATAACAATTTAATATCGATTTTTCAAAATTAAAATATAAAAAGTTTATCAAATTGCAATCATTTATTATTTCGAGAAATTCCAAATTAAAAATGGTCGATAGGAAATTGACGAAACGAAGATTGTTTGAAATTTCAAAAATTATTCCGGGTTTTAATTTGTTTAGAAAAAATGGTCGAAAAAAATTGGAATTTTTGAAAAAAAAATGTCGCCTTTAGAGTCGAAATTTTATTTGATTTCGAGATCTTTAAAAAATAATCGCAATTTAAAAAAAATATATTTTTGTTTAAATTGAAGTTAAAATTTTAAGATTTAATTGGATTCTTAAGAATCACTCTAGTCACCAAATAAGCTCTACGCCTCGCGGCCAGATAATTTGTTACAAACCAGGAGCGTCCAGTTACCATGGGTTATGGGCTGATTTGCGCTGCCTTTTAAAAACTCTAATAACAAATTTTTCTTCGATATTCTGTACCTAACCACATCCTTGAAAGGTTTAATAATCTTTCGAATTTGTAGATAAAATTAGTAACATGAGTGAGACACCCAGCAGGAATTATTTTGCGAAATTCATAAAAAGATATAGATGTTTGTATACTTTACTGGTAATTTAAACACAATCAAACAAATTTACATCTCTTATGACGAAACGTCAAATACAAAAAAAAAAGAAAATCTCAGGTTTTATGTTAGCTTGCAACTCGGCGATTTATGATAAATTTGCAGACATGAATACGAGCATTTCCCGTCGATAAATAAGGCACGCGAGATTATAATGAAAATATAGACGTGAAATGGCTTAACAGATTAACAATAATCATTACAAATGATGACATGCAATACGAAATCCCAATTTACCTTGTCTCCGATCCAATAGCACGAATGTTCTGCATATAGGCCGTTATTTCAAGGGGTCGCCCACCATACCATAGATAGAAGCTATTATCTTTAGCCTCATAAATTACGTGGCTACTTTAATTCCGGGGCGATTTCACGCGATAGGTGGCGCTGTTTTACTTCCGCCGGAACTTCATCACAGAAAACGAAGTGGATGGACTTACGGAACAAAAAAAGTTACAATCTGTTGTGCAAATTTATGTTCTCGGGTTCTCATTAAAAAGGGAGAAACTGCAGGCAGTTTAGCGTTTATATCAGTATATAATTGTCCGGACCTTAAAATAAATTGGCTTAATTTATATTAGATGCGGCTCTAGTAATATAACTTTATTTTCAGGGAAAAATATTCAGTTGTATTAACACGAAAACTCGTTTGAATGAAATTTGAGGGCTTAAACTAATATGTTAACTATATTACGCTGAAGTAAGACAAATATATAAAACCATTTTTTGTTACATCCGCTTAAGGTCTAAACAATAAATTTCCGAGTTAAAATAGTATATTATGCAAGCAAAACATTCCCTGACGACAATGTAATTGTGGCTGAGGCGTTAGCCGAGGCAACAAATATCGAACTCCGGGAATGTGCTTTTACTACGAAGTACATACTACTTTTTTCATTGCCATTTAATTTTTTATGAAACTGTCTCCTTGACCATCACTATTTCTTATCCGATACGCAAAGTTACTTGCTTTCTCCTAGGACCCTGTCTCGGCCTCTTTTCTGATGGTTCCTTAGCACCGGACAAAAATACTCAAATAACGTATTGTGGGGCCCGAAACTACGCCAATAAATTAGGCCGATTTCAGAAAAAAATATTTATTGTTTACCTTACATCTTATTGTAATTCTTATCACGAAATTTGAGATGGAAAGGACTGATCCTTAGTTATTTTCAAAAATTGAAATACAAATCTTGTCCCCTGAAACCAAGAAAGATCAAAAAACACAACAAAGTTTGCTCTAACGCATTTCGATAGCCAAGTTATCATCTTCATCTTTAAGTATCTCTCTGAAGATGATAGCTTGGCTATCGCAACGCGTTATAGCAACCTTTGTTGTGTTTTTTAATTTTTCTTGGTTTCAGGGGACAAGATTTGTTCAATTTACGAAAGCTGAGATCTACGTCATTGGCATATACGCTTATCAACAATGTGCATTGTTCGTATTTAGAATCGAATGTCAAAGTACGTTCCTATAAAGTGCATCTTCAAAATCAAAATACGTTCCTACAAAGTGCATCTTCAAAATGTTCGATATAACCGCAACATACGTTACCGATGTGCAATATGGTTTAGGGTTAGACGAAGATGCGTTTAAATCTGCTCTGCAAATGATCGATATAATTTCAAAAGCGTGCGTCCATCGACTCGGCAGTTATTTTCGTGGTTAAAGTTTTACGTTTAATATTCTGCATTGGTTTCTAAGTTAACAAGTGCATCATATTTATGTGATTTTTGACACGATAATCGATAATGTATTTAAATAACAACTAAAGGTTTCAATAAAAACTTGTTACATTACTATAGCCCAGAAGAATAAACTCGTAACCAAACAATCTTTACGTCAGCTACAGAGTGTTTGACACGCGATAAACTAAGTGATTGATAGGCAGATCTTAGCTTCCATTACACGCTCAGTTAGAAAGTTTTATAAAAGGCGTCCTCTTCGGGGAATCTCCGGCAACCCCTATCGTCTCGAACCAGTCTCAAAGTACGTACTATCTTGAGATGATGTCTAGATTTCCGTAGGGGAAAACCGATGAGAGATATAGATCGAGAGGAACTCAGTAATTTGTCATATTACACAAGTTTTCCTGACAAAAAAACTAAAAAAGGTGACGCAACTTGAGTCTGCTTATTTTCCTGGTAAGTAACGTTTTAAGTAAATTTATGTTGAGTTTCAAGTTTTCAAAATTTCCAATTTGGAGATTTCAATGAAAAAACGGTTTCCATAAAGTGTACAATTTAATTAAATCGAAAGGGGCCTAATTTAAAACTTACAGTGCATAAATCGAGTGACCGTTTGTTATCTTGGTTTAGGGGCCCAGCTTATACAGCCATTAATGACATGATAAACGGATTGTGAATTAAATGTAAAGTGCGTATGTTACCACAATTTAGTAAGTAAATCAACCGCCGTGCATGTTTCCCCCTAGCTTACTCTAATTTATAGCTAGCCCGAAACGAACTTAGAAACTTGGGCGAATTGGGGTAAGAGATAAATGGCAATTAAAACAAACTAAAAATAAGCGGAATA
This sequence comes from Dastarcus helophoroides, assembly GCA_028583605.1. Taxonomy (NCBI): domain Eukaryota; kingdom Metazoa; phylum Arthropoda; class Insecta; order Coleoptera; family Bothrideridae; genus Dastarcus; species Dastarcus helophoroides. The sequence goes on along the minus strand of CM053328.1, from coordinate 908,878 downwards.
TACGCGATGCTGTGACTAAACCTGAAGGAAATAAATGATATTTGCTTTTTTTATTTCGGGCAAATTGCATATTTCCTGGGAAGCCTCAAATTGTTGTAATTTAAGTGATTTAGTACGCTACGTATGATGCAATTACTTACAGCTGCTCTTTGAACTGTGGTGGATATTATTTAGGAAAATACTTAGCATTATGCATCATCGGGTACATTTTAGGTGTGAATAGACAATAAGTCAAAAGCTGTCTAAAGTGCCACTCGACCTACCTCCTTAATCAAATTAAAGGGGTGAAACTATCGTCCCCGCTAAGGTTTGAATGCCACACATGCCGTGTGAGACCAAACAAGTGTCCCCTTCGCAAACAAAGTGTCGATATATTTTAGGGTTTTTCGAAGTTATCTGCAGTTCCTAAAGGAAACCATGGTGCAACCTTTTAAAAATGACAACCTTGTATAGTGCAGCCTAAAACAGTGATCGTTGTATTCGTCATGGTGGACTCTTATTGGTCAGAAACATTATATTTAATCATTTTATTTAACATTTCTACGACCCAGTTTGGAAATTTTTAAATTTTTTATTCTTTGTTGACAACATTCTAAAAGGATTGTTGTCTTGAAATTGTTTAGTTTATTATATCCACAGACCATATGTCATTATATCATTAGCGAGCTTGCAAGATTGCAAGATGTAACTGTTAGACTCCAATAAGGAAATTTTTAAATCCAAATTTATTTGGTTAAAAATCTCCAGTAAATCAATTATGAGTTGTAGAGAATATTTCGTGGAAAAATCCTTCCAATACTGATAAATTATCGAATTCCTAACATTTTGGCGATATGTGATCTTGTTCAAACCCTCCAAGAGCACAATTGTAAGTTATAGGGAATTTGAACCACAAAATACGGAATATATTGATTCACTTTCTTCGATTGTATTCGACTTGGTTGAGGATTCCGAATCCAGGAAAAATAGGACGACCATTCCGAATTTCTCTACGACAAATTCTCTAATACGCAAGTTTTAAAGTCAAACTTTTTTTGTTGACGAAATTGCGAGTTGTAGAGAAAGTTTCCTGGGAAAAACCTTGCAATACTGATGAATTATCGAATTCACAGCATCTTAGTAAAATATTATTTTGTACGGGAACCTCCAAAAAGACAATTGTGAATTAAAGAGAATATTTAATGACAAAATGCATGCAATACTGATGAACCCACCAGTAAGCAATTTTTTTAATTAAAATTAATTTGAATTGTTCAACACCCAACATTTTACTGAAAAAATATATTATGCACGCTCCTTCAAGAGGAAAACTTCGAGTTTTTGCAATACTGATGAACTGTCTAATGAGCAAGTTTTTGAGTCAAAATTTGTTTGATTGATCTCCAAAAAAAATTACCAGTTGTAGAGAATATTTCGGGGGAAAACCTAGCAATACTGACGAATTATCAAATTTGCAGCACTAGTGAAATATTATTTTATTCGGAAACCTCCAAGAGGACAATTGTGAATGAAAGAAAATATTTAATGACAAAATGCATGCAATACTAAAGAACTCGCCAGTAAACAAGTTTTTGATTTAAAATTAACTTGGTTGAGGATCTGCAATAGAGAAATTATGAATTTTAGGGAATATTTAATGGGGAAATTCTCGCAACATTAATAAACTATTTAACAGCCAACATTCTAATAAAAAAATATATTATCCATGATCCTCCAAGTGGAAAATTTCGAATTTTATAGAATGTTTAGAGGCAAAATGCCTGCCATACTGATGAACCATCTAATAAGCAAGTTATAGAGAATATATTGAGGAAAATCCATATCAATACTGATGAATTATCGAATTTGCAGCACTCTAGTAAAATATTATTTTGTTCGGGAACCTCCAAGACGACAATTGTAAATTAAAGGGAATATTTAACGACAAAATGCATGCAGTACTAATGAATTCACCAGTAAGCAAGTTTTTCATTTAAAATTATTTTAGTTAAGGATCTGCAATAGGGAAGTTATGAATTTTGGGCAATATTTAATAAACAAAATCTTGCAACATTGATAAATTATTAAACAGTCAACATTCTAGTGAAAAAATATATTATACATAATCCTCCAAGTGAAAAAGTTCGAATTTTAGAGAATGTTTAGCGGCAAAATGCCTGCTATACTGATGAACTATCTAATAATCAGGGTTTTGAATCAAGATTTATTTGATTAATTTCCATTAAAGAAATTACGAGTTGTAGAGAATGTTTTGTGAAAAAAACCTTGCAATACGGATAAATTATCGAATTCACAGCACTTTAGTGAAATATTATTTTGTTTCGGTTCCTCCAAAAGGACAATTGTCAATTATAGGGAATATTGAACCGCAAAATACGGGCAATATTGCTAAACTTTCTTCGATTGTCTTCGACTTGGTTAAGGATTTTGAATCCAGAAAAAATAGGATAGGACCATTTCGTATTTCTCTACGACAAATTCTCTAATACGCAAGTTTTTGAGTCAAATTTTTTTTGGTTGACGAAATTGCTTGTTGTAGAGAATGTTTCGTGGGAAAAACTTTGCGATACTGATGAATGATCGAATTTGCAGCACTTTAGTAAAATATTATTTTGTTCTGGAACCTCCAAGAGGACAATTGTGAATTATAGAGAATATTGAACCGCAAAATGCAGGCAGTATTGATAAACTTCCTTCGATTGCCTTCAACTTGGTTAAGAATTTCCAATCCAGAGAAAACAGGGCAGGACCATTCCGAATTTCTTTACGACGAATTTTTTAATAAGCAAATTTTAGAGTCAAAATTTTTTTGGTTGACGAAGTTGCGAGTTGTAGAGAATGTTTCGTGAAAAAAACCTAGCAATACTGATGAATTATCGAATTCGCAGCACTTTAGTGGAAAATTATTTTGATTGGGTTCCTCCAAAAGGACAATTGTGTATTATAGGGAATACTGAACCGCAAAATACGGGCAACATTGCTAAACTTTCTTCGATTGTCTACGACTTGGTTGAGAATTCCTGATCCAGAAAAAATAGGACAGAACCATTTCGAATTTCTCTACGACGAATTCTCTAATAAGCAAATTTTGAGTCAAAATTTTTTTGGTTGACGGATTTGCGAGTTGTAGAGAATGTTTCATGGGAAAAACCTCGCAATACTGATGAATGATCAAATATGCAGCACTTAAGTAAAATATTATTTTGTTCGAGAGCCTCCAAGAGGACAATTGTGAATTAAAGAGATTATTTAACGACAAAATGCATGCAATAATAATGAACTCGTCAGTAAGCATGTTTTTGATTTAAAATTAGTTTAGTCGAGGATCTGCAATAGAGAAATTATGAATTTTGGAAAATATTTACTGGAGAAATTCTTGCAACATTGATAAATTATTAAACAGTTAACATTCTAGTGAAAAAACGTATTATCCATGACCTTCCAAATGTAATTTTAGAGAATGTTTAGCGATAAAATGCTTACCATATTGATGAACTATCTAATAATCAAGTTTTTGAGTCAAGATTTATTTCATTGATTTCCATTAAAGAAATTACGAATTGTAGAAAGTGTTTCGTGGGAAAAATCTTGCAATACTGATGAATTATCGAATTCGCCGCACTTAAGCGAAATATTATTTTGTTTGGGTTCCTCCAAAAGGGCAATCGTGAATTAAAGAGAATATTTAACGACAAAATTCATGCAATACTGATGAACACACTAATTATCAATTTTAGGGGATATTTAATAGAAAAATTCTCGCAACATTGATGAATTGTTAAACAGTCAACATTTTAATGAAAAAATATATTATCCATGATCCTCCAAGTGAAAAATTTCGAATTTTAGAGAATATTTAGCGGCAAAATGCCTGCTATACTTATAAGCTATCTAATAATCAAGTTTTTGAGACAAGATTTATTTGATTGATTTTCATTAAAGAAATTACGAGTTATAGAGAATGTTTCGTGGGAAAAACCTTGCAATACTGATGAATTTTCGAATTCGCAGCCCTTAAGCGAAATATTATTTCGTTCGGGAACCTCCAAGAGGACAATTGTGACTTAAAAAAAAATTCAACGACAAAATGTATGCAATACGAATGAACTCACCAGTAAGAAAGTTTTTTATTTAAAATTGGTTTGGTTGAGGATTTGCAATAGAGAAATTATGAATTTTATGGAATATTTAATGGAAAATTATCGCAACATTGATGAATTATTAAACAGCCAACATTTTAGTAAAAAATGAAATTATTCATGATACTCCAAGACGAAAATTTCGAATTTTAGAGAATGTTTACGGGCCAAATGCCTGCCACACTGATGAACTATCTAATAGACAAGTTTTTGAGTCAAGATTTATTTGATTGATTTCCATTAAAGAAATTACGAGTTGTAGAGAATGTTTTATGGGAAAAACCTTGCAATACTGATGAATTATCGAATTCGCAGCACTTAAATGAAATGTTACTTTGTTTGGGTTCCTCCAAAAGGATAATCGTTAATTAAAGAGAATATTTAACGGCAAAATGCATGCAATACTGATGAACTCGCTAGTAACCAAGTTTTTGATTTAAAATTACTTTGGTTAACGATCTTCAATAGAGAAATTATCAATTTTAGGGAATATTTAATAGAAAAATTTACGCAACATTGATAAATTGTTTAACAGTCAACATTTTAGTGAAAAAATGTATTATCCATGATCCTCCAAGTCGAAAATTTTGAATTTTAGAGAATGTTTAGCGGCAAAATGCCTGCCATACTGATAAACTATCTAATAATCAAGTTTTTGAGACAAGATTTATTTGATTGATTTTCATTAAAGAAATTAGGAGTTGTAGAGAATGTTTCATGGGAAAAACCTTGCAATACTGATGAATTTTCGAATTCGCAACCCTTAAGTGAAATATTATTTTGTTCGGGAACCTCCAAGAGGACAATTGTGAATTAAAAATAAATATTCAACGACAAAATGTATGCAATACTGATGAACTCACCAGTAAGCAAGTTTTTTATTTAAAATTGGTTTGGTTGAGGATTTGCAATAGAGAAATTATGAATTTTATGGAATATTTATTCGAAAATTATCGCAACATTGATGAATTATTAAACAACAAAATGAAATTATTCATGATCCTCCAAGACGAAAATTTCGAATTTTAGAGAATGTTTACGGGCCAAATGCCTGCCACACTGATGAACTATCTAATGAGCAAGTTTTTGAGTCAAGATTTATTTGATGATCTCCATTAAAGAAATTACGAGTTGTAGAGAATATTTCGTGGGAAAAACCTCGTAATACTGATGAATTATCAAATTCACAACATTTTAGTGAAATATTATTATGTTTAGGATACACCAAGGGGATAATTGTGAATTATAGAAGAATATTTAGCGACAAACAAATACATGCAATATTAATGGATTCATCCACCAGCGAGTTTGTGAGTCAAAATTAATTTGCTTGAGGATCTCCAGTAGAAAAATTATTAATTTTAGAAAATATTTTATGGAAAATTTTAGCAATATTGATGAGTTTTCTCGCGAAATCACCTCAGGTATAGTTTTCTATTTTCTTATTCCCGAGTAACCAACAATTGAAGGACGCGAAGACGAATTAACCAGTCGAAGAGGGTAAGTTTCGTCACTTTCATTGGATAATGTTCGAATTATTATTATTCAATATTTATAAATTTCAATCTTTGCAGACCATTCAATTCAAAATCTGTGAACGATCAATATATTTGAAATAAACATGTTCACACATTTGACGCCACAATGCAAATGTATGGCGTTTATTACATTTTTTCCGCATAGGACTCAAGCCAGAAGCAACTCATTAGAGCCTAAGGAGACAAAGTGCCTCTCCACACGCCTTCATCCAGGCAACAATGCGTACGTGCTGTGGTTTTACTTTCCCTTAAGAAGATGCTCCTAGTCACGAACTCCTTCACATGATTTCGTTCTCTTTTCCCGAGCCTCCAGGTAACACTCGAGTTTAGATAACGCAAGCACCTCACGTAAATCACTTTTCAACTGGCAACGTCTGGAAGAATAAAATTAATTTCGAAGTAGAAGGAAAAGCTGTACGTTTACAAGGTAGCTCGCTTGCTTGGTTTAACTGGCGCAATACCTCAGCCGGAGGTTTCAACGAATATTTATTCTGCAAAATTACTTGCCCCGTGGAATAACGATGATAAAGTGGTATCGTGTGAACACAACATGATTTTTTATAATCTAGAGTCGTTAGCATTTACAAACGAATATCGAATTGTTGTTAGTCACTTTAAATAGATATTTCTAAGGATTTTCTACTCTTGAATAAGTTTCATAAATTATTTAGGTAAATTGCAGTTCTTTAGCGACATTTTTAACCAAATAACAATTAATTGACATTTTTAACTCTTAGTGTGTGGAATTCTTCAGTATTCGTAACTAATAAACTGCATTAACGATACATACAAGAGATATTGTGGAATTTTTACATCTGTTGTTGTATTTATCGTTAATAAAGTTTATAAGTAACAAATAACTTAATTTATCATTAGATCCAGAAATTCAGATACTCGTTTACTTGAAAAGATTGTTATTGTTTGGATATTTGCCGCTTATCGAACTCAATACAACTTTTTAAAGTGGATCATTAGACCAAGTTTCCCCGTTAGCAAGGCACTTATAAAATACAAATTTGGCAAGTCAATCTCTCGTATCCGAATCTCCAAGGAATTACCATAATAGCTTTATAAACTTAAGATTCCAAAAGTGTTGCCTACCAAGCACGGCCGTAGGGTTAAATCAGACGTAACTAATTGCAGTTTTTGGTAGGCAGTCACCCTGGCAACCCAACTTTACTATCTCAACTTGGGCGATATCAAAAATCGAAGTGCATTCTCATTAGGATGTAATCACCGGCGTGGCGTACGGTGTTTCATTAGATGGGAAATAGCCCCATAAATCTGCGAGTCCAGGGAGAAAAGGGGGAATCGGTTTTCTCCACAAGGAACGAAAACTCTCGCCCCTTGTTTAGCGTAAATGCCACTAAAGTTGTTTTCTTTATACGTCACTGGACTATTTTTCTATAACAAATCATTCTCTTTGGCAGCGCAGAAGTAGAAAATTAATTTCAATAAATTCGATGTGTTAAGAAATTCAAAAAACTTTCCTCAGACTAATCGATAGCAAACGACGAAGCAAAACAAAAAAGCCACCCCGCAATTCGGATTTAAACTTAATCCCTAAGTTGTATAAATGAATCAAAAAGGTCAAATCTGAAGAGGACAAAGTGACGGGAACTCGCAATTTCCAAAGAGAGAAACAAAGGAGCGGCGTCATTAGTAATCTTAGCCAACTATTGGAGGAGAGGGTTAAATCAGGAGTAATTAGTAAATGGATTTCAACTTTTCCAGATATTGTGTAAGATGGATTGAAAATGTGCAAACTTCATACAATAGAATGATTTATCACGACTGTCTGACTCTGATAACGGCTTTCCCTTTCAGTACTTTCGTTTCGGCATCTTGCAGCCTCAATTTGGACAAAAGGAAACGTATCAATGAGAGAAGGAATTCGCGATTTAATTCAGGTAATTGAGTTTTTTATTAACAGTTATACTAAATCAATGCTATGTATTATTCGGTGTTTTATTCTTCAGCACCGAATGGGCATCCAATGTGGAAATACTTAATAAAACTGAAATGAGAAAGGTGGAGCCTTCTCCCAACTTCAGGGGCATCCCGAGAGGGTCACACCTGCCAACAGCCGCGATTATCCTGAAGGATTCGCCACACGAGAGTGCTCGCGAATGGGTGTAAAAATCGCGCCGTTGCAACCTTTACGTGCAGCAAAATTTCAGAACAACCGAACGCATTTCTACGAACTCGATTTTAACACGAAATTGAGAGAAAAGGATCAAAATTTCGAATTTGAATTCAGTTAAAATCTCATCAAAATGTCGAATTCAATCAAAATATTAAAATTTCGAACTTGAATTCGAAATTTCCATAAAAAAAGTGAAAACTTTAGGATCAATATCATATTCTCTAGAAACAAAGACAAAGTTTTTAAAAAAAACCTGGAGTTTTTCATCAAAATTTTTGATAAAATAAATAAATTTTAGATTTTAATTTCGAATTTTTAGGAGAAATATTTCGAAAGTCTTGAAATTCTTCTCAAAATTTCGACTGAAAAAAAATTTTGCTTCAAAATCCTGAATTGAAGTTATAAAGTTCGACCAATTTCTCTTTAACCTTAAAACTGGATTTTTTTACCATGTTGAATTTCTATTAAAATTTCGGTACTTTACTGAAATTTTTTCGAATAGATTTAATTTTTTATATTTGTCTGGAAATTCGACGTTAAACAAACTTCATTCTCTCAAAATTTCGATCGAAATCTTGAATTTGGAAGTTAAAATTTTAAAAAAAATTTGGAGAATTTTAAAAACTAGGTCAAACTTTTGAGAAGAAACATGAAATGATAAAACTAAGATTATTTTTTAAATATATAATTAAACTTTCAGTTTTTGATGTTTAACCTAACATTTCTTTTCTTTTTATTTCGACTTTTTCCGAAAGATTTCAACTTTAGAAATCGTAAGGTTTTATGTTAATTGGAATGATTGAAATGAAAATGTCATTTTCTTTTTATTTTTTTCAAAACAAACGTTCCATTTTTTTCTCATAACTTCTGCTCGTCTTTTTCCTAAAGCCAATTTTAATAACATTGATTTTTGACAAACTTTTAGTGACAATTGAATTGAATTGATCTTTAAACAGAAATTTGGACTTTTGTTTGAAATTTAGAGATTAGAAGTTATAACTGTTTTTTTTTAGAAACAGAAATTTAAACTTTTGTTTGGAATTAAGAAATTAGAAGTTATAATTGTGTTTTTTTTTAGAATTTTTCACCATTTCTCTGAAAATTGGAAATTTCAAAATACTAGCTTAAAAGTGGACTTCTAACTTTTTTATTGTGAATCCATGATACAATGTTTCAATTCTTTTCAGTATTACAAATTTAAATCTTCAGTTTTCAGTTTTTGTAAATTTAAACCAGCAAGTTTGAGAAAAATATCAACATTTGAAATTTTCAAAAAATTACTATCTTCTTTTTAAAGAAAGTCTAAATTTCGAAAAGAAAGTGGATATCCTCAGTATAAATAATACTTAAAAAAAATCGGAATTTTGATAAAAAAAATCGAAATTTTCATAATAAGTTAAAATTTTGAAACATTTTATGAAGTCTCGAATTCGTTCTTTACCGTTCGATCAACAGTTTAAAAATTAGCAATTTAGGTCAGATTCTACAAAAAAAGAACTCGAAAATCTCAGAAACAACTAAATTTTTTAGTTAAGTCAAAGTTTTAAAAAATCAAAACTTTGAAAATAAGTCGAAATTGCGATGATAAAAGGTCGAAAATTTTAAATTCACAAAGGGTCAAAATTTTCAAAAAAATCAAAAATTCGAAAAAACATCGAAATTTTCAAAAAAAAAGCGAAAGTTTTCAAAAAAAGTGAAATTTTGAACAAAGTTTACGTTCTGAAAAGTGGAAATCCTCAGTATAAATCATACTTTAAAAAAAATCGGGATTTTGATAAAAAAATCAAAATTTTCAAAATAAGTCAAAATTTTGAAAAATTTAATCATTCTCGAATTCGTTTTTTACCGTTCGATCAACACTTTAAAAATTCGCAATTTAGATCAGATTCTACTAAAAAAGAACTCGAAAATTTCAGAAACAACTAAATTTTTCAAAAAGTCAAACTTTTAAAAAATCAAAACTTCAAAAATAAGTCGAAATGTTGATGATAAAATCTTGAAATTTTTAAATTCTCGAAAAAAAGGCCAAGAATTTCAAAAAAAAAGTAGAAATTTTGGAAAATGCAACTTTCGAAGAATAAATTTTTCAAAAAAAAGTCGAATTTTTTAAACAAAAGTACAATTTACTACCTCAACCAAACTTCTAGAAAAAATAGATGAAGATAACATTTTGAGAAATAGTCAAAATTTTGAATAAAAGGAGAAATAAGAGAGTAGGTATTTTGAAAATAAGTTTTCAAACATTTGATGACGAAAGGTTGACATTTTCAAATTCTCAAATGAGGTCAAAAACTTCAAAAAATACGAAAATTTGAACTTTTGAAGGAAAAATTTTCCAAACAAGTCGAATATTTCAACTAAATTTATTAGTTATTACGTAAAAATCTAAACTTCTAGAAAAAATAGAGATTTTCAAAAAAGTTAAAACTTGAGAAATAGTCAAAATTGTAAACAAAAGTCGAAATTAGAGAGTGGGCATTTTGAAAATAGTTGAAATTTAAAAATAAAATTCGAATCAAATTTACAAAAAAGTCGAAATTTTGAATGAATTGAATTTAGCAAATAAGCCAAACTGGATTGAACAAAAAAATTAAAGGAAGGCAAAATTCTGAAAAGATTGAAATTGTCGAAATAACTCGAAATTTTGGAAAATGCAAATTTCGAAGAAAAAATTTTTCAAAAAAAGTTGAATTTTTTAAACAAAAGTACAATTTACTACTTCAACCAAACTTCTAGAAAAAGTAGAAATTTTCATGAAAATAACATTTTGAGAAATAGTCAAAATTTTGAACAAAAGGCGAAATAAGAGTGGGTATTTTGAAAATAAGTTTTCAAACATTTGATGACGAAAGGTTGACATTTTCAAATTCTCAAATAAGGTCAAAAACTTCAAAAAATATGAAAATTTGAACTTTTGAAGAAAAAATTTTCCAAAAAAGTCGAATATTTCAACTAAATTTATTATTATTACGTAAAAATCTAAACTTCTAGAAAAAATAGAGATTTTCAAAAAGGTTAAAACTTGAGAAATAATCAAAATTGTAAACAAAAGTCGAAATTATAGGGTGGGCGTTTTAAAAAAGGTTGAAATTTAAAAATAAAATTCCAATCAAATTTACAAAAAAGTCGAAATTTTGAATGTATTGAATTTAGCAAATAAGCTAAACTAGATTGAACAAAAAAATTAAAGGAAGGCAAAATTGTGAAGAGATTGAAATTGTCAAAATAAGTCAAAAGTTTGAAATTGTAAAAATTTTAAAAAATGGAAAAATTGAAATTCGAAATTTTCAAAATATCAGATGAAATACGAAAAAAAGTCAAAACTTTCAACAAAAATTAAAAACTCTCCATTGCTATTGAGTGGCATTTTCTTCGTCAGAAACGTCGCAAAGAACATACAGGGAATATCTAAAATTAAAGTCAGATTTTTGAAAAAAGTCAAAATTTTTAGGAAAAGCCGAAATCTCAAAAAAGGTCGAATTAAAAATCAAATATTTCCAGTAAAGTCCATTTTAATTTTTTTTTTGTGGTGGTGGTGGAACGGTTTGGTCCTTGGTTGTCTTCAAAAATTGAAATACAGAACTTGTTCTCTGAAACCAAGAAAGATTAAAAAACACAACAAAGGTCATCTTCAGAGAAAAACTGCGTTGACAGCTTGGCTGTCGAAACGTGTTAGAGCAACCTTTGTTGTGTTTTTTTATCTTTCTTGGTTTCAGGGGACAAGTTCTGTATTTCAATTTTTAAAATTTGAACATTTAAAAGTTTTAGACTTTCAAAAATTCAAATTTTAAAAAATAATTAAAATTTATTAATAGTCGAATTTTTCAATTTGACTTTAATAAATTTTAATAAGTCGAAATTTCTGGAGTCAATAAAAAATAAAATAAAGAAACAAATTTTCAGTAACAAGGTGGATATTTTTAAAAGGGGATCAAAGATTGCAAAAAGTTAAAAATTTCCAAAAAATTCAAAGATAATCAAAGTATTCAAAAAAAATGAAATTTTGAACAAAGTTCAAAGGTTCAAAAAACAAAAATTTTTATAAAGACGAAGATTATTAAAAAAAAGTGATTTTTTTCAAAAACAAATAGAAATCAAAATAAATACCAAAAGCTAGAATTTTAAAAAAGTTGGAGTTTTTAAAAAAAATGTCAAAATTTCGAAGAAAAATGTCGAAATTTTCGAAAAGTCAAAATTTTGAGAATCGAACGAGTCGACATTTAAAAAAATGCGCCTTTAATGGTTTTAATGATGTCGGAATTTTCAAAAAAAATGTCGAAGTTTTGAATGAATATAGAATTCGTCGACATTTTCGAAAAGTCAATATTTTGAGAAACGAACGAGTCGACATTTAAAAAAAATGAGCCTTTAATGGTTTTAATGATGTCGGAATTTTCAAAAAAAAATGTCGAATTTTTGAATGAATATAGAATTCGACGACATTTTCAAAAAGTCAAAATTTTGAAAGTCGAAAGGTCGACATTTAAACAAAATGTCAAAATTTCGAAGAAAAATGTCGAAATTTTCGAAAAGTTAAAATTTTGAGAATCGAACGAGTCGACATTTAAAAAAATGCGCCTTTAATGGTTTTAATGATGTCGGAATTTTCAAAAAAAAATGTCGAATTTTTGAATGAATATAGAATTCGACGACATTTTCAAAAAGTCAAAATTTTGAAAGTCGAAGGAGTCGACATTTAAAAAAAAATGTCAAAATTTTGAAGAAAAATGTCGAAATTTTCGAAAAGTCAAAATTTTGAGAATCGAACGAGTCGACATTTAGAAAAATGCGCCTTTAATGATATCGGAATTTTCAAAAAAAATAGTCTAAGTTTTGAATGAATATAGAATTCGTCGACATTTTCAAAAAGTCAAAATTTTGAAAGTCGAAGGAGTCGACATTAAAAAAAATGACAACATTTCGAAGAAAAATGTCGAAATTTTCGAAAAGTCAAAATTTTGAGAATCGAACGAGTCGACATTTAAAAAAAATGCGCCTTTAATGATGTCGGAATTTTCAAAAAAAATGTCGAAGTTTTGAATGAATATAGAATTCGTCGACATTTTCAAAAAGTCAAAATTTTGAAAGTCGAAGGAGTCGACATTTAAAAAAAAATGTGTCTTTTACAATGTCGAAATTTAAAAAAAAAATGTCTGAGTTTTTAACAAATATAGAATTCGTTCACATAAAACGAAGGCCTAGGTATCAATTAATATTTTCTGTTTTCCTTCTTGAAAACAAATTAATTTCAAATTTGGATTTAATTTAATTAGTATTGCTAAAGTGAAGAGTTCTTTGCGCGCGTTAAAGGGTGAAAAATCTTATGGCTACGTGTCACTATTACTATAATGTTGCGCTACCAACATGCCCTAAAGTTAACCTTATACATAAGTATGAGTAAGACGTTTAATAGAATGAAAAATGCATGATCGGCACTGGGGATTGAACCCGGGACCAACCGCGCGAGAATCTAAAGTCTTACCAATTGCGCTATATCGTCTGTTGATAATTTTACATTTTAACTCGCACAAAAAACTGCTGTTATTTCTTAATTTTAAGTTTTCATCTCTGTTGGCAGTCCCAATGACGCTATTGTTACCATATTGCCTTCTTTTTGAAAACTAAAACCTCGAAGTTGTGCTAATGAAAAATATAGTTCATTAAGGATACGACAATAAAACGGTGATTTTACTGTAAGTTTTTTTTCTTAAATAGGTCCTACATACTATTGTTTGCAAAAGCTACAGAGGAAATAACTTCTCGTAAAATAATCTTTTAATCTTACATCAGAGCACCCCATAATACAAACTTGGTGAAGTGGATCGCTTAAATCCTGGTCTTGAAAGGTATAAGGATTGTATTATTACGAGACATAAGTGACTATTCAAGATATTCATGAATAGATTTTAGCAATAATACGGATCGGGGGGGTTCCAAATGTCTATTCAATCCTGCTGGTCCGTCGGACCTTTGTTAGGAAAGCTTTGTTTCATTAGACATCCTGAGTTAACTTTAAACGAAAAAACGAAAATTTAAACGAATAAACGAAACTTTAGAACGAAATAACGAAACCTTCAACGAAAAAACGAATACGAATTGTTTATTCTAATGTTTCTAGTTTAACTTGAAATTTTTCACAGAATACTTTTCGTCCATCCCTCATCGCATTTTCTCTTGGCACTTTAAAAGCGATTAAAGTTAATTGACCGAAACAAAAAGATATATGTCGCGAAATAAAACGTTTCAACTAGGGAAACTCGCAAACGTTTCTCTGCCAGAAGCTGTAAAAGTAGCATTGACTAATAAATAAAGTTTTTAAAGTTGATTAGCAGCTGTGAACAGCGCAGATGAGGTACATAAGTTCCGCTGCTAAAGTTACCACATGGAGTTTATTGATAATACCTGCAGCTATTAATCTCCTTGTAATTTACCTTCCTCCGTTAAGCGGATGTTAAACGTATATACCATCCGTAAGACAAGGAAAGATACAGCAGACAGTACATACAGGGTGACATTGGAAAACTTGTCACACGTTTATCTAAGAAACAGAGTCTTGGAGACTGCCGACAGAAGTGAAAACTTAAAACTAGGGAATATGTAGTGTGGAACCCACACTAGTAAACAAGTCAGAATATTGGAAATATTTGAATTATTGTGTTGTTGTTAATAATGATTGTAACGTTATTTGAAATGGTTGGTTAGTTAACAAGAAGATTGTTGGCAGAAAGAGCTATTTGCATTCATTAAAGTTCGCACAAGACGTTTTACATAAGAATACCCAAACTGCAACGAAATACCTACAGATTAGTGCCTGGACGGTCGTGAAGGTAATAATGAAAATAAGCAAACCCGGGGGTGACTAAATGAGCGAAAGTGAGAGAGCTACAAGGAGTAATAACGTCGCTTCTAACGTAAACTGCTCGGACTCGAATCGTGCTCTGAATTCTAACGCGTCAAATACAAAGTAGGGAAAAGAAACGTTGCAGTTTTCTTTCGACTTTTCCGCCTCCAAGATTTGGATGGCTAACGATCGTCACTTGTATCGTTCGTGCGTTTCTGTTTGCCGGACACATGTGAAAATTTAATTACGTAAAATTTAATACTGCCGGCGCCGCGACGCGGCGGCATAAACTGTTGAGTAAAAGGGTCGTGAGTGGTTACTACAGTTTACAAACGAAACGAGAAGTGACAATATACAGCTGCGTCAACTGACACCGTAGTTGTTGTTGTTGGGATGCTATCATTTTAAATGCCCCCAGGACAACGGCAGGAATGTCGGGTTAATATAATTCATTACGGAAATGTTTCCGCGGGGCCTAACTAAGTGTCGTTTGCAATATGCCATAACACCTCCTCTCTTTCGTTATGTATTCTGTCTGTTTAGTGGACAACTCGACGTTCCGAAAACTCAACGACAACGTCACACAAGATAATAACGTCGTGAAATTTTTGAGGCATTGGGCGATTTTTGATAGCCTCACCATCACGCTAATTTGCGTTACCAACATGCTCTTATATTAACAATATAATTTACTCAAATCGGACTACTTCGTTAGCTTATAGTAAAAAAGGGGTCGATATGTCCAATATTGTGACCTGTTTCCTAGTGCGGGTTCGAACTACACTGCAACATAGACATTGTTATTTCCTAGTTCCAAGTTTTCACTTCTATCGGCGCTCTCATGACTTCTGACCTTTTATCTGAATTGCAGTCACTATAATCCTCGCTTTTTTCTTCTTTATTGATATTTTAAAACCTTCCTCTCGATACAATGGACGTATTTGTGCATAGTACGACTCAGGTTTTTAAGTATGTTTCCTACATTTTAAAAACTGTGTCTTGTGCAATTTTCAGAATTCGTTAAACCGAATATGACTTTATTTCCTTGGGTATTTTTGACGCTGTTTGAGTTGTAATATTAATGTTGAAATGAATCTAACATTAGTTCGACTAAAGTAACACCATTAGTCAAAATCCTTTCAATACGATCCAAAAAGGAAAGTCGAAAGTGATGGAAACTAAAATTTTAATACGAGAAATCGACAGAGTGACGGCCGGCTGGAGGGGGTTTAATATTTTAGCGTTTACGTCTCGTCTTTGCGAACTCTCGTTTTCATCACAACCACCCTCGATTTCCACTCTCGACTTCCGTCCCGGAAAAGGCCGGGAAATGGAAGGAAATCACCAGATGCAAACCTACGAATATAAACCAAAATATTTATATTACAGTTGTAAATGTACTTGTTTAATATTCAACTTTTCGACATCGCGTCGGAATGAGGTTTGTTGAAATGTAACTTAATGTACATTCGGCACATCTGCTTTCCGCGTGAAAACACATTTTATGCGCATATTCTCCTGATCTAAAAAGCCCTCTACATATGGAGACACTTAGTTAAAAATAGTGTAAGATAATTAAAAAAAACTAAATTTTCCATAAGCATTAATTGAGAAATATACTATTAAAACGATGTCCACTATTTTCCAAATTTGTTTTTCTTTTTTTCAAAATTTCGACTTATATTTTGAAAATTCGATTTTTTTTAATAAATGATTTTTACAACTTCGTCTTAACTTGGCACTTCCCCTAAACGTTGCTTTTTTTAGAGTTTCCTATCTTCAGAGGAAAACAGGGAACCCTTATCTCGCATCTGTCACTAATAGGTTTTCCGCTAAAACTATCTAACGTAAAAATTTAAAATTTTGCACAGCGTCAGGAGTCGATGACCAATGCACATATCGACAGCCAACGATTAGAAAAAGAAATTATTTTATGATAAAATGGGGCACTAATTTGGTCTTCGAAAAATCAAGTTTTAGTTAATATAACGTGTAAGATACCATTTGAGCGAGTTACATCTTTAAGGAACCTAAAATATTTTTTTTAATGATTTTCATTCCAATCGTCCTAAGGTGGGAGTCTGGTAAATCGCTAAGTACGATTTTTAAAATTCAGGTTTCGAAAATTTTAATTTTTATTGAAAAGTTGAGTGCAAATTTCCCAACTATTCAATTTTTTTTGGTGAAAAGAATTGGTCCTTGGTTATCTTCAGAAATTGAAATACAAAAATTATCCCCTGAAACCAAGAAAGATTAAAAAACACAACAAAGATTGCTCTAACGCATTTCGACAGCCAAGCTATCATCTTCAGTATCTCTCTGAAAATGATAGCTTGGCTGTCGAAAGGCGTTAGAGTAACCTTTGTTGTGTTTTTTAATCTTTCTTGGTTTCAGTCAGTACCTCTCTGAAAATGATAGCTTGGCTATCGAAACGCGTTAGAGTAACCTTTGTTGTGTTTTTTAATCTTCTTGGTTTCAGTCAGTATCCCTCTGAAGATGATAGCTTGGATGTCGAAACGCGTAAGAGCACCCTCTGTTGTGTATTTAATCTTTCTTGGTTTCAGGGGACAATTTTTGTATTTCAATTTTTGAAGATAACCAAGGACCAGTCTGTTCCACCAAAATTGAGAAAAATGGTAAACTTCGACTAAAATGTCAAAATTTTATGTTATTTAAAGAGTTTGTTAAAATTTAGAATTGTAAAAACAAAATTTCGAGAAACGAGTAAAAATTCTAAACTTAAAAAAGGATATATTTAAATAAATTCTGAAAAAAGTCAGAAAGTTTAAATTGGATGTTTCAAATTATTTTCTTAAAACTTAGACTTTGAAATAGAATTTCTAGAAAAAAAGTCGAAATTAGAAGATTTCTAAAATTTTCATTTTACAAATGTCAATTTTTATTCATTTTTATTTTTATTTATTTATTTTCTTAAGCTTGAATTTAGAATCCATATTTTCTTAAACTCAAATTTAGGATCCGGAATTTGGGATTTAAGTTAAAATTCTGGAAAAAACCTTGAACAAAATTATGCCAGAAATTTAAAAATTTTTCACGGAATTTTTAAATTAAAAAAGACGTTGCATGAAATTTATCCAAATAATTGTTTATCGACTTTTTTACCTGAAATGCTAATTTACTTTAAAATTAAAAAAGTAAGTTTTTCTTTAGCTATTTTTATTTGACTGAAAAGTAAAGGCTGAAACTTTAATTTGTCTTTCTAGACTTGCAATTTCAAATAAGAAAAAACAATTTCGGATTTAAATTAAAAATTTTGAAAAAATAGCCAAAATTTTTAAAAAATTCTAACTGTTCTCTTTAGAATTGCACCTTGAAATATCAAAAAAAAACGATTTTATATTTAAACTGAAATTTTTGATAAATAGCAACAGATTTTAAAAAAATGAGATTTATGAAAGGAACTTTGATTTTAAATTGAAATATTCGATATTCTTGTCGACGTTTGAAATTGAGTTAACGAATTGCAAACTTATAAAAAAATCCTTTGACACGTATTCCTTTTTTCAGTTTTCTAAGCAGGTAAAGTACATAGTTAGAAATAGGTGACTTAAAAATGCTTCCTTTTACCCTTTTTGTTTTCTGTTAATTCCTTTAAAATTAACATATTGTTACGGGCTTATCGGTTCGAATTTATTACCACGTGTGAATTACACCACTTTATTACCAAACTTAACTTGAATCACCACAGTTGAACAATTAACTTACTTATTATTAACTTCTACTAACTCACTAATTACACTGACTCTAACTGACTGACTCGAGGAAAAGCTGACCGCCTTTTATAGTTTTGGCCCCTGGCTTCTAGAACTTTTCGGCAGATAAGGCTTATCGTTCCCCAAAATTTCTGGAACGCTTATCTGCCATTTGTTTCGTTATCGCGGCCGTTTTCCCCTTATCAGATCTTTCTGGAAACTTTTCTTATATACTAAATTCTACAATTCTATTTTAAATTCTATTCCATCTATTTACATTGCGTTACAATATACTTTTCTACAAAGATACGAAAGCACAGTCTTTTCTCGAAATTACGAATTTTCTTTGAAAATTCTTTGTTGGCACTTCGGCTTTACTCTCAAAATTCAACTTTTTTCGAAAAATTTGACTTTGAGGCAACTTTTTTCTAAATTTTCACAAAATGTTTACCTTTTTTCTTTGAATTCGTGTCTTTTGGAATGTTGTCTTTTTTTTAAACTTCGGTTAATAATTTCGACTTATTTTTTAACAATTCAAATTTTCGAAAATGTTGACCTGGTCGGAATTATTCGTTTGTTCACCTTTTTAAAATGTCGAAATTGTCAAAAAAGCAGAATTTTTTAAAGAAAGTCGAGATCTACAACAAAATAAAAATTTCCTGAGAAAGTTGAAATTTTGAAAAATTAGGAAGTTCTAAAAATAGCACTATCCTAGAAAAAGGGAAAATTTTAAAATTGCTACCATTTTCTAATTAAATCAAAATTTTCCTGTTTTTTTAATGAGAATTTGAAATAAGTGGACATTTTAAAATGTCAAGTCGAAATCATTAAAAAAGTAGAAATTAAAAATGTCCAATTCTTCAAGAAAAACTAGATATTTAAAAAAAAAGTTAAAAATATGTATCAAAAAATAGGAATTGTCAAGAAAACTCGAAATTTTCAAAACTAAATAAGGAAAAGTCGAAATTATCATACAAATCATATTCCTCAAAAAATTCATAATTTTCTAAAACAGTTCAAAGTTTCAAGACGTCGAAATTGTCAAAAAAGTTGAGATTTTCAAAAAAAAGCCAAAATTTTCGAAGAATTCGAAATTTTCAAAGAGCTGACATTTTTAAGTTCCCACGCATTTTCTCCTATCGTCAAGGTAAGAACTAAATATCTGCATATAAATAGCTATTAATTAATTATGTGAAAAACAATTTTGTTTTTTGCAGATATAATTGGTCGATTTTCGACTACAAGTGATGCTAGTAGAATATCACATTTCCAATTTAAATGATATAAAATCAATTTTTCCTTTTTTTTTGCTTAAATCTGTCATACCATTTATTTAGCTAAACAATTCATATTTTTCCAAAGAGTAATATAAAAATGTTAATTAGGAGAAAAAAAAATTCTTCTAAATACATCAAAACAAAAACCACTAAGTATTCAGTAAATGATTGTAAGCTAGAAATACTAAACAATTCATTTTACTCTCAAACTCTGGTAGAACAAATGTTTAATATTGTTTATTATTATTATGATATATCCGCCGTGCTTAGATAAAGAAATATGAGCTATGAAGCCGAAGGTACTTCGTTCGTTGATGACGTATTGGGAAAGAGGCAAAAATGTTTCTGCTCCGCATCATGTCCGTCTCCGTATCCTGCCTGATCTGAGTGAGGACAACCCAAATATAAGCGCAATTTTTATGCCAAACACCGCTCTCCCATTTTACAAGTGGTGTCTTCATTTTTCAACATTTTGTTTTTAAATTTAGAGAACTTATGAAGCAAGGATGTCTAATTTGCGCTTTGGAAGTATTTTGTTCAAATTCCGTTTAATTTGCGAGATATTCGCTTCTGAAAACAGGCAAAAAAGAGACAAATTGTATGCCCATTTGTGGGAATACTAAGATAAAACTCAAAAATCCGCTTCGAAAGCCCGAATTCCCCAACATTTCTAAACATTATTACCAAATTTGATTAAATTCCAAGTGATAATATTGACGTAGTTTGTAAAATGGCAAGCCTAGAATTTCGACGTTTTAAGAGTACCAGACCGCCGCCTTAAAGATACAACTTGAAATGTGTCAGAAATGACCGTCCACTCTGTTCTGCTAAGTTTCTAAAGATAAAATTTAGATTTTAATAGTTAGCAAATATTGGACATCATCATTGGAAAACTGCAAATGTTTTCGATATCGTAATAGTTGTTGAGAAAAAGAAATATTTTGTGGAGAAATAGATGCTTGTATTCTAAGGATTTTTGATTCATACAGTATTAATTTTTTGCCAATAAAATCTTGATTTATACGAACGATATAATACAGATCAAATTTGTCTGTTACATAATTTCATTTAGATGAATATTTTCGGAGTTACCACTAGTTCACGCAATGCAGTAATTACGATTGGAATCGAACATTTTAGGGCGATCGGGGGTGATCTCATAAACTGTGTTAATCATCGACTTTTTTGGCGAATTGCGAAGGAAAACTTTTTATCAGAGACATTACCAATACAGTTATCAGTTCCATAAATATTTGGATTTATTGTAGAAAAACGTGTGTAGATCTGAAAATGGACGATTTTTTAATTTTTTAATTATAACACAATAAAATCTCGATAAAATTTGAAATTCTTACATAAGTAAAAATGATTTAATTTGGGTTAATGACTATTCACTGTAGTAATTGGTACGGAACCTACTTGTGCGAGCCCGACTAATTCTTGGCTGAATTTTTCTGTAGTAAAATGCAACCTAACAATAATGTAATAATAAAATTTATAAAATATATTTTGTAAATTAATTACTCTTTAAAACTTTTATTATTTAACCAATAAGTGTGTATTATTTTTATTAGTGTTCAGTCGACAATAAACAAATGATGTTATTAAATTTTAAACAATTAATTAAATCAACATAAAGCCTGTATTATTTTTCACTTAAAACATAATATAATATTAAAACCATCGCACAGGCAAAATATTATATTGATTTTAGATTTATATCAAACCATATTAAATAAATACGTCTGCGCCCATAATTGGATATGCTGCAAAATATTACAGTCGTATTGCCCCCGAGATTAAAATAACAAAAAACGTCAATCTTGTTAGATTTCAATATTTACAAAATTATAATTTGAGATTTTAATTGCTCGACTAATTCTTATTCACATGAAATAAAAAGAATATCACTCCAATTCAACTTGAAATCTAAATACTAAAAAATAGAAAAGAATGTCCTCCGTATGATAATTCTGCGGAAATTAATTCATTGGGACCAACTAATTACACCAGCTAGTCTCGAAATTGCCTATTTTAAAGCAAGATTTATGAACTATTTCGAACGAAAAAGAAACGACTATGACAGGAAAAGTTGAAAACTTTCCGCATTTTAATTTAATTTCAGCCTGCTCGAACTTAATTTGAGTCCTGTCGTTATGTAAATGTTCTGCATTGTGTGCACTGCATAGGCCTCATCGATGTTTAAGGTTGCCACCCCTGCTTTCCCGAAATTTCAATGTTTCTAATCCTTAAAACAATTTCATCCCTTAAATGTGCCATTAGATTGATAATGAGCTCGGGCTGTCAAGTGTTATATGTTTATATAAAAAAATAAACTTGGCGCCCCTTTTTCGTTCGGAATTTCTATAATCATTGTGGTGCTTTTCACTGATCTTCCATGATACTTGATAACCACCCATCAGAAGGTTATCAAGTTCATAGGAATTTTAGTTTACTTTTTTCGCACAAGGTACTTGCCTCGCGTTAGTGAAGCAGGTTACCACTGGGGCCACGGTTTCCAGCCTGTAACAGATAAAACTTGTGCTTTTCTCCTTAACTAGCCGACAATAGGTGAGAATTTTCCTTGCGTTCTAGTGGCACTTGGAATTATTTCTCACTTTCTAATTCTTGCCACCATAATACTCTACTGGTAAAACTTGCATTAAGAAGACGAATAGACATGGGCCAAAAGCTCCGGGAATATCCGTTCGGTAACGAATTCCAAAAGTTGGAATCAAAATACTGACGCAAATTCCCTCGTTTTAAAGAATAAATTAAGAAATGTGTAACGTTTGAGAGAACGCCTATATTTTGAGTTTAAAACTCAAAAATTTGGTTCAATACATAATTCCGGCGGCCAAAAGTAGGATACAACCTTAAGCTCACTGGTGAGGTGATATTTATTTCTTGTATTATGGGTTTGCATCGCAGGAGATTCCATCCAAGCGCCCTCGGCGTGATATGCGTTTGGGTATATTAAAGTTAACAATGTTCTGTAATGAAAAAATCGAATGTGGTAAATGTTGGAAATATTCGCAACCAAAAAAAAATTCTTTGGCCTCAGTAATATGGATCGCTCGTATATTAATTTCAAAAATTAGAAAATCAGACAATGATATCTCAAAAGGTTGAATGTAATCTCAAATTCAGACTATACTTGAATATTCGTGTTTTTCCGAAATGTTCCCTCCTATCATTTCATTTATTTCCAAACGATAAAAGTGCAATACTTTACATCCTAAACGTTCACAACATCTGCTCTTCGTTTTCGCTGTTATGTAACATCATTTTAGCTTAACAACACTTCTGATAAAAACTAATTATCTGTAAATACCACCTCACTACTCTTGAACTGACGTGCGAGCTTGGGTGGACAGAAAAACAATGGCTTTAAAATTCTAATGGCGAATTAATTGGTATATCTGCGAGAGACGAGGGGGTGGCGAGAGGGTGTCGTTTTTGTATAATCTCGAATGAAGCGAAATGTGCAGGGTGCACATGTGGACGGTTTTCTAGAGGGAATCCGATGATTGTGATGATTCATATGCACCACGTTCGATTGCGAACGCATATTACGAGATTTTAATTTCGTCCTCTCTTCTCTACGACGAGATGAAGTTGAAATTGAAATTTGCTTAGATCTCTAGTTCAGGTCTCCGCTTCCATCAGCTGAAATGAAGTGTTTTATTAGCCCTTCAAATAGATTGTCGACTAAATGCGAACACGACTCATACGAGGTTCAGAGCTAAATAGTTTATTCGGATTCGTTCAATTTTTTATTTACGTTAATTGAAGTGATTGTAAAATAGAGTAAAGATTTGATTTTTGTTCTCTTAGTCTAAAGATTTGACTCTTTTTGAAATGAATTTTTTTTAAGAGCGATTTTTGTAGGAGTAAACTTATGGTTTTAAACCAAAAGCACCACTTTTATTTGTATTTTCTTTAACTACATCATCTTTTTTTTATGTTTTTTTCTTGAATGTTGAGCAGGGTTTCAATTTTTGAGTATTATGGTCCTCCTTCTTGTAATAACTCTTGATAACGTTGCATCTATTGTTGGCCCATTACCTCTGTTAGAGGCGAGTTTACGTTTCTTTGCATGTTCAAGCCTTCGTACACTTTCATGCCTCTATATTAAGTACTTCTTCAGGGATCTGCCATTGGAAACTGTGACGCTACTTCCGGCGTCGAACCGCCGTGATATATCTGCTTTTAACCGTTTTTTATCTCATCAATTTTACAATTTTTTGCTGTATTGAGCTTATTCCTAGTTTCCCATTTTATTTTACTTTATACTTCTCTGTCTTACACTCTAATTTTTGTCTATGAATATGACTGTGTGTGTGTTAGCGTACCAGCTTTGAAACAAATAAACTTCAAGAAAATTAAATGAAAGCTTTCACTTTTAAAACACTTAATACCTCATAAGTCGTCCTGTACATTATTCCAGAATAAGCTTGTAGCTATATAGTGAAACTGGAAGTTATGTACTGCTCGAAAGTTTATATTATTAGCTCATTAGAGCCGACGGTAACGACATAACAATGAGGGAATTATATAATATTGCTCGTGTATAGGCTAGCCCGTTAATGCCGAATTAATACCATCAGCAACTTGCTGATAAATTTATTATTGAAATTGTACGATTGTGTCTGCTTTGCAGACCAGAAATTCAAATTCTCTCTTTATATCCCTGGTATTATTCAGGTGACACCAGCGAATAAGTGCTCTTTCAATTAGAACGGAAAGGATTAAATTTGAGAAGATAATGTTTAGAAGCGATTTGTATTAAAGTATATCCGCAAATTTATCTTTAACAATAACAAATCTTCTAAATATAAAACAAAGTCGTGTTAGTTACACCTTTTATAACTCAAGAACGGCTAGATGGATTTTAATGTTCTTTGTTTTGTTGGATTTGTCTCGATCTCGAGCAGCAGAATAACTACTAAAATATCGAAAAAATTAACAACATTTTTTTATATTCATAATATATTTAAACAATCTTCTCACGTCTAATTTTGGTCTTCTATATTTCATTTTTTTCCTATTCTATGTAAAATAAACTAAACTATTTTTTGTCAACTGTCATGAGATGACGATTTTAATAAATTTAGATATCTCGTAGTCATATTTTAAAAAATATTTCAGAATATTCTCAACATTCATTAAGAAAAATTTAAACAAATTTCAAAGTGGGTAGATTGCCGACAGGCATTGAAGAATTATAGGCATATATCCTTAACAGACAGCAATTACTACTACTGTAGTATATTACTTTATTCCACACAACCAAAAAAAGAAATCATAAACTGACATTCGAAAAATTAATTAATATTTTAGAAGTTGCTAGTCTAAAAATAATATTCAATGAAATAGATATTGTAACAAAATGTAATTATAGAATTTAGTACCAAAGGAATGTTTCTACAAAAATTTGATAAGAGGAAGCGGCCGCGATAATGAAGCAAACGGCAGATAAACGCCCCAGAAATTTCCGCAAACGATAAGTCTTATCTGCAGGTTCCTTCTAGAACCTGGAACGGATTCTATAGATAGACGATCCGGTCGGCTTTCCCTCAGTTAGTTAGTCAATAAATAAGTTAGTTTATTAATTATTCAGTTGGTAAATTACAATTGTAGGTGTTCGGAGTTCACTTTGGAAATAAAGTGGTTACAGTTCACGCAGTATTAATCTTCGAACCGATAACGCCCAACAAAAATATCGAAGTGTATTAAAAACTTTTGATCTTTGACTAAAACTTTAACTTTTTTTACAATTTCGACCCTAAAGCTTTGACTTTTCTATAAAATTACTACTTTTTTGAAAATTTCATCTATTTTTGAAAATTTCGACTTTTTCGAAAATTTGAATGTTTTTAAAATATTTTGCCTTATTGTCAAATATTCAAATATTTCTGAAAATTTTATTTTTTCAACATTTCCAAATTGCTTTTTCAAAATTTAAACTTTTTAGAATTTCAAATATTCTTTAATATTTCGATCATTTTTTAAGGTTTCGAAGTTTTTTAAATTTTAATTTAATATCACATTTTTCAAATTTTCGACTTTTTTGAAAATTCTAACATTTCTTGAAAACTTTAATTTTCGACTTTTTTTTGGAGATTTTTCAAAACTTCGATTTTTGAAAATATGCACTTTATTCAAAACTTTTTACTTTTGTCAAAATTAAAACTTTTTTTTGTTGAAATTTCTACTCTTGAATCGCGCCCTATCTAAAAATTTCGACGCTTTTTGAAAATACCTTCTATTTTTTAAAATTTCGACCTTATCGAAATTTTGGAATTTTTTGAATATTCCGGCTTATTTTCCTAATATTTGCCATTCTTCTTTCGATTTTTTCGAAAATTTGGAATTTCTTAGAATATTTCAGCTTATTTTCAAATACACAAATTTTTATGAAAATCTTATTTTTTTCAGAATTTTAACTTTTTAGAGAGTTTCGACTATTTTCGAATATTTAAACCACTTTTTGAAAATTCGGCTTTCTTTAAATTTCGATTTTTTTTGAAAATTCTAATTTTTTTCGAGTTCTACTTTTTCAAATATTCCACTGTTTTCAAAACTTGCGCATTTTTAATTTTAAAAAATGGTGAACATTTCGGAAAAGTACGAATATTTCAAAAAGTCGTCGTCGATGGCATCTCATCCGAGACATTTGCGATTAACGCAGGGGTGCCTCAGGGGTCTGTTCTGTCTCCTACTCTATTTCTGTTACACATAAACGTCTCTTAGCTTCAACTTCCAATCCTATATACAGCTACGCAGATGATAGTATTATTGTGTCATATTTTTTCTCCGACAAACCATTATCTATCGCAGCTTCAGATCGACTAAGGGAACAGCATATACAGACGATTAATCGGGATCTCGAGATTCTAGAAGTTGCTAGTCTAAAAATAATATTCAATAAAATAGATATTGTAACAAAATGTAATTATAGAATTTATTACCGAAGGAATGTTTCTAGAAAAATTTGATAAGGGGAAGCGGCCGCGATAATGAAGCAAACGGGAGATAAGCGCCCCAGAAATTTCCGCAAACGATAAGTCTTATCTGCTGGTTCCTTCTAGAACCCGGAACGGATTCTATAGATAGACGATCCGGTCGGCTTTCCCTCAATTAGTTAGTCAACGAATAAGTTAGTTAATTAAATAGTGTTAGTGAATTACAATTGTAATGTTCAGAAATCAGTTGGAAATAAAGTGGTTACAATTCACAAAGTGTTAATCATTCGAACCGATAACGCGCAACAATATTAATTACTACCAGAAGACTGTGACATTAATAAACTAAAACAAAATTAGACAATATATCAAATATAAACCTTGTCCTCTAAAACCAAGAAAAATTTAAAAAAAAAACAACAAGTCAACAGTCAACGACAGTCAACAGTACTCAATGTATCTCTCTATATTTAGTATCTCTCTAAAGATGATAGCTTGGCTATCGAAACGCGTTAAAGCAATTATTGTTGTGTCTTTCAATATTTCTTGGTTTCAGGGGACAAGATTTGTATGTCAATTTTCGAACATAATCAAAGATCAATCCGTTCCACCAACAAAATATCTCCTATACACCATAAATATTTGCATAACATTACAGCTAACAAAGTCTTGATGACCAAAATTCTAAAATATTTTGTCACAACACGCTGTGAAGAAAACTAAATTGTCAATGAATGTTCAATTTTTGTTTTCAGAAAATCGAAAATTTCACGGAGAAATTGGACTATTTCAAAACCAAATTTAATTTTGGGAAAATAATCGATATTTTGAGGAAAAACAAAAATTTTGACATAGAATTGAATGCAAGTAGAATGCAACCTACACTACAAATTCATGCAGCCCTCCAGGCGAGTATAGTGAATCATAGGTATAGCTTAAACTACCAATAGTTGAAACATTGCCACCTAGCGAGGCGGTTGCTCTCTAGGAAAGTTCCCAGAAGACAAGGATTCTAATGCACAGACCAATAGGTTTGAACATTTATTAGATTCGAAGTTTGGAAACCAAATACCGGTTTCGATCTTGTTATATCTCGTCAGTTTGGTATATCCAACTCGAATGCTGACAAATGTTCCAACAAGAAAGTACTAAAATATTCACAGGCATCAAGCGAGTGACTCTTAGTACTACCACCTATTGGTCCATAGAGAAACTATGGCCATCGCCAACAATGTCGTATGCAAGTAGAATGCAACCTAGACTAAAAATTCATGCAGCCCTCCAAGCGAGTATAGTGAATCATAGGTAGCTGAACTACAAACAGTTAAAACACTTCCACCTAGCGAAGCGGTTGCTCCCTAGGAAAGTTCCCAGAAGACAAGGATTCTAATGGACGCCTGTGAATATTTTAGTACTTTCTTGTCGGAACATTTGTTAGCATTCGAGTTGGATATACCAAACTGACGAGATCTAACAAGATCGAAACCAAAATTTGAATCTAATAAATGTTCAAACCTATTGGTCTGTGCATTAGAATAGAATTGAATTCCAAAAAAATAGAATTTTCGAGACATTTTTAAGGGGATCATTTTTTCTTGATATAGAATTTTTGGAGAAAATTAGAGCGAAACTAAATTCAATTTTGGGAAGATAATCAACATTCTGAGAAAAAACAATGTAAATTCCAACATAAAATGTCAAGAAGATATTTTCTAGAGGAAAGGAAATTTTCGATGGAAATAGTCTTCGTTTGAAATGCAAAATTGAAATTTTATTGAAAAGGTACAATTTTCGAAAAACAGAAATCTTGATACAAAATTTAAATTTGGAAATGTAATCGACATTTTGAGGAAAAACAAGGAAAATTTCGACGTGAAACTTCAAACGGTACATTAAAGATTGCAATTTTGAAAACACCGAACTTTTAAAAAGAAATTTGAAATTTTAAAATTGAATCGGCAACTTCAAAAAAAAATCGACGTTTGGATGTGGAAAGGAAATCTTCGATGGAAATATTTGATTTCAAAAACAGTTAAAACTTTCTAAAAACAGTCGAATTTTCACAGACGAATCGGAAACTTCGAAACAAAATTTAATTTTGGAAATGTAGTGTTACGGACTTATCGGTTCGAATTGATTCACACGTGAATTAAAAATAATACCCACTTTATTACTAAACTAAATTTGGATCACCACAATTGAACAATTAACTCACTTATTATTGACTTCTACTAACTCACTAATTACACTGACTTTAACTGACTGACTCGAGGGAAAGCTGACCGCCTTATATAGTTTTGGCATCCAGGTTCTAGAACAATCCGGCAGATAAGGCTTATCGTTTGCCGAAATTTCGGGAACGCTTATCTGCCGTTTGCTTCGTTATCGCGGTCGCTTTCCCCTTATCAGATCATTCTAGAAACGTTTCTTATGCACTAAATTCTACAAATTCTATTCTAAATTCTATTCCATCTATTTACATTGCGTTGGGAAAATTTTGACAAAACTGAAGTCGTAGCTTTACAAAATTATTCGAATTTTTTTTTGAAATACAAATTTCAACTTATTTTTTTAATTTTGAGATGACATTTTTAAATTGAATTAAAAAATTTGATTTTTTTCCAAAATTTGGAGTTTTTCCATAATTTTTGTTTTAAGACTACAATTTATTTTTTTGGAAATTGTGACTTTTTTTAGAGAATTCAGAAACCTTGACTTTTTTCTCGAAATTTTTCGTTAAAACTCGATTTATTTTATGTAGATTTCGGTTATTTTGCAAATTAGACATTTTTAAGGTACTTTTTTAGTCGGCCCATCGGCCAGTCAGTTGGACGGTCAGTCGGTCGATCAATTTGGTTGGATCGATCTGGGAAAATCGACATCTTGGGAAATTGAAATTTTTCTGAACAATTCGGATTTTCAGAGAGGGGTTAAAAATATCAAGAAATATAAGAAAAATAATCTATTTTGGTACAAAATAATGAAAATTCAACAAATAAATGTCAACATTTCAAATTAAAAGTTGAAATTAGGTATTAAAAATATTTGAAATTTAAGACTTCAAAATCAGTCAAATTTTTGAAAAAAATAGTCAACATTCTGGGAAGAAGAGAAAGAAAGGTTGAATTATTGAAAAGAAACAATTAATTTTCAGCAAGAAATTATAATAGATTTCCAAGTCAAAGTTTTAGAAAAATGGTTAACGTAAGGTAAAAGTTTCGATGGAATATATCTAAATTTCGAATGAAAAATTGAAAAAAAAAGGAAAAATGGAACTTCTAGAGAAAATTATTTGTTGTAAAATTCAAGTGGAAATACTGGTAAAATATAGCTTAGAGAAATGTCGTCCTTTTGCAGAAAAAATGAAATTAAATGGAAAATGTTTAAATTTCGAATTAAAAATTGAAATATTGAAAAAGACCGAAATTTCAAGGTAAAATTAGAGATTTTAAAGTTAACCTCCAAATTCTAAAAAAAATATCAAGATTTTTGAGAAAAAATAAAATATTCGATGGAAAAAATTCAAATTCAAATAAAATGTTGAAATATTCAAAAAAAAAATCTCGATTTACAACTAGAAATTCTAGATTTTAAAGTAATAGGCGCCCTGTAGAAATAAATTAACATTTTGGAAGGAAACTTTTCATTGAAAAAAAACCAAATTTCGAATGAAAGTTAAAAAAGCATTTAATTGTGACCAAGTTGTAGATTTTCAAATCACAACTGAAATTTTAGGAAAATGAATATTGTGGAAGAAAAATTAATTTTTAATAAAAAAAGATCAATCTCCTTTGAATGAAAAGTTGAAACATAGGAAAAACATTGAATTTTCAATAATAATAGAGAGAAACCGGCAATTAGAAAGGATGGTTCTGAAAAATTGAAATATCAGGAGGAAATTATAGATTTCAAAATAACAGTCGACATTTTGGGACAATGGTTGACATGTTGGGGAAAATAAAATTTTAGAAGGAAAGTTTGATTTTCCTTAAAAAAAAGACCTTTCAAAAACGATTAATTTTTAAGGCAAATTAAAAAACCCGGTATTTAGCGAAAGAATTGAATTTTCCCGAAGAAACCTTTTGATTTTGGGCTAGTAATATTTTTGCATTTATATGGGAACACTCATTTTTTAAGAAATACTGGTGACAGATATGAAAAATTAAAAATGTAATCTCGACAATGTGTGTAAAACAAAAGGGAACGAAAGAGCCTCAGGGTGTACCATGATTGCGAATGAGCGCGTCACAAGTGCTTCGGGCAAAAAACCGGAGCGATAAAAGAGTTGCACAAGGACGAGGGGTCGGTTCTAAGACAAAAGTAACAGAAGAGGGTGGCCACCACCGCACATACTTGAAAATATATTACCGGGTAAATTAATATGCATGAATTCTCATGAGTCATGTACTCATTTACAAGCGGAGAACAATCGAATCGGTTTATAACTTTAACAGAGTTGTAATTTGTTGAAGACGTTATAGCTCAGTTTCTAAGGAAAATAAAGATCGTTGCTTGCGTTCCTGAAGGCGATGGGATGTCATTGTTATTCCGAGGATGCAACCCCTTCGGCATTTCTTGTTAGTAACACCAAGATGTTTGCGATTGCTTAGAAGACTTGGATGATCCCTCATTCGTCAACTAATCTTGTAAAGGTTACTCTATGTGAAAAAAAAATATTCAAGCTGCAAACCAACTAAACAAGCATTGTAATATGTCAATCTCAGCCCTTAACATATTTAATTTTAATTACACCTAAAGATACAGGATATACTTCTTCCGGGATTGGACCGTGTCAAAGAACTGCTAAAAGTGTTCGACATTTCGCCCACGATCGCAGGGGACTTCTTCAGGAACAAAGAAACGAAACAATAAATAAAAAGCGAAATATAAGGGAATAGGCCAAAATGAAAGAATGAAAAGGCCAATTTCAAAACATCAGAGCACGATAACTCAGTATGTCCACCATACCAGAGGCGAAACTCTTCTGAACTGAAAATTGGTACAAAGGATAAGAAAGTTTAGACAGAAGAGCACGGTAACTCAGTATGTCCACCATACCAGAAGTGAAATTCTTCTGAATTGAAAATTGGTACAAAGGATAAGAAAGTTTAGACAGAAGAGCCCAGTAACTCAGTACGTCCACCATACCAGAGGCAAAACTCTTCTGAGAGGAAAGAAAGAAAGAAAGAGAAACTGTATATACCATTCGTCTGCGCGATCACTCCTGAGGATTTCCGATGGTTGGTTCCGAGTTTTTACCTGAAATCTCAATTTCAACTTTTTGTATAAAAATTTTGAGTTTCTTCTAGATATTTCGATTTATTTAAGAAATTTTTTTTTGTGCTATAATTCAATTTTTTCCTAAATATTTTATTAAAAGAATTTTTTTATAAATTCCTATTTTTTATGAAAATGTTTTCTGAAAATTTCAACTTCTCCAGATTTTTTTATGTTCCTCTAAATTGCTTTACAACTGTCAAACTTTTTTACTAGACTTTGACATTTCATAGTTTAATTTATTTTCTAATTTTGATAAAAATGATTTCGCAAAAAAGCCTAAAAAAAACAATTTTTAAAAATAAATTAATTGTCAAAAATATTCATAAAATTTCGACTTTGCTAAAGTGAAGAGAGTCACCAATTCAAGAAAAGTTTCAAAAATTTCGAAATTAAAAGCAATCAAAGTGTTGCAAAAAATTAATCAACAATTTAATGCTTGAAGTCAATATTTTGAGATTAAAATTTAAATTTTTATTTGTATATGTATAAACTGCAAGTTTTTTTTTCGAAATTTGTTTTAAAGCTTCGCACAATTTTAAAAATCAAAATTTTTGTTACTGGAAGTAATATTCATTTTAATATAATAATAATAAATAAATAAATAAATAATAAACATAATAATAATACAAAAAAATTTTAATTTAAAAAGAAACAAATTACCAGTCAAAGTTATCAGAGAATTTTGAAAAAGAGTGAAATTTTTAAAAATTTCGAAATTTTCATAGAAAGTGAAATTTCCAAAAGAAAATAAGGATTTTAAAAAAAGTTAATATTTTGGGAAAAAATTTATTTTAAATTTTTAAAACATTTTCAATAATTTTGCGAATGGAAAAAGGCAATATTTTGAAAAAATATCGACATTAAAATAAATTGCAGAATTTTTAATTAAATTTTTAAAGAAGCTAAATTTTTGAATCTTGGAGAAAACTCAAAAAAATTTTAATTATCAAAAAGGTTGAAATTTTGAAAAGGTAAAATTTTGGAAAAAGTCGAAAATTTTGAGTACTTCAAATTTTTAAATTTGAAAGAAAAAAAATGAGCTTTTTATTTTAATAAAAACTCACTTTTTTTAAAAGTTGAAGATTGAATTGGAAATGTTCAAACAAAAATTATAAATAATATTTTGAAAAAAGTTCGGACTTTTTAAAAAAAAAGTCAAATTTTCAAAAAGAGTTGAAATTTTGAAAAAAAAGTAGACCTTTTTAAATGAAATCGAAATTTTTAGAAAAATTCCAAATTTTAAGAATTTCCAAATTTTACGAAGTTTTAAGGAAATGTCTCACTTTAAAGAAAAATCAAAATTTTCAAATAAAGGATCGACAGTTTGCTAAGAATGTCGAAATTTTGAAAATAGTTGAAATTAAAAAAATAGACGAAATTTTTCAGTTTGCCAAACAATTTTAATTTTGAAAAATGGCCTAAATCTTGAAAAATTCGAACATTTGAAAAACCGGAAATTTTCAATAAAGTGGAAATTAAAAAAAGGTCCAAAATTTTAGAAAAGTTCAGATTTAAGGAAAGGCTAAAATTTTCAAGAAAATGCCAAAATTTTTTGACACTTTGATTTTTCTAAATTTTGAGGAATATACGAAATATATAAAAACTTGAGGATAAGGCAAACATTTTCAAAAACTTTCAATTTTCCAAAAGAAGTCAAAATTATGAAAATGAAGAAATTTTCAAACAAATAGGTCAAAAATTTTATAATCGAAATTAAAAAACATATCAAAACTTTGAAAAAGTAGACACATTCAAAAGATCTGAGAATTATTATCGAGTTTTTAAAATAACTCGAAATTTTAAAAAAGTTTAAATTAAATTAAATTTTAATTTAAAATTTTAAAAGAGTTTAAATTTTGAATAATTGGGAAATTTTCACTCACATTATTAATAAAAATCAAAATTTTTAAAACCGAAATATTGAAAACAAGACAAAAGTTATCAGATAGATCGAGGTTTTCAAAAGTCCAAATATTGTGAAGTTAATAGTTTGAAAAAAGTTAAAATTTTTGGTAGCTAACATTTTGAACCAAAGTTGAACATTTTTTTAAAAATTGAAATTTTAGGTCAACAAAATTAAAATTAAAAAAAAATGTTAAACTTTTCATAAAACGTAAAGATTTAAAAAAAAATCGAAATTTTGAAATAATTTTGGAAATTAAAAAGTAGCCAAATTAAAAAAAAAACAAAAATAGTCGAAAATGTGAAAAAAGTCGACAAAAAGTGTCTCTATTTCAAAAAATTGAAATTTGCACAAAAATAGTCGAAATTTTGAAAAATGTTTGATACTAAAAGTACAGTCGAAGTTATTAAGAATCGAAATTCTCAATAAAAATATAATTTCTCAAAAAAAAAAAGAAATGTTTTTTTCAAGTTTATTTAACATTTCTTCGGCCCAGTTTGGAAATATTTAAATTTTTATGGTTTGTTGACAATTTTATAAACAGTTTTTGAAATGCGACTACGTGATATTTAAATTTATTGAAAACGTCACTTCATGACAGTTTACAAATTAAGAGGTTAGTTTATTTTACATAGAATAGGAATAATGAAAAATATGAGACCAAAAATTAGTAGTAGTAGTAGTCGCATTTCAAAAACTGTTTATAAAATTGTCAACAAACCATAAAAATTTAAATATTTCCAAACTGGGCCGAAGAAATGTTAAATAAATTGAAAAAAACATAATATTTCCGGTCAATAAGGGTCTACCATGAAGAATAAAAAAAGAAATGGATGAAATTTTGATATTTTAAAAAGATCGAAAATTTAAAAAGTCTAAAGTCCAGTTTTCCAAAATTTGACATTTATAGAAAACGTAAAAAATTTTCAAACGGTGAAAATTTTGAAAAAATGTAATTAATTTAAAAAAAATCATAAAAGAAAACACCGAAAAGTTTAAATATTTTCGAAAATAGGGATATTTTTGAAAGAATATACACAGATTTTTCAGAAAAGTCAATACCTAAAAATAAAATAAAATTGAAATCATAAGAAAAAGTCTAAATTTTGGAATACAATCGAAATTTGGAGAAAATCCAGTCTTTCAAATAATGCGACATTATTCAAAAATTTTCATTGTCAAGTTTTCTAAGAAATCTAAAATTTTCGAAAAGTTACATTTTGAAAATGTCGAAATTTTTAGTTGAAATCAGAGAAAGTTAAAATTTTGAAGAAATCGACATTTTGGATCACACATAAAACGCTACACATTGTCGCAGCACCCCCTATTAGTTTTGTCTACGAGCCGCCACTGGCTATGGGTTTACTAATTATTAAAAATACTTATAAAAAAAACATGTATATCTAAGCTATCTAACATAAAATTTCCCAAATAAACCACAATGACCAAGGTTCTCTTAAAGTAATATTTAATTTGTAGAAAAGGGTATCAAGGGACCCATCGAAATGCAAAGAAATTCATTTTATTTTTTTAATCAAAAACCATTCATCGGACGAAAAAAGTTAAGGAGAAATTTTTTAACTAACGAATGAAAAGTCTCAATGAAAACCTTATCTATTTTGAAAAAAAAAAATCAGTGGCGTCGATTTTTTTCTTTTATTTTGAATAAAAAAGGTTCAAGGACATGTTAATCGAAAACCGTTCGTCTTAGGAAAAAAATCTGGGGGAATTTTTACCACGAAATAAAGGATGTTTATGAAATTTGTACCCCTTTTGGGAAGTTTTAGTTTTTATTCATTATCATTGCAAAATTACATTCTGAACAATTGTTTCAATACCTCAGATTCGTTTCCAAGAATTTAAATAAAATGTAAACAATATTTAGAAATAATTACAATAATAATAATCCCTTGGCCTGCGAGGATTCTGATGGTTATAAATATGCAATTAGAGTATAATAACAAATCTGTTTTTTTCAATTTATTTAACATTTCTTCGGCCCAGTTTGGAAATATTTAAATTTTTATGGTTTGTTGACAATTTTCTAAACAGTTTTTAAAATGCGACTACGTGATATTTAAATTTATTGAAAACGTCACTTCATGACAGTTCACAAATTAAGAGGTTAGTTTATTTTACATAGAATAGGAATAATGAAAAATAGGAGACCAAAAATTAGATATGGAAAAAATAAAAATTTTGTATTTTTGATAAATTAGAAAATTGTCAACAAACCATAAAACATTTAAATATTTCCAAACTGGGCCGAAGAAATGTTAAATAAATTGAAAAAAACATAATATTTCCGGTCAATAATGGGTCCACCATGAAGAATAAGAACAAATCTGTTGTGAATCATTAGAGTTTATCAATTTTAGAGAAAAATTTTGTCTTGCAAAACAACACACTTTATACTGTTGATGAGACAGATTTTTAGTTTTCAGCTTCGTTGCCAATTAAAAAAATATCATGACCAAAAATGATTTTTGCCGATCACAAAACCTTGTCAACTAAAAGTGAAGTGACACGTGTCTCAAAATGTCTTTGTCGACTAAACGGAAAACAACAAATAAATATAATCTATGGCTACTAAAAAATTAGAACGGTACAGCTGAAAACGTGACAATTTTACAGCCCTAGTTTCGGCATAGGTACTCTACTGCAACGCTTTTTCTTACTTTACATCAATATTCATCGTCAAGGCGACTGTTCTGTCCTTCGACCGCTGCATGGCATAAAGCGGCTATCAATTGACGGCCGTTCTTTTACGTTGCCGCTTTGTAGGAAACGGTAGCTTCAGTCTGCTTTTATTACTACAATAAGTACTTCAGCCCTTGATTGCACGAATGTATCCATCAGCAGTCTTGCTTGCCTGCAAGTGGTTATGTTTCTCCACCGCTACAAATGAACCCATTCGAGATTTGATAAGATGATATGAGAACCTGTTACTAGATTCTGAAGCCAAATAAAATTAAATTCAATCCCTTGCCAGTGTTGAATTTACCGTAAAGCTTATATGTAAATTGTTTACGTATAAGCTTATATGTAAATTGTTTACGTATAAGCTTTACAAGCTACGTGCCCCTATCATTTGAGGGGCCCCCAAATAGAGTACAAGACCTTTTTTTTTCAGTCGTCGATAAAAAAAACATTAAGTGACTGGAAATTCTCGAAGTAACACTCGCCCCATATATCTCAAAGAGTTTAGGGCCTCAACAAGTTTAAATCCGGTCCTGCCCCTTACAATATATTTTATAATTTTGTTGGCTTATATTTGTCACTGTTTTTTCTCTTTCGTATTTGCGCTTTATTAAGTTAACTGCTGTGTAGACCAGGGCGTTGAGTGTTTCTGCGCGTGCATACGGGATCAGTGCAATCCTCCACAGAGCAATAAATCATCACAGATCAATGCTTCGTTATCGTACTTGGCGTGACACACTGACTTAGATAATGTATTATTCCATATAGGCATCGATTCGAAAGGGGTCCACCCTGGTGCATGTATGAATCATGCCAATTATATCAGTCATTAAGTGCAGACTTTAGTACTCGGATTCAACTATGCATGCTTCCAAAGTATGACCCTCATATGCACATTTTAGTGCTTCCTAGAATAACTATACGAATGAATTATTATATCTTACTTTTTGGTTTGTTGTAGGTTTTTTACGATCACGTAAGTGATAAACAAGATAACAAGAATTCCTCCACAGCAGATGACGTCTACGAAACTATAGATGTGTTAAAAAATTTAGGGAATTACAGGAACTGTCAACAGAAGTAAAAAAAGAAAACGAAACAACACCTTTCTGAACAGTTTCTACGGTTTATAAATGTACGATACGCTACTGAAGTGACCCCATAAAATATGAAATCCTTAAAAAATTCTATATGATATTTGTAAACAAATTCGTTTTTCATCTATTATATCAAATAGTAAGTGTATTGTAACGAAATGTAAATTGTAGAATTTAGTACGTAAGAAAAGTATCTGGAAAGATCTGATAAGGGAAAGCGGCCGCGATAATGAAGCAAACGGCAGATAAGCGTTCCAGAAATTTCGGCCAACGATAAGCCTTATATGCCCAAAACTTCTAGAACCCGGAAGCAAAAACTATATAAGGCGGACGCCTTTCCCTCGAGTCAGTCAGTTAGAGTCAATCAGTGTAATTAGTGAACTAAGTATTTAGAAGTAATAAGTGAGATCATTATCCAGTTGTAGTGTTCCGAGTTTAGTTTGGTAATAAAGTGGTTATTATTCAATTCACGTGTTAATAATCAATTCAAACCGATAAGCCCGCAACAGTATGTTACATCTTCCGTTAGAAATAGAATAAATTAATCAATGAGAAAATTGTTTGCATGTTACACGTACTATATTTACCAATGTTGAGAAAATTCGTATTTGTTTCGCCGTGCAGTCGCAAATTGGTGCAGCTATCTCCTTCGCAGGGGCGATTGTTGGAGCCTAGATGGCAACGGCAGGTCAAATTAGAAGGTTCATTTTATTAAATAAAGTTAAAAAATGTATCGATACTATCGAAGGTAGAGACTATCGATGTAATCATAAACAACAATTTACCATTGACATTCTGTGATGAAGTTGCGCTTTATAGATTAAAATCAGAATAAAACTTTCGAAAATTTATAATGCGAATTTGCGTTTTATAGATTAAGATCAGAATTAAACTTTCGAAAATTTATACGTATCCCTTATTAGAATTAAATTGTCCGTACTCAAATGAAGTTAGAGATAATGGTCCACTTAGATTAGTGTAAACATAATAAATGAGACCGCGAGGAACAAACGCAGTTAAATTTAGAGCTGTTCTTAACTACACCCTAAACTATTTATTAAGGGATAGATCGGCGCCAGGTTGTTATAATGTACTAACAAGGAAACAGACATCAAGGCAGTCATTCGGCGGTATCTGATAAAATTTATTAGAGACGCCAACGATTAAACTCCACTTACAACATATCGCATTTCCTGACACAAAATCTAATTGTAGCTTAATTTTTAGATACACTTCTGAGTGACCATAAAAAATATGGATAGTAAAAGACTTTTTACGCTGTCGCTTGGAAAAAGTAATTTTAGAAATATTACTGCACAATTTCAAATAGTCAGCCTTTCAAAAATAATAAATTTCGAGGAAAAAGATAATTGACGAAAATTATCTCGAGTTTAAAAAAAATAGCCATAAAAAGTTACACATTTCAAGAATAATACGCATTAAAGATCAGAAAAATCAAATTTGGGAAAATCAGTGAAATGGACAAAAAACAAATAAAAAAACTCACAAATTCGAGAAAGTGTCAACTTTTGGTGGAACGGACTGGTCCTTGGTTATTTTTAAAAATCGATTGTCCTCTGTAGCCAAGAAAGATTTTATTTTTTTAATCTTTTTTGGTTTCTTGAATTAATCTTTCTTGCTGAGATAATAAGCCTTTTTTTGGAAATTTGTTTTAAAACTTTGCACAATTTTAAAAATACGAAGAATGTTGTTCTTAAAATTTCTTCTAGAAATTCCAACTTCTCCAGATTTTTTTTATGTTTTTATAATTTGCTTTAAAAATGTCAAGTTTTTTCACGACATTTTGACAATTTAAAGTTCACTTTGTTTTGTAATTTTGACAAAAAATGTTTGGAGAAAACCCTGAAAGCTCTATAAAAATTTCATTTCGATTGTCCTCTGAAGCCAAGAAAGATTTTATTTTTTTAATCTGTTTTGGTTTCTTGATTTAATCTTTCTTCCTGAGATAATAAGCCTTGTATATACGAATATATTTAAGTTTATTACGATGCAATTGAAATCTAATTTCATTAGAATCTAATGAAAACCAGATTGCAATTGCAAAGTTCACGTAGATGAGGCAAAGCTTGTATCACGGGTTGCATCGCAACATCCATAGATATAAACGTCCTCGGCGTGACTTTACTTTCATCTAGTTTTGACAAATGACCAATTAAATGTTCTGTAATTAAACAGTTAAACGTGCTTTCTTGGTTGATTTAATCTTTCTTGGTTTCAGGGGACAAGATTTATATATCAATGACAAGTTAAAATTTCCCAAATAAAGCCAAATTTTAAGACAAAAATAAGTTTTTAGAGCAACGTCAACGTCAAACTTTCTAACAAAAATTTTAGAAAGAAAAGTGGAGATTTGCATAAATGTAAAACCACCAATTTTGGGAAATAAGCCTTTGCAGAAAGTTGAATTTAAATAAATATTGAGTCAAAATTGATATTTCAGAAACGTGGCGAGATTCTAAAAAGAAAGCAATTTTTAAAACTGTGAACTGTTGACGAATTTTGAAATAAAGGTCAAAATTTTGAGAAAAAGGGCAACACTTTGGAGACAGTGGCAATTTAGAACAAAGTTGAAAAAGTTATTTATTAAAAACAAGTCACATTTTGAGAATAAGTCAAAATTTTGAAAATAGAAAAGACGAATTTTGTAAAAAGGAAATCGTTTTAAAATATTTTTCTCAAACTGTTTACCCTTTTATTAAAAGATCGTTTAAATTTATAGCAAAAGGCAAATTTTTGACAAACAATTTTAAACTTAAAAGATAGTCGAATTAAAAAAGTATAAATTTTTAGAAAGAGTCGAATTCTTAGAAAGATGGAGCGTTGAAAGAAAAGGACAATTGTCTAAAGAAAAATGATGACCTTAAAAAAAGGTCGAGATTGCCTAATGATTTTCTACTAGGGATTTCCTAAACTTCCCTGTTCGCGAAGTTTCCATCCCAAGAAAAGATCTAGTAGGGAGAGTACACAGCGCGATCAGGGAACTCACACCTGCACATGAGTCGCTTTGCGATACAGCACTCCGACACATTCAATAAAGGGATCCGTATATTTCGTGATTTCTATCGCACCAGTTTAGTCGCAATTATCAAAAAAATATTTAATGTACTAGCTTCTATAATGTGATGGTCATGATAACGGTTCTGTTGCTTATCAAATCAGAAGTTTTGTTGCAACCAACTTATTTTTGTATAGTTTTATTTTCCAGCAGTGGCGGCTGGCGTATAAGCACTGTGGAACTGCCAACAAATGTTTGGAAAAAACCCTGAAAGCTCTATAAAAATTTTAACATTTTGTAAAAAACCAAAAATTTCGACTTTCTTGCAAAGATATTTCAAATTTTTTTTTAAATTTCGATTTTTTCTCTAAGAAATTTTGCTTTTTTTTCCTATGAAATTTGTGTTTTTCTCTAAACAGTTTATACA
Organism: Dastarcus helophoroides; assembly: GCA_028583605.1. Taxonomy (NCBI): domain Eukaryota; kingdom Metazoa; phylum Arthropoda; class Insecta; order Coleoptera; family Bothrideridae; genus Dastarcus; species Dastarcus helophoroides. The sequence goes on along the minus strand of CM053328.1, from coordinate 867,833 downwards.
TAGAATTTTTTTAAGATATCAACTTTCCCTGGAGATTTTCTCTTTAAAATATTTTTTCTTGAAAAAATTTTGATTTCTCTTAATTTGGAAATTAAAAAATTTTTTAATAAAATTTTGATATTTTAAAATTCATTTTATTTTGTAATTTTGATAAAAAAACTGAAAATTATTAGGTATAAATTTAGGAAAAATAAACTTCAAATTTGTATAAAAATAAGAAAACTTTGGGAAAAATATTAAAATTTCAAGAAAAAATGGAGCTTGTACATTCCAACCTTTTTTACAATTTGATATTTCTTTAAAAATTGCTAATGCTGCAGAACCAAAAAGAATTCTGAATCGGAATTTCCAATTTTCCTAAAAATGTTAAATTTATTCTTGAAATTTCCAAGTTCAAATTTAGAATTTAAATTTCGATTTAAAAAAAACGAAATCCATAACTCAAATTTTCAAGAAAACGCAGATCACATTTCTAGAAAAAGTTGTTATTTGTAAACAATATTTAAAAAAAAAAATTTTAGAAATTAAATAAAAAAATTGTTTGCAGTAAATTAATTGTCAAAAATATATTTATAATTTTGACTTTTCAAATGGGAACTATTGAAATTTTTGATAAAATAAGTCAATATTTCTAAAAGTTTCAAAATTTCGAAATTAAATTTAATCAAAATGTTGAAAAAAATTCATTAGCAATTTACTGTTCTAATTTAATTTTTTTCTAATAATTTTAAAGTTTCAGAGAACTTTCAAAAATCAAATATTCCAGCTTGAAGTCAATTTTTTGTGATTAAAATTCAAATTTTGGCAATTTATTTGTAGATAAAATGCAAGTTTTTTTGAAAATTTGTTTCGAAACTTTACACAATTTTAAAAATAGAAATTGTTGATATTATTTTTTTAAATTTGAGTGTTATTTCGAAATTTTTCTCAAAAAATGTAAATTTAAAAAGAAAAACAAAGCTAAAGCTATTAGAAAATTCGAGTTTTTTAAAAAAAGCAAAATTTTCAAAACATTTTCAAATTTTCCTAAGAATATAAAGGTTTCAAAACAAAATTTCAATTTTTAAAATGGTCGACATTTTCAATAATTCTGGGAATTTGAATAAAAGACAAATTTTTAGAAAAATATCGACATTTAAAATAAATTGCAGAGTTTTTAATTAAATTTTCAAAGAAGCTGAATTCTTTAATTATTGGAGAACACTCAAAATTATTGAAAAATTCATAATTATGAAAAAATTTCAATTTCGAAAAGGCAAAATTTTGAAAAAAGTCGAAATTTTCAATAGTTCAAGTTCAAAAAAAAATCTTTTCTTTTAAGTCGTAAGATTTAATTGGAAATGTTTAAAAAATGTATAAATAAAATTTTTTAAAAAGTTGCAACTTTTTAATTTTCAAAAATAAGTCGAGTTTTCAGAAAGAGTCGAAATTTTACGAAATAGTCGAAAATTTCAATAAAAAATTTAAGAAATGTCTGGCTTAAAAAAATTACCATTTTCAAATAAAGGATCGACAGTTTGAAAAATGTCAACATTTTGAAAATGTTAAAATTTCTTGATTTTTTCTTTTTTATATGTTACAAATTTTTTTTTAATTTTTAAGTATTTCTTCTTAGGTTAGGTTACGTTAAGGTTGGGTAGGTTAGGTTAGGTTAGGTTAGGTTAGGTTAGGTTAGGTTAGGTTAGGTTAGGTTAGGTTAGGTTAGGTTAGGTTAGGTAGGTTAGGTTTAGGTTAGGTTAGGTTAGGTTATGTTAGGTTAGGTTAGGTTAGTTTAGGTTAGGTTAGTTAGGTTAGGTTAGGTTGGGTTAGATTAGGTTAGGTTAGGTTAGGTTTAGGTAGGTTAGGTTAGGTTAGGTTAGGTTAGGTTAGGTTAGGTTAGGTTAGGTTGGTTAGGTTAGGTTGTTAGGTTAGGTTAGGTTAGATTAGGTTAGGTTAGGTAAGTTAGGTTAGGTAAGGTTAGGTTAGGTTAGGTTAGGTTAGGTTAGTTAGGTTAGGTTAGGTTAGGTTAGGTTAGGTTAGGTTAGGTTAGGTTAGGTTAGGTTGGTTTAGTTAGGTTAGGTTAGATTAAGTTAGGTTAGGTTAGGTTAGGTTAGGTTGGTTAGGTTAGGTGTGGTTAGGTTAGGTTAGGTTAGGTTAGGTTAGGTTAGGTTGGTTAGGTTAGGTTAGGTACTTAAACATGTAATTGACTATTGCTCCAAAGTATTTGCCAACTTGGTCCGGAAGAGACTTCAGAGCTTGGTAGTTAGATTAGGTAGATTAGGTTAGGTTAGGTTAGTTAGTTAGGTAGTTAGTTAGGTTAGGTTAGTTTAGGTTAGGTTAGGTTAGGTTAGGTGGTTAGTTGGTTAGGTTAGGTTAGGTTAGGTTAGGTTAGGTTAGGTTAGGTTAGGTTAGGTTCCCTTTCCATGTTATGCACTGCTGTACGAGCTCAAATGAGAGCGAAACATCGATGTCCAGTGCTACAAGCCTTTTTTATGTATTTTTATATTTTCCTAATTTATCAAAATAACAAATTTTTATTTTTCCATATCTAATTTTTGGTCTTCTATTTTTGATTATTCCTATTCTATGTAAAATAAACTAACCTCTTAATTTGTGAACTGTCATGAAGTGACGATTTCAATAAATTTAAATATCACGTAGTCGCATTTCAAAAACTGTTTATAAAATTGTCAACAAACCATAAAAATTTAAATATTGCCAAACTGGGCCGAAGAATTGTTAAATAAATTGAAAAGAACATAATATTTCCGGTCAATAAGAGTCTACCATGAAGAATTTGAAAATAGTTGTAATAAAAAATAGTCAAAATTTTTAAGTTTTCCAAAACTTTCAAATTTTGGAAAATGATCAAGATTTTGAAAATTCGAACATTTGAAAAAGGTCGGAATTTTCAACAAAGTGGGAATTAAAATAAAAAGTCGAAAATTTCAAAAAAATGCACATTGAGAAAAATTTTCAATAAAGAAGTCGAAACTTGTTGATAAGGCAAAAATTTTCAAAATCTTTCAAATTTCCAAAAGAAGTCAAAATTTTGCAAAAGAAGAAATTCTTAAAAGAAAAGGTCGAAATTTTATAGTCGATATAAAAAAAATCTCAAAATTTGCAAAAGATTTGAGAATTTTTATCGAATTTACGAAATAATTCGAAATGTGAAAAAGGTTTAAATTTTGAATTGAATAGTTGGGAAATTGGCACTCAACTTTTCAATATAAAACAAAATTTTCGAAACCGGAATATTGAAAATAAGTGAAGATTTCTGATATATCGAGGTTTTCAAAAATCGAAATATTGGGAAGTTAAAATTTTGAAAAAAGTTTAAATTTTTGGAAGTTAAAATTTTGAATCAAGGTGGAACATTTTTTTAAGAAGTTTAAATTTCAGGTTAAAAAAATTAAAATTTTAAAAAATGTCAAACATTTTATAAAATTTCAAAAAAATCGAAATTTTGAGACGTTCGAAAATTAAGAAGTAGCGAAATTTTCAACAAAAAATATCAAAAAATAATCGAAACTTTTCAAAAAAAGTCGAAGTTTTGAGAAATAGTGGACATTCAAATAAAAACCAGTCAAAATTATTAAGAATCATAATTTTCAATAAAAAAAAATTATAATTTTTCAGAAAAAAATTATAAACAAAGATGATTAGAAAAAAGTCGAAAATTTAAAAAGTCAAAAGTCCAGTCTTGAAAAAATTTACATTTTCAGAAAAAGTAAGAATGTCCAAATGGTAAAAATTTTAAAAAATGTAATAATTAATTTTCAAAAAAAATTACAAAAAACAGAACACTGAAAATTCTAAATATTTACGAAAATACGGAAATTTTTAAAAGAGTATTCACAGTTTTTCAGAAAAGTCAATACTTAAAAATAAAACAAGTTCGAGATTACAAGAAAAAATTCAAATTTTGCAATACAGTCGAAATTTGGAAAAAAATCCAACCTTTCAAAAAACGCCATATTACCAAAAATTTTCATTGTCAAGTTTTCAAAGAAATCTAAAATTTTCGAAAAGTAACGTTTCGAAAATGTCGAAATTTTCAGTCGAAATCTTAAAAATTTTAAAACGCTAAGCAGCACCCCCATTAGTTTTGGCTACGAGTCGCCACTCTTTTCCAGCTTAAATTAATAGCATTATTTTAACTTACTAAGTGTTACATTATAATCTTCAGCCACAAACTTTCCGCAGAAGTTTCGTGTTTAATCCTCATCACCTTAGTTTGTAAGTAAATTGGAATTAACGCTTCATCCGGACACGAAATTCTCGAGAAGTTGAATGTAAGACGTGAGATGTGTTCTTGCACACGTTGGCCAAGTGACATTAATACTTGTGTGAGATGAAAAGTTACAATTTGTGAAAGCATACGAAAAAATATGTTCTTAAAAGTTATTTAAGTTGAGAAATTAATGGGAAATAAATTACTGATTGCCATTGACCGATGGGTTACTAATTGGATAAATAATTTTAATACAATCCAGACTTATGTCATGTACTTTTTAAGAAATCTTTAAAAATGGACAAGAAGGTACCAGCAGCTTATTTATAATATCTCGAAAAACGAAACGAAAAACCGTAAACACCAAAAGTTCTAAAACCAAATGTGTAGGATTTAGATCTCTTGAGTAATTATATGGCTGACTAAAGTTGAAAATGTTTACAACAATAGAATACTACATTATTGAGGCCGAAATTGGTGTATGATAACTGGTTGTAAATACTTTCAACTGTAGCTCGATCGACTGTTTCATTACAGAAAATTCAATTTGTTTTAACATACTGTAACGCAATGTAAATAGATAGAATAGAATTTAGAAAAGGATTTAGTACATAAGAAAAGTTTCTAGAAGGATCTGATAAGGAGAAAGCGGCCGCGATAACGAAACAAACGGCAGATAAGCAGAAATTTCGGCAAACGATAAGCCTTATCTACCGAAAAGTTCTAGAAGCCGGGAGCCAAAACTATATAAGGCGGTCAGCTTTCCCTCGAGGAAGTTAGTTAGAGTCAGTGTAGTTAGTGAGTTAGCAGAAGGCAATAATAAGTGAGTTAATTGTTCAGTTGTGGTGATCCGAGTTGAATTTGAAAATAACGTGGGTATTATTCAATTCACGTGTTAATCAATTCGAACCGATAAAGCACGTAACAATACCTAAACGCATGTCACGCCGAGGGCGCTTTTATTTAGTGCATGTGATTTTGCAACCCCTAATACAAGAACCTTAACTTACCGCCTGACATTTATTATTTCAGCTACAACATATACATAACCTCTGGTTAAAAGTATTTTCATCGAAAATGTTGGGTAAGCGTGCCAGAAAAAATACTCTCAAAATTGTTTCAGTGCTCAAAATTGATTTAAAAGTAAAATTTCGAATGCTGCTGTCGTTTACAGGGTTTTATCAAAATTGTGTAAATAATCCTCAATTTTTTTTTAAGCAAAACGGTCACAATTACTGATAATAACTGTAGTTTCAAATCAAGTACATTAAATTAATTGATCGCGTTAAATTTTCTACGACAATTTGCCTCCATGGTCGTTTTAAGCAAATAATAACTCGAGTAATATCGTCATTTCGCTTCGGTGCAATACTCGCTCCGAGAATGTCAAGACAGTCTGTTTTAGTTAACCGCAAGGACCGTAGATGAGATTTCCAAGTTTGCAAAAGAAAGAGCATCAGAATTCAGTCTACGTTCGTTGCACTGTTAGCCCAAACAGTTACCATCAATTTAGAGGGTAGTTGGAGATAGTTTGCAAAAGCTTGACCGTTCTCACCTCCGGCCAACGTCGTGTCCTACATACCGGATTCTGAGCTTTCTACTAACTACGGCGGTCCCACCCGCCTTATATCTTTTAATTACATTCTCCACCCAAACGATCGCCTCGTCAACATCCTTGGATCGCAAACTACTCTCGACTAATTAAATAATAGTTAACAAGTAAAAGGCGGGCATTATCCTAAAACGTCAAACGTGGTAAAGTGGACAGTTCACGTATTAGTATTACTTTAGAGTGAAATTTATATTGTTGGGCGTTATCCAGTTCGAATGATTAACACTTATGAATTGTAACCACTTTATTTCCAACTGATTCTGGAACACGTATTAGTATTACTTTAGAGTGAATTTATATTGTTGCGCGTTATCAGCTCGAATGATTAACACTTGTGAATTGTAACCACTTTATTTCCAACTGATTCTGGAACACTACACTTGTAATTCATTTACTGACCAACTACACATTGTTTAATTAACTAACTTATTCATTGACTTCTAACTAACTGAGGAAAAGCCGACCGACTTATATAGGTCCCGCTTCGGGTTCTAGAAGGAACAAGCAGATAAGGACTCATCGTTTGCCGAAATTTCTGGAACGTTGATTTGTTATCGCGGCCGCTTTCCCTTATCAAATTTTCTAGAAAATGTCCAACTAAACTTTATAATTACATTTTATTACAATATTTACAATTAATCATTTTTATTTTAATTTTTTAAATTTTCATTGCTATCAGCAGCCCCTATGAACACCTAAGTTTTGAAGTGAAAACTTTAGGTGCATTTAGCGATTCCCGATAAGGGGTAAACTTTTGGTTTCGTTGACCATCACCGTGTTACCAACAGAGGCGGCCTTTGGTGGTGGCGAGGAGGGCAACCGCCCGGGGCTTCGCTCTTGCAGGGGGCCTCGCGTACTCGTGCGATAGTAGGAATTCTATTTGCATCATAAAACTCGACTCGCTGCTCTCTTGTGTGGTAGTAATCGCGCTGATATCTGTCTCCTTCGCTCCAATGAATGTTTCTTTCCTTCTCTTTCACATGGACGAAATTTCGTACCAGTGCCACAGGTGCTGCCAACTGCAAGGGCCAAACAAAGCCTGATAGTACTCCATTTTCTTCGTGTTTACAATTCGGGGAATTCCCGTCTTTCATTTCACCTGTCAACTGTCGTTGGGTTATGCTTTTATATTAGAGCAGCCATCATCATTTCTGAATCCCTGATTCTTTTAAAACATTAATGCACCTTAATTTATCATGATTAATAATTTGTTATTTTGGTATTTATTAATTTTTCTTAGTTTCCCATAAACAATTTTAAAAGTCTAAATTTATTTATTTATAACTTTACATTTCTCGTCAAGCAACATCATTAAAACTCATGGGCGTAGGCAGGATTTCGTTCAGGGAGGGGCAAGAATTATTTTGAAAAATTGATAAAAAAAAACTTGAAAAGGTTTCGATTGAGTACATGCATATTTTCGTTTAACTACATGAACTGATAATTCGAATTTTCAGAATAACCTTGAAATTTGAAAATAGAGCCAAACTTTGCGAAAACAGTCAGAAAATTGAATCTAAAATAAAAATCTAACCTTTTGGAAAATTTCAAAAAACTATCAAAATCTCGAAGATTTCGAAAAATAATGATTTTTCAAAAATATCATCGAAATGCCCGAGAAAAAGGTTGAAATCTCTTGAAGAAAAGTGAACATTTTCAAGAGAAAGTTTAATTTTAAGAGAGACGAATATCGAGAAATAAACGAATTTTGGGACAAAGTTAGAATGTTTAGAAAATCGTGTTTAAAATAAAATCCCAATCTTTCGAAAAATCTCCAAAAATGTCAGAAGCTCGAAAAAATTATATTTTACAAGGTGTAGTTTTGTGAAAAAAAGACGTAATTTTCAGAAAAATTGTTCACCTTAAGTGGAGATTTCCAGAAGCATAAAACCTCCCTATTTGAAGTACGACTCAACATTTCCAGAATAAGGCAAATTTTGAGAAACATAAAATATTCGGAAAATTAAATTAAACAAAAATTCAAAAAAAACAGAATATTAAAAAAAAAGAAAGTTCAATTTTGGGAGAAAAAAGTAAAATAAAGTTGTAATTTCGAAAGTGACGAATTTTGAGAAAAAACCCCATTTTGTGAAAGTGTTTTTTAGAAAATCAAAACTGAATAATCCCAACGTTTTGGAAAAACTTGAAAAATGCTGAAAATTTTAAAAATTTCAAAGGTCAAATATTCTGAAAAAATTCGCAAGTTCCAAAAACACTTTTTCGAAATTATTACTTTTTTATTCTAATTTTGACATAATATTTAAATTTTAATAATCGCATTTTGAATAAAAGGTAAAATTTCGAAAATAAGGCGAAATATGAATGTTTTTTTTTTCAATTTATTTAACATTTCTTCGGCCCAGTTTGGAAATATTTAAATTTTTATGGTTTGTTGACATAATATTTCCGGTCAATAAGGGTCTACCATGAAGAATGAGCGAAATATGAAGTTTAAATTTCTGGAGTCAAATTTAAAAAAAGTCTAAATTTAAACTAATTTTGAGAGAAAAACTCAAAATTTTTAGGAAAGATGAATATCAAATTTTAATATAAAAATCGATCGTTTCGAGAAAAAGACAAATTTTAAGAAACCTGTCAAAATTTTTGAAAAATCAAATTCCAAAAGATCAAAGTCTTCAGAAAAACCTGACAGTCGACATTTCTAGAAAAACTGAAGCATCAAGGACCAAAATTTTTCAGAAAAATATCAAACTTTAAGAAATAGTACAATTTTGAGAATACGTTTATGAAAAGAACGAATCTTGAAAAAAAGTCAAAATTTTAAGAAAGATACAAATTTCTAGGAAAATATTCAGATTGGGATTTTAGAATAAATTTCAAATTTGCAAAAAAAGACAGACTTTGAGAAAAGTATCCAAAAATTGTCAACAAACCATAAAAATTTAAATATTGCCAAACTGGGCCGAAGAAATGTTAAATAAATTGAAAAAAACAAAAAAGTATCCAAGTTTCGATTTTTTTAAATTCGTATTTTACTGTAAATTTTGATTTTTTTTCCTTGAAAAACAAAAAAAAAGATTGAAATTTTGAGAAAAAAGTCGAAATTTAGTAAACACTCGAAATTCTTTAGAGGAAGTTAAATTTTGTCAAAATTTTGGAAAAAAGACACATTTTGAGAAAAATGTAATTTCTAGAATTTTCTTTTGAGCGCTTCAATCAGAGGCAGACATGCGCCCTGATCTGCCCTCCTTCAGAAAATTCGCTATTGAGATAAACGTCGACATTTTGAGAAACAAGTTGTAGATTAGTTATAAACCATTCCAGAGAAAATTTTTGTCGAAATTTTTGTTTGTTTACAAATTTCTAAAAAAGTTAGAAATAACAATTTCCAGATAAATATTTTTATTAAAAAATCGACCAAATTTTGAGGAAAAGGGTAAATCTTGATAAATAAATAAAAATTTTCAGAAAATCAAAATTTAAAGAAAAGTTGAAGTTTCCGGAAAAAACGAATTTTGAGAAATAGTAGAATTTCGAAAAATAATGTTGAAGTAAAAATTTTAAATTTTGACTAAAGTCGAATTCTGATAAAAGAAATCGAATTTTAGGAATAAGTTTGAAATTTCGAAAGAAATTTATGAAAAAGACGAATTCTGAGAAATAGGTCAAAATAGCGAGAAAATGTCAATACCTTAAAGAAGAACGAATTCTATCGAATGGAAATTTTTTAGATAAAGTCTTCTCAGTTGAATATAAATTTTATTTAACGGCATGAGCTAGGGGGAAGCAAGCGCCTTACCCTGCCCTATTTTAGCTACGCCTATGTTATTCTTCATGGTAGACCCTTATTGACCGGAAATATTATGTTTTTTTCAATTAATGTTAAATAAATTGAAAAAAACAGACGCCTATGTTATAACTGGAAAAGATCTACCTGCCCTGGGCCTCGCAATGGCTAAGGCCGCCCCTGGTTACCAACATACCTTTATGTTGACAATTAGAGCATATTAAAGTGTACTTCATCATCAATACATATTAGATTTTTCCATATGATACAAGCATTCGCCAACCATAAATATAAAAATGTAAATCAGTTTGATAAAATTTATAATCAAATATTTCCAATATTCTGACTTGTTTACTAGTATGGGTTCGAACTGAAACACTACATATTTCCTAGTTTTAAGTTTTCATTTCTGTGGGCAGACTCCAAGAGTCAATTTTTTTATTTTAGTAGTAATTAAATCTATCCAATCATTTTCTGTATTTTCTGGTAAAGAAATAAATAAACATAAAAAGTGCACTATCAAATTAAATCCAATTTTTAAGGAAAAGAAACGGAAACAAACGTGGAAGATTCACAACTGGAAATCTGACGCGTTACCCAATACTACTATGTCATTTGTATCAGATGCGTCCTTAAAATCATTAACGCATTATCGATTGTGTAGTCCTCTGGGTAGTAAATAATCCGCAGAATTGTGGTTATTATGCACCCCTCTGCTTATAGAAAAGTGTTACACTAGTCCAAGGTCAGACTTTTAGCTATCGTTAGGGAGATTTAAGAATATCGGCAATGATTTACATTTGTCATTGTCCCTGGGGTTCCACTTCACCGAATCTCTGAGGGTGGATCACCACCCCTTGTAGATTATCGATGGCCCATTGCAACAATGCCCCAGAAACCTCTATACTCTATAATATATGAAAAAGCTAGCATGACACTAACATTGTATAGCCAAAAAATATCTCCACCAAAAGAAAAAAAAATCTCAAATTGCATCCTCTACAAGAGGGATCTCTAAACTTTTCAGCCTTAGGGCCATACTGAATATTCCTAGAGCCCAAAATCGTTTTAATTTTCCGGGCATCTGGTGGTCAAAAGCTAAAATATAATAACTCTAATTATAGGCTAACAGATGGCGTTAGTGGTACTTTCGGATGCACAGTAACTGTTGCCAGGTTAGGATTTTATCAAAATTATCACAGTATAGTAACAACGATAAGTCATTGGCTAGCGCAGACCAGATTGATGACACTAGTGGATGAGATTGACCCTTGAGTCGTAGTTTGGAAACTCCTGCTTTAGAACACGCGAAACCAGCAAAATAAAGCCACATCATATTTTAGGCATGTTACCAGTTGTTTTTTTTTTAGAAAAAAACGATTCAAAGTGTAAAATTTTTATTAGTTTGCAGCTTTTTATGTTCCTGATTTCGTAGAAAAGTAATGATCTGTACACATAAGACAACAATTTTAATTACGAACACATGAGTCACAAAGCCTACACAAAAGAGTGAGGCACGCGTATGACACGTGACACCGAGCATTCCGGGCAAGTGTCAAAGGAGCTGATCAAAGAGTACCATGAAATAACAATTGAATGTCAGCAATGCTCATTATATATGGCTTTGGCATACCGTCTCCACTTACTTTTAAACCACCCTTGGATGGTTTCGAATAACTTAAATTATCTCGGGTAATAAATTAGCGGATGGATATGCCACGTTGCTACAGATACGAACTCTGAATGGGTTCTTGGGGTTTTTAATCTCTCGATAAATTCTAGATTAAAACATCTATAGTCGGTCTAATACTGCCCATCGCATTTGAACAGATTCATCAATAATTAGGCCCAATAAAATAGCTTTTTATATTGTTACGTGTTCAGTTATAAATTATCGTAAATTTGAACACTTTATTTAAACTAAGAAACAGAAAACAATACAATGACGAATAACGTGAATCAATTACTGAATACTGAATTAAAGCTAAATACTAAATCAATCACAATAGGGGTGCACATATATCTGATATCTACTCCGAAAGTTTTCATTTGGGGAAAGCCTCTAGTATGTTCTAAATGCCTAGACACCTACACATGAGTCACTTCGCGATAACAACTGTCTGATACATTCCATAAGGGGGTTCATATACTTCGCGTTTATATCTCCACAGTTCATTACAATATTAAACGATTTTCCTCTAAAACTTTTTCGAAAATGGAGATAACTAAGGTAACTAACTGTCCTTAAACTATAAGCATTATTTCATAATGCGTAATAGCTGGGACAGGAAATATTTGTTTTATTTTTGACTATATTCAGACTTTAAAATTATCTTTAAAACTATACTTTCGTCAAAGCTCTAGCCAAATATCAAATTTTATAAAATCAGTTTTCAGGTTGATACCGTTTTCCTATAATTGATGAGTTCACTATGGATGGCTTCGTTGATGTTTGAACAGAACATTCAGGGTTTTTAATGCTAATATTGACGAATGCGTGCAGATAGAGTTTGATGAATTAAAATCCCCGTGACATTTCGAAACGAACGTCAAATCCATCAATCTCATCAATCCTAAACGGCTGTCAGTTTGGCCAACTGGGGATTCGAAAGCGAAGTGTTGTTTGCCTCCATCCGCTGAAATATTACTTTTCCGAGTTTCGCCTTCTTGTTGCGGCGATGCTAATTCTTATTTGCTGTGACGCAAAGTAGCGCAACAAAAGAAAGATTGATGAACTTTTCCAACGAATTTGCTAACATTAATTTGCACTTTTTACATTTACGGGTTTTTGTCTAGTGGCCTACGGCCCCGTTTTTACCCAAAGCGGGGGTTATTGCGGCAAAAACTGATCTTTACTCTCTGAACACCACTTCAGCAAAAAAGCCTCCGTTGCTTACCGTTCTGTGTTTAATTTCTGGAAGTTCTTAGGATATAAAGTTGTTGACTTTAAGATATAATCATTATTAATTTTATTTAACATGTTTTTACAGCAGTTTGGAAATATTTAATTGTTAGTAATAAAAGTTGACAACATTCTTAAACAATTTTTAAAATATGACTACAATTGATATGTAAATTCTTAAAACGACAACTCATAACAGCTGTCAAAAATAGGTTAGTTTATTACACAGAATAAGGAAAAAATATGACATGGAAGACCAAAATTGGACATGAATTAAAGTAAATTATGAAAATATGAAAATGTAAAAAAATTTAAAAAAGTTGTAGCATTGGATATCGATGTTTTGCTCTCATTTGAGCTCCTCGGCAATGCACCATTCTAAGGCAAACTCTTCTGAAATAAAAATTAATACAAAGGACACGACAAATAAGACAAAAAAATACACCACCTTGGTATATCCACCATTCCAAAGGGGAAAGTCTTCTGAAATGAAAATTGTTACAAAGGACAAGATAGATAAGAAAGAAAAGTATAATAAGTCAATATTCACCATTCCAGAGGCTAAAGTCTTCTGGAATGAAAATTAGTACAAAGAACAAGACAAATAAGACAGGAGAGCATAGTAATTCCCAATATGTCCACCATTCCACAGAAAAAACTCTTCTTAAATGAAAATTAGTATAAAGGACACGACAAATAAAACAAAAAAAAAATACACCACCTTGGTATATCCACCATTCCAAAGGGGAAAGTCTTCTGAAATGAAAATTGTTACAAAGGACAAGATAGATAAGACAGAAAAGTATAATAAGTCAATATGTTCACCCTTCCAGAGGCTAAAGTCTTCTGGAATGAAAATTAGTACAAAGAACAAGACAAATAAGACCGAAGAGTATTGTAATTCTCAGTATGTCCACCATTCCACAGAAGAAACTCTTCTGAAATGAAAATTAGTACAAAGGACACGACAAATAAGACAGAAAAACACACCAACTCGGTGTATCCACCATTTAAGAGGCGAAAGTCTTCTGAAATGAAAATTGGTACAAAGGACAAGATAGATAAGACAGAAAAGTATAATAAGTCAATATGTTCACCATTCCAGAGGATAAAGTCTTCTGGAATGAAAATTAGTACAACGAACAAGACAAATAAGACAGAAGAGCATAGTAATTCCCAGTATGTCAACCATTCCACAGAAGAAACTCTTCTTAAATGAAAATTAGTACAAAGGACACGACAAATAAGACAAAAAAACACACCAACTTGGTATATCCACCATTCCAGAGGCGAAAGTCTTCTGAAATGAAAATTGGTACAAAGGACAAGATAGATAAGACAAAAGTATAATAAGTCAATATGTTCACCATTCCAGAGGATAAAGTCTTCTGGAATGAAAATTAGTACAACGAACAAGACAAATAAGACAGAAGAGCATAGTAACTCAGTATATCCACCATTCCAGCGATCAAACTCTTCTGGAATAAAAATTAGTACAAAGGACAAGACAGATATGATAGAAGAGCTTAGTAACTTCTAAGACTAAGAGCATAGTAACTTAGTCTGTTCACCATTTGAGTAGCGAATCTCTTCTGAAACGAAAATTAGTACAAAAAATAAGAGATAAGACATAACGGCACAGTAACTTAGTAGATCCACCACACGAAAAGTGAAACTAGTCTGAAAAAAATTAACCAACATTTTCTGTAAAGAATTTCAAGGTTATCCTGAAAAAATCCTTTCCAGGAGTTGCAATTAGTTTTAAAGGTTTTTTTTTTAAATTTGAGGCTTTATTGAGCAAAAATGGTTACAAATCGATTTTTAAAAATATTGTCCACTACTTTTTCCCATCTTTTTGTCAATTTTCGGATACCAGGTCGGAAGAACAGTTCGTCTTTTGATGCGATCCATGTATCGATCCATTTTTTCGTTTCCTCGTAAGAGGTTAAGTGCTGGTCAGCCAAGTCATGTGCCATCGATCGGAACAAGTAGTAATCGGACGGGGCAATATCTGGGGAATATGGCGGGTGCGGTAGAACATCCCATTTCAACGTTTCCAAGTACTTTTTGACGGGTTTTGTGACATGAGGACGAGCGTTGTCATGTTGCAAAATGACTTTGTCGTGCCGCTGCTCGAATTGCGGCCGTTTTTCCTTCAATGCGCGGCTCAAATGCATCAATTGTGTTCGGTAAAGGTCCCCGGTGATGGTTTCGTTCGGTTTGAGCAGCTCATGATAAATGATGCCCAGCTGATCCCACCAAACACAGAGCATGAGCTTGGATCCATGGATATTCGGTCTTGGCGTTGATGACGATGTGTGGCCGGGGTATCCATACGATTTTTTACGTTTGGGGTTATCGTAATGGATCCACTTTTCATCGCAGCAACAGTTCTCTTCAAATGGAAACAGAGCAATAAAGCTTCCCGCAAATTGCGCTGATTCGGCACGAAAGTTGACATATTGAATGGTCTTGGAATGTATGTTGTTTACACTTTGTTTACACTTGCGCAAGATGACACATACTGACAATCCAAGCTATAATATAGTGCTTTGGCGCGAATATAGTTTTGGAGTGCCCACATGCAACATACGTTTACAACGCCATCTCTTAGAAAACCTTTAAAACTAATTTCAACTCCAATAGAAAATCCCAACAATTTGCAAAAAAGGGCGAAAGTTTCTATGTTATGAAACAAATCTGTTCCAGAATCATTTTTAACTTCAAAATTTCATATCTATATCGACGTAAATGATCTGTATTTTTATATAATCTATATTTTTGTAGTCAGTTGATTTTTGTATGAAAATTGCAAAGGCATTCGACGTCAGAATCCACGGAACGAGAAAGTACGGAGAGTAGCAAAGTGGTGTCCTATGGGACAGAAAGCAACCGCTGAAACTAACTAGCTGTCACAGTTTAACAGCCTGTCTAGCCTTTGAGCGGTCTGCATGATGGCTCACTAGTATACTCCCCCATTTCTAAATTCACTCTCTAAATGTCGTTCATAACTATCATCAAATTAAATCAAACGTTGAGGGTATGTGTTTCAGCTCCGGCATCTCCCTCAATTACATCAAATAAAGATGGTCTTTCTTCGATTTAGAATCTTCTCCAATTCGACCAGAGTGAATTGAAAAAGGGTGATTAAATTTTATCTTTAAGAATTTATGATGCGGAAAATTGAATATGTGTATTATTAAATCACTGTCATTTTCACATGGCATTCAACAGTTCAACGTGATCAACTATAAAAACATATACGAGCGAAGGAATAACGTATATTAAAAAAATCCTGAAAGCGCTTCTATTAAAGAGCCAAATAATTTCTCCCTGTTTATCTATACAATACATCTTGAGAAAGAAATGATGTCTATTGTAGGAGAAAATGCGTTTGGTAAAAAGAACGTCGTAAAATCAGCATATACATGGAAACTTAATGAAAAAGTGCACCTCATTCAAGGGCTCCCTTTCGCCTTTCAAAGAAACGCCATTGTTGTATTCTGGTGCCTTTTTTTCGCGAACGACATTCCGTGTGCAAATGCTTGATGACTTAAGCATATTGATGGAAAATTGTTGACTCGTATGGATTATTTTAACTTTTAAATTCTAAGCAAAAACGGTAAAGGGCATGGGCAATTTGTTTTATATTGCAGGAATTTAGTATAATACGCAGTTCCAGTGGCAAGTCAACTTTGACGCTATTGAAAAAATGTTAGAAATTAACACTGTTACTGAAGAAAAAACAAGACTCTTGCTTGCTGCGTTATATGTATAATGCAAAATTAATGTTCTTAGTGTAGCAGACAACAGATGCCAAGAGTACGTTATGTGAAGTGAATGAGTAGAGTTGAGAGTAGTGATGACGCTGCCTCCGTGGTTAGGAATCTAGCCTGTGACGGTTCTGGGTTCGGCTCCCAGTCGCTGATCACATATTTGTAACTCTACTACATTAGTTGGAAGCCATACACGGTTACTTTCAAAGATTGATATAGAAACAATACCTTTCTGAAGATAATAGCTTGGCTTATTGAACTGCGTTAGAACAACTGTTGTTATGTATTTTAATCTTTCTTGATTTCAAGAGAAAATATTTATATATCAATTTTCTTGGTTTCACTAATTTTGGTGGAACGGATCGGTCCTTGATTATTTTCAAAAATTGAAATACAAATCTTGTCCCCTGAAACCAAGAAAAGTTAAAAAACACAACAGAGGTTGCTCTAACAGCCAAGCTATCATCTTCAAAGAGATACTCAAGTATCTACTCAGTATCTCTATGAACAGCTTGGCTATGGAAATGCGTCAGAGAAACCTCTGTTGTGTTTTTTAATCTTTCTTGGTTTCAGGGAACAAGATTTGTATTTCAATTTTTGGTTTCACTAAATCAAACCAAATAGTCCAACTAATACTAATAATACAATACTACAGTCGACCCCCCACGAGTAGTGCTTTGTTTACAATGCGCCTCGTCCGCGTCCGCAGTTTACAATTCTCCAAGGAAACTTTAGAAAAGTGAACTAGTTTAAATCCGTTTTAACCAATCTCGGGATAACAAAAGATCATAGCAAGGTCTACGTAAAGTATAATGAATATAGTTTAAATCCCTTTTACGTCCCCGAGGTAATCTAAGTAAGCCATGAAAAACGCAAACTCGTAAGTTCTCCGTTTTTCTTTCAAAGCTTCTCTACAAAGTTTGATGCTCATTTTCATCCATTCCAATCCGTGTTTTCCGGCGTACAAAACGTGCCCCATGAATATTTGAAAGCTTAGTTAAAGTTCACCGGTTTCGATGTTGCGTGTAGTTTAAAACAAATTAATATTTATCGCAACGAATTTCTAGTCGTGTCAGTACCAGAGGAAAATAAGGTGCTTATCTTGTGCCTTTTTTGACAGAATTAACTGTTGTATATGATGCTGCATTATGGTACATGCATATTTCCAGCTTATGAGCCTTTTTAGAACAAATAAAACTCAATTGGATTTACGTTGTGAGCCACTTGCAACTTTCCAATTTACGGGAGATTGGCGTTTATGGGAGATTATTAAAAAGGAATACTTTTCGTCATTCGGAACAATTTAATGACCAAAAAAAAAAAAGATTAATTCCAAATAATAGTTGAGTTACAATTGCTAACGTAAATTGATGACTGAAAAAACGGTCTCCAGCTTCTCTTTTAAAATACGGGAGATTTCCTCTCAAACTCGTTACCGAAAGAATTTTTCCCCAAAAATTACAACCTTGTTTAAGAAGGTGGTTCATCGCCATCTATCCTTTTTTCCGCATCGTACTCACAGAGCTTTGAAGGCACAATGGGATTACCCTTTACGAGTGGATTAAACTTAAAAAAAAAACTAGAAGCAGTTTTTTTGGACCAAAATACGGGAGATTTGGGAACCCTAGCCACAACGAAACGTTAGTTGCCAAAAATGTACAGTTTTATTCTATTTAGACAAATCGGAATAATTTCGAGAATTGTAATTTACCGGATGTATCATAATCAAATTATATCAATTGGAAACATCCCTGCGGATCAAAGGCCCCTATTACCGATATCCCTTTCAACTCCAGTCGTGTCAGTCGTTTTAGTGAAAACCCAATTTATTTCAGAGTTTCTGAAATCAGTGACAAGAATATAAAGCATGCAAATTCTCCAAGTTTGCTGTAACAAAATTAAAAATATAATTAGTAAATTGTTATCTTTAAACAATTTAAAAAATATTATCTTTACTTCTAGATTTGAGTAGAGCAGACGATTGTAGCTTTGAGCGCATAGGTGATACGTATAAAGTTTATTACATTAAGACTCCTCGCATAGTAATACGAAACGAAAAGTTATAAATACGACAAAAGTTTAATCTTTGTTCGTATATTCAACTTTAACTCCTCTTACCTTGTTTATCAGAACTACATTGTTTCCTTGTTACTTATTTTGTGCCAACGGCGCAATTTATAATATTTTTCTGGGTGTACCTACAGGAATATTCGAGTGCCTATTTCTCCGAATTAATTGACGGTTGTGGTGCCCACGAAAGAAAAAAGTAAAATTCGTCCTTCTGTTGAAAAAATTCCACAACAGCATCAACTATTTCCCTCGTAGATTCACAAAATTTTGCAGTGATTGTCAGGTATTAACCACTTTATAACGGTTGCATCAATTCCTTTTTAAAATATGTATTCCGCATTGTTCACGATTTCACATTAACTTTTTTTTTTGCAATTCGGTATCACTAAAGGCCCAAATAAATTATTTACTTTGAACCTAAATGCATACTTTTACAATCTGTATGTACCGCAAAGATGATGTCAAAAAATAATGCATAAATGACTCACCTGAATGACCGGTGTTTTCTGCCTAGGGTTTGCCAGGGAAGGGAAAGGAAAAATAGGAAAAAACCCCAGCAAAACACTAATTAATTAACCGACCGAAAATTTTACCACTGCCTTCTCTGGTGGCCGCGCAATAATCTCTGTCTTTCGTTGGCACCAACAAGTACTTTTTCATTATGGCGCCAACACAATCTAAGTTTAGATTTATTTCTAATACGCGACAATGTTAAATAAAATTAATAAACATCTCGTTTTATCTCCAAATTTCAATTTTTTCTCTAAATTTCGAATTGACGGTCAAGCAGTCGTGGGCGTTTTTTCGCTTGGAAAATTATAATAATAAAAAGGTATAGATGATTTATTTAGGAAGTTTAAATGTCCAAATGTTTGGACAACACTGAATTATGATCAACTACAACCATACAGGTCAAAAGTAAAATAAAAATAGTTAAAATAAAAAAAAAATTAATTAAAATGGATAAACAAGAAATAATGAATGTAAAGATGAACGAATATCAAGTGACATAAATCGATTACTGAAAAAAATTCTCTTGAAAAATTGAAAATTGTTTTTTTTTCTCTTTAATATTAATAGTGGTAAAAAACAATAACATAAACAAGAAAAAATATACCACATTTTCTTAAGAGTGTAACATAATTGGCAAAAGTATTTTCAATGATGTTTTACTCAGTGGCGACTCGTAGCCAAAACTAATGGAGGTGCTGCTTAGCGTTTTAAAATTTTTAAGATTTCGACTAGAAATTTCGACATTTTCAAAACGTTACTTTTCGAAAATTTTAGATTTCTTTGAAAACTTTACAATGAAAACTTTTAATAATGTCGCGTTTCTTGAAAGGTTGGATTTTTTCCAAATTTTTACTGTATTGCAAAATTTAGATTTTTTTCTTGTAATCTCGACCTTATTTTAATTTTAAGTATTGACTTTTCTGAAAAACTGTGAAAACCCTTTTAAAAATGTCCGTATTTTCGTATATATTTAGACCTTTCGGTGTGCTGTCTTTTTTTTTGTAATTTTTTTCAAAATTAATTATTACATTTTTTTTTATTTTTACCATTTGAAAATTCTTACTTTTTCTGAAAATGTAAATTTTTTCAAAACTGGACTTTTAACTTTTAAATTTTCGACTTTTTTCTAAATTTCATCTTTGTTTATAATTTTGTCTGAAAAATTATAATTTTTTTATTGAAAATTTCGATTCTTAGTAACTTCGACTGGTTTTTATTTAAATGTCAATTCTTTTTCAAAATTTCGAATTTTTTTTAGAAAGTTTCGATTATTTTTTGATTTTTTTTTTGTTCAAAATTTCGCTGCTTCTTAATTTTGGAAATTCTTCAAAATTTCGATTTTATTGAAAATTTTGAAATTTTATGAAATGTTTGACATTTTTTCAAAATTTTGGTCATTTTCCAAAATTTAAAATTTTTGGACAACTTAAAAATTTTGACTATTTTTTTATTTCAACTATTTTTAAAATTTTGACATTTTTTACTAACTGTCGATCCTTAATTTAAGAATTATAATTTTTTTTAAGTCAGACATTTTCTTAAAACCTTTTATTAAAATTTTCGACTAATATTTCATAAAATTTTAACTCCATTTCAAAACCTCTACTTTTTTTAAAACTTCGATTTTTTTTTAATTTCGACTATTTTTGAAAACCTGACCTGAACCTTTTTTTTGAAAAGTTCAAACTTTTTAAAAAATTTTATTTATACATTTTTTAAACATTAGTTTCATTAAATCTTTGACTTAAAAGAAAAGATTTTTTTAAACTTGAACTATTTAAAATCTCGACTTTTTTCAAAATTTTACCTTTTTAAAATTTCAACTTTTTTGATAATTACGAATTTTTCAATAATTCTGAGTTTTCTCCAATATTAGAAAAATCCAACTTCTGTAAAAATGTAATTAAATACTCTGCAATTTATTTGAAATGTCGATATTTTTCCAAAAATTCGTCTTTTACTCACGTTCTCAAAATTAATGAAAATGTCGACCATTTTAAAAATTGAAAATTTTTTTCGAAATCCTTATTTTCTTTTGAAAATTTAACTTTCTATGAAAATTTCAAATTTTTTTAAAATTTGACTTTTTTTAAAAAATTCGACTTTTCTGATAACTTTAGCTTTATTTTTTAAAAGTGGTAATGTTTTTCTTTTTAAATTTACATTTTTTGAGAAATATTTCGAAATAACACTCGAATATCAAAAATTTCTATTTTTAAAACTGTGCACGGTTTTAAAACAAATTTTCAACAAAAACTTGAATTTTATGTACAAAAAAATTGCCAAAATTTAAATTTCAATCACACAAAATTGGCTTTAAGCTGGAATATTTGGTTTTTGAAATTTCTCTGGAACTTCAAAATTTCTAGAAAAAAATTGAACAGTAAATTGCTAATGAATTAGTTTCAAGATTTCGATTCATTTTAATTTCGAAATTTTGGGACTCTTCTAGAAATGTTGACTCTTTTTCTCAAAAATTCCCACTTTAAAAGTCGAAATTATAAAAAAAAATTGACAATTAATTTATTTCAAAAAAAAGTTTTTTTTCTTTACTTCCGAAAATGTTATTTTTTTTTGAAAAATGTTTACAAATAAGAAATTTCAACTTTTTCTAGAAATATGATCTGCTTTCTCTTGAAATTTTCAGTTTAATCTTTAAATTTCGATCTTTTTTTTTATCGAAATTTGATTTTTAAAAAAATTGGAAATTCCGATTTAGAATTTTCTTTGGTCCTACAGTAGTAGTAATTTTTTAGAGAAATATTAAATTGTAAAAAAGGTTGAAATTTACAAGGTTCATTTTTTCTTGAAATTTCAATATTTTTCCCAAAGTTTTCTTATTTTTATGCAGATTTGAAGTTTATTTTCCCTAAATTTATACTTAATAATTTTCAGTTTCTTATCAAAATTACAAAATAAAATGACCTTTAAAATATTAAAATTTCGTTAAAAAACTTTTAAATTTCCAAAACAAATTAGAGAGAAATCAAAATTTCTACAAGAAAAAATATTTTGCGGACAAAATCTCCAGAAAAAGTCAAAATTTATAAGAAAACTTCTTTGTATAAAATGTTTAGAGAAAAACACAAATTTCGTAGGAAAAAAAGCAAAATTTCTTAAAGAAAATATCGAAATTTGGAAAAAAAATTAAATTAGAACAGTAAATTGTTAATGAATTTTTTAAACATTTTTATTCATTTTAATTTCGAAATTTTGAGACACTTCTTGAAAAGCTGACTCTTTATCTCAAAAATTGCAGTAATTCACACTTTAAAAGACGAAATTATAATATTTTTGACAATTAACTTATTTCAAAAATATTTTTTTTTCTTTAATCCCGAAAATGTTATTTTTTTTGAAAAATATTTACAAACAAGAAATTTCAACTTTTTTTAGAAATATGATCTGCTTTCTCTTTAAATTTCGATTTTTTTTTATCAAAATTTGAATTTTAAATTTGAACTTGAGAATTTCAAGAATAAATTTAACATTTCTAAAAAAATTGGAAATTCCGATTCAGAACCTTCTTTAGTCCTACAGTAGTAGTAATTTTTTAGACAAATATGAAATTGTAAAAAGGGTTGAAATTTACAAGGTACATTTTTTCTTGAAATGTCAATATTTTTCTTGAAGTTTTCTTATTTTTATGCAGATTTGAAGTTTATTTTCCCTAAATTCATACCTAATAATTTTCAGTTTCTTCTGAACATAACAAAATAAAATTAACTTTAAAATTTTAAAATTTCGTTAATAAACTTTTAAATTTCCAAAACAAATTAGAGAGAAATGAAAATTTTTACAAGAAAAAATATTTTAAAGACAAAATCTCCAGAAAAAGTCAAAATTTCTAAAAAAACTTCTTTGTATAAAATGTTTAGAAAAAAACACAAATTTCGTAGGAAAAAAAGCAAAATTTCTTAAAGAAAATATCGAAATTTGGAAAAAAAATTATATATCATTACAAAAAAGTTAAAATTTTTGGTTTTTCCCAAAATGTTGAAATTTTTGTAGTGCTTTCATGGTTTTTTTCGAACATTTTTTGTCAAAACTACAAAATAAAATAAACTTTAAATTGCCAAAAAAAGTCGTGAAAAAACTTGATATTTTTAAAGCAAATTAAAGGAACATAAAGAAAAATCTGGAGAAGGAGGAATTTCTAGAAGAAATTCCAAAACTTTTAGGAAAAATGAAAATTTCGAGAATATTTAAGAAAAATGGAAACTCCAGAAAAAAATCAAAATTTCCTAAAAAAATCCAAATATCTAAAAAAACTTAAAATTTTTATATAAGATGAGATTTGAGATAAAATTTTGAATATAACGTATAAACGTATTTTTTAGAGAAATAGTAAAATGCGAGATGAGTTGAATTTAGATTTTTTCTTGAAATTGTTGACATTTTCAGAGAAATTTGAGTTTTTTCCTAACATTTTAATTCCTGCTCGAAATATTAATTTTTTCATCAAAACTTTTACAAAAATTAGTTATTGAAAATGTGATTTTGATCAAAATTGAAAATAAAATAGGTTTTTAAATGTCATAACTTTGTGAAAGAAGCTTAAAATTTCTATAAAAAGAAATCAGAGAATATTTAAAATTTCTACAAAAAATTGTGAAATGAAAAGTGTTCAGAAAATTTTGAGAAAAAAACTCTTAAGCGAAATTGGGGGTGCTGCAGTTCCACAGTGCCTATACGCCAGCTGCCACTGGTTTTACTACTTTCGTTGTTCCCATTGTAAAGACGAAGATGCGGAAGAAGAGTGTGATTGCAATGACGATTCCTTGGTATAGCATTGTATTTATTGCAATATTTATTAGAAATGGTTAAAAATGGGAATATTTGTAACCTATCAAAAGAAAAATTTCTTAAATTCATCTTATTTTGGTGCAACGGACTGGTTCTTGGTTATGATAACGGAGGCTTCCACGGCCAGAGTCAGTACAGGATATACTTCTTCTCTTCTGAGAGAGTTTCGCCTCTGGTATGGTGGACATACTGAGTTACCGTGCTCTTCTGTCTAAACTTTCTTATTCTTTGTACCAATTTTTAATTCAGAAGAGTTTCGTCTCTGGTATGGTGGACATACTGAGTTACTGTGCTCTTCTGTCTAAACTTTCTTATCCTTTGTACCAATTTTCAATTCAGAAGAGTTTCGCTTCTGGTGTGGTGGACATACTAAGCTTCCGTACTCTGATGTTTTGAAATTGGCCTTTTCATTCTTTCATTGTTGCATATTCCCTCATATTCCTCTTTTCATTTTTTTTTATTTGTTCCTAAAGAAGCCCCCTACGAAGGTGGGCGAAACGTCGAACACTTTTAGTAGTTCTTTGACAAGGTCCAATCCCGAAAGAAGTATATCCTGTACTGGTTCTTGGTTATCTTCACAAATCGAAATACAAATCTTGTCCCCTGAAACCAAGAAAAATTAAAAAACACAACAAAGGGCAACCTTTGTTGTGTTTTTTTTAAATCTTTCTTGGTTTCAGGGGACAAAATTTGTATTTCAATTTCATCTCATCTCTCAAACTAACGATTAAGGAATTGTTCTTTTGGTTTCACAGATTGGACTGATTTATTCTCGCACCTCACAAGTAAAAGTCCCTCCACTGCTTTTTTACGATATAGTTATTCCTACTGAGATTAAACTAAGACATTGTGAACAACTGATATACAAATCTTATCACCTTGTGTTGTCACAGAGAGATACTTGTTAGCTTGGTTATCGAAACGCGTTGTGTTTTTTAAACCATCTTGGTTTCAGAGGACAAGATTTGTGTATCAATTTTTGTAGATAACCAAGGACCAGTCCTTTCCATTAAAAACATGTAAAGGATTTTATCATATGATTTGCATGTCTATTAACAAAAATACTTCATAAGATTTTGCGTTAAATTTAACAATTTTAATACTTGCGGCAAGTATTCGTTTTTTTCATTGGCATAAAACCTCGTGCATCAAACAGAGAGACAGAGCGAAAACTATTTCATTATACGACAGTATATTTTATGTAGACATTGAAGAATTAAAACAAAATAAAATAATGAAATAACTACACAAACTTAACACTCCGGTTTCTTTTCGTCTTCATAGCCATCCGGCAATGGATTTTTACGTTTATTATGAAAGAGAGTTTTGGTACCGTCCCCCCACGGAAATCTTTTCGTTCTCCGCCGAAGAAATGGATAAGGATGAAACGGAGGACGACGAGGTGGCTTTTTATGTTCTTCTACTTCGTGACGATAACATATAATACCCCAACCAGCTACGCAACACAGACCAATTATAGACAATAATTTCCACTTTTTATACCCTCCTGAAACAAATAGGGCGTCAGCTTTAGGATGTCAAGCTCGTAAACTAAAAATAAAGGACTAGCTTTGTGAATGGTTTCATTGAGAAAACCACTCAGAATAGAGTAATGGGGAGGAATTTACCATCTTGGACGTATGCACAGGGATCACTCCTATCGATAAATCGCGTCTTACTTGTATGGAAGGCTCGTCTTACAACATAATTTAAAATGACAAACATGATGTATTAAAAAGAATTGTCATTTTTTCTGTCAACCCCGAAGGGGCAACATTTTTTCAACCTGTTTGTCCTCTTGGCAACGTCTTTGTAAAGGTAAATTTTAGGGCCATTTGCTCGTAGTAATGGCTGCCAACAGTTATCAGAATCAAACCAAATTACACAGAGATATTTTGACAAAGAAACGTGTAATACATCATCCTAAAAAGAAACGAAACTTCCACAAATACATATTATAACGCAATGTAAATAGATAGAATGGAATTTAGTGCGTAAGAAAAGTTTCTAGAAAGATCTGATAAGGGGAAACCGGCCGCGATAACGAAACAACAAACGGCAGATAAGCGTTCCAGAAATTTCGGCAAACGTTAAGCCTTATCTGCGAGATTTTTCTAGAACCCGGGAGCCAAAACTATATAAGGCGGTCAGCTTTCCCTCGAGTTAGTCAGTTAGAGTCAGTGTAGTTAATGAGTTAGTAGTTAGAAGTACATAAGTGAGTTATTGTTCAGTTGTAGTTAACCGAGTTTAGTTTGGTAATAAAGTGGGTATTATTCAATGTGTTAATCAATTCAAACCGATAAGCCCGTAACAATATCTTTAGTTTGATAGTAATTCGGGTTTGATAAGATGAAATCAATTTTTTTTATGCAAAGAAAAACACTGATTAGGAATCATCGTTTCCATTTTCTTCGATGATTTTTTTGGCAATTTTATAATTCAACGCGCGTCCATGGAATTATCATCAGCAAAATACCGAAGTCGGTGTGATTGCCGGTCTTCATCACTAATGTATGGACCAGAGTAGTCTCTGGACCAGCTTAGTCTCTGGACCAGCGTAGTTTCTGGACCAGCGTAGTCTCTGGACCAGCGTAGTCTCTGGACCAGCGTAGTCTCTGGCCCAGTCATGGACGTTTTGCCGTTCAAATTCGTTTCAAATTCGAAATAAGTTTAATCTGATCACGGCTGGAGCTAAATGGTGGATGTAACTGAACAATTAACAATTTTTCATTTCTATCCTTCGGTAAACGTTTGTTCGTTTTAAACTTCTTTTGTCGTCAGACGAAGATTTAAATTGCCTTAGCCAGAAATCGCATGCCCTCGTAAAATAAACATGAATGGGTAAAGTTGTGGCATTAGCTGTATTGGCATGCTATTCGCGTTTGAATTCATACATATTGACAGGCGGGTCCCTTATATCGATGACATTTGGATTCTATTTGTGTAAAACATGAAATCTGGCCCGTACAACACTTGAGACGTGACTGGGTTATTCGACTGCGTGCCTGTATTGCTTTTCAAAGGAAATATATTTGAGGGAATGGGTATAGATGGGGGGGTGCTTACTTAAAAACTTCGACGGGGTTATTCTCAATGTAAAACTTAAAAACTTTCAGCGTTGTCATTAATATCAGGATTCTGGTGAATGAGTCATGATTTCTGGAATTTATCTAAACCTATTCAAATCTAAAAAATTGAAATACAAATATTGTCTCCTGAAACCAAAAAAGATTAAAAAACACAACAAAGTTTGCTCTAATGCGTTTCGACAAGCTATCATCTTCAGAGAGATACCTCTCTCTCTCTCTTTATCTCTCTGAAGATGATATCTTGGCTATCGAAACAATCAATTCGAACGGATAAAGCCCGTAACATTACATTCATTATTTTATTGATGACTGTTCTATGATAAACTCAAGTTTTTGCACTCGAACTAAATAATGGGTCTGTCAAAGAGGAAATCCAGGCGAGAGGGAACTCTAAACCTAATGGATGATTTCAAGTTCAGCAGTTAATCCAAGGTGTATCCTCCTAATAGGGTGGGAATTTTAAACAGGCGCTGTCTTGGGACTTGCATAATTGAGTTAGGGAAGATAGCTGACATGTTCCTTATGGAACCGAGGACTACGTTTGGTCGACGTCGTCGAAATAAATTGTTAACATCATCGAACATTAATTTTGGACGCTTTATATGGCGCGAGGGCCCGGTTTCCGTCGACGTGCTTTAATTGATTTATAATTATCAAATCCTGTTGAACTTCTAAAAGAAAAAAGTTGCTAACTTTTTACATTTTTTAGAGAATAAATTTCACAACAGATGATGCAGCATGGTCTTCGTATGATGAACGTAACATTATTAAATTATAAGCAGATACACGCATCTGCGTGAAAGAATCCTCGGATCATCTTTAAAGAACTCAATTTTTATTAAAAATGTCGAACTACTTTGATAACTCTGACATTTTAAAATATATTTTGACATTTTAAAATATCCACTCTTCTTAAAATGTATACATTTTCTCACTTCCCAAATTTCAGCTTTTTCTTGAAATGTTGACTTGATTTTGAAAATTTCGATTTGTTCGAAGTTTTTAAAAATTCCAATGTCTTTAAAAGTCTGTTTTTTTGTATAATATGATATTTTGAACATTTTTCGAAACTTTTTTTAGATCATTTCTGTTTTATTGAAAATTTCTTTTTTGGAAATTTCAATACTTTTGAAAATTTCCTTTTAAATGTTTCAATTTTTTGCTAATATTTTGACTTTATCTCGAAGTTTTGAAATTTTTGAAAAATGTTGACGTTACATTTTTGACCTATTTTTGAAAATTGCGGCCTTTTTTCAAAATTCCCATCTTGATGCTGAAAATGTATACATTTTTAAAAATTTTCTTTCACCTTTTTTGCAAATCTGATTTTTTTTGAAATTCGGAAAAAAGGGAGTATTTTCAAGTTTAAAGTGAATAGTTTTTTAAAAAAGTTATAATTTAAAAGAATTTTCGAGTTTAAAATATGAATAGGAAATTCGTGTGAAGAACATTCGTCAATGACGACAACTCTTAACGCGTATGGGCAAACTCAGGGGCGGCTTTAGCCGCTGCGAGGTTCCGGGCGGGTAGATCTTTGCGAGGCTCTTGTCTTTGTGGAACTGGTTTTAACGTAGGCGTAGCTAAAATAGGGCAGGGTAGAGGGCTTGCTCCCTCAGACTGATACAGTTAAACAAGAATTTATATTCAACTGAGAAGACTTTCTTTAAAAAATTTCCATTTGTCAAAATTTGTCCTTTAAGCTATTGACATTTTCTCAAAATTTAGACTTATTTCTCAAAATTCGTCTTTTTCCATAAATTTTTACCGAAATTTCAAATTTATTCCTAAAATTCTTTTTCTTTCATCAGAATCCGACTTAAGTCAAAATTTCGAAATTTTATCTCAAAATTCATTGTTTTATTTTTCGAAATTCTACCATTTCTCAAAATTCGTTTTGTTCGGAAACTTCGGTTTTTTAAATTTTGAATTTCTAAAAATTTTGAACTGTTTATCAATACTGACATTTTTCCTCAAAATTTGATCGAAAAAATTTTCCCTGGGATGGTTTATAACTGAAAGAGAACTTGTTTCTCAAAATTTCGACGTTTATCTCAATATTGGACATTTCCTGACTTAGGGTGGAGCTGATTAGAGCGCTGGGCTGCCTCTGATTTAAGAGGTCAAGGGAAAATTTTAGAAATTACATTTTTCTCAAGGTTAGTCCTGTTTCCAAGATTTCGACAAAATTTGACTCTTTAAAAAAATGTCGAGTGTTTACTAAATTTCAACGTTTTTCTCAAAATTTCGATCTTCTTTTTTTGTTTTGCAAGGCAAAAAAATTGAAATTTCCAGAAAAAAAACGAATTTAAAAAAATCTAAACTTGGATATTATTTCAAAATCCTTCATTTTTCGAAAATTTGAAATTTATTCTAAAATCCCATCCTGTATGTTACCTTCAAGATTCGTTTTTTTCATAAACGTCTATTCTCAAAATTGTACTTTTTCTTACAGTTTGAATTTTTTCTGGAAAATATTCGATCATCTTTGTTTCATTGTTTTTTAAAATGTCGAATCACTGTGTTAAATCTGACTTTTTTTATAATACTATTTTAATTTTAAATTACACTCGTTTTCTGTACAATTTTTATCTTCAAATTTCACTTTTTCAGAAATTTTGACTGTTTTAAAATTTCTTTTTCGAAGTTTTTATAAAATTCAATTATTTAAATCTGCTTTTTGATTTTTTTATAATTATTATATTTGTATTTTTCGAAATCCTTATTTAAATTCATTTCTGTTTTTTGAAATCATTTTTCTTAAAATTTCTACCTTTTAAAATTTCCTTTTTTAAATTTTCAACTTTTTAATTGTCTCCATAATTTCTCACTTTGCCTTATTTCGAAATTTTGAAATTTTTTTTAAAAATGTTTTACGTTACATTTTGCCTATTTTTTCGAAATTTTCGCACTTTTTTCAAATTCCCTTTTTTTGTTGCTGAAAATGTATACATTTTAAAAAAATTAATTTCTTTCACTCAATAATTACAAACTCAATAATTACACTCATTCTAACTGACTGACTCGAGGGAAAGCTGACCGCCTTTTTATAGTTTTGGCCCCCGGCTTCCAGAATTTTCGGCAGATAAGGTTTATCGAATGCCGAAATTTCTGGAACGCTTATCTGCCGTTTGTTTCGTTATCGCGGCCGCTTTCCCCTTATCAGAACCTTCTAGAAACTTTTTTTATTTACTAAATTCTACAATTCTATTCTAAATCCTATTTCATCTATTTACATTGCGCTACAATATTGAGAAACATATTTTTGGGAAATTTCGAGAAAGAAATTTCTTGTACATTCAATTTTTTTTATTGAAATTTAAATATTATGTCAAAATTAGAATAAAAAAGTGAAAATTTCGAAAAAAGTGTTTTTGGAAATTGCGCATATTTTCACAACATTTGACCTTTGGAAATATTTTGGCATTTTTAAAATTTTCAGCATTTTTCGAGTTCTTCCAAAAGGTTGGGTTTTTTCCAATTTTGGTTTTCTAAAAAATCGTTACCCAAATTAAGGTTCCTTCTCAAAATTCGTCGCTTTCAAAATTACGACTTCATTTTACTTTTTCTCTCAAAATTGAACTTTTATTTTTTAATATTCGTTTTTTCTGAATTTTTTTAATTACACTTCGGAAAATTTCATCTTTCTCAAAATTTGTGTTATTCTGGAAATTTTAACTCGTACTTCAAATAGGGATGTTGTATGCTTCTGGAAATCTCCACTTATAGTGAAACATTTTTCTCAAAGTTCCAACTTTTTCTGAAAATTACGTCTTTTTTTTACAAAACTTTAAAAACAACTTTAAAAATATAATTTTTTCGAATTTTCAACATTTTTTGAGATTTTTCGAAATGTTAGGATTTTATTTTAAACGCAATTTTCTAAACATTTCAACTTTTTCCCAAAATTCGTTTTTTCCTCGAAATTCGTCTCTCTTAAAATTAAACTTTCTCTTTAAAATGTTCACTTTTTTTCAAAATATTTTAACATTCTTCTCGACATTTCGATGATATTTTTCAAAAATCCTTATCTTTCGAAGTTTTCCAAAAGCTTCGATTTTTATTTTAGATTTAATTTTCTGACAGTTTTCGCAAAGTTCGACTCTATTTCCATTTTCAAAGTAAATCTGAAAATTCCATTCCTGAGTTTAGTGGAGTTAAATGAAAATATTTCATAGACTCAACCGAAACGTTTTCCGATTTTCTTTTTTTTATCAATTTTTCAAAATGATTCTTGCCCCTCTCTGAACGAAATCCTGTCTAAAGCCATAAGTTTTAATGATTATGCTTGACGAGAAATTCAAAGTTATTAATAAATAAATTTAGACTTTTAAAATTGTTTATTGAAATTAAGAAAAATGAATAAACGCAAAGATAACAAATTATTAATCATGATAAATTAAGGTGCATTAATGTCCTAAAAAAATCAGAGATTTTGAAATGATGACGATTGCTTTAATATAAAAGCATAACCCGACGACAGTTGACATGTTAAATGAAACACGGGAATTCCCCGAATCGTAAACACGAAGAAAATGGAGTACTATCAGGTTTTGTTTAGCCTTTGCAGTTGGTAGCACTTGTAGCACTGGTACGAAATTTCATCAATGTGAAAGAGAAGGAACCAGAAATTCATTAGAGAGAATGAGACCGATATCAGCGCAATAACTACCACGCAAGAGAGCAGCATATATGTAATACTTCTATATGGCGTGTTTTGTACCTTCGATTGTGTTCAAAAGGCGCGATGGATATATATGTTTGTCTTTTTGGAGGACAGAATTTATTAACCAATCCCGCTTCTCGTCAGTTATCTTTGTTGTCATTCATTTATTAGTGTTCCCGCCCATCTTGTCATCTGTTCCCGCTATAAATGAATGAATGCTTGTCCTTCAAAGAGTACGACATATACTTTCATCTCACCTTTTTGACAACGCATTTTGTAGTGGCGATTATACACAACACGCCATATAGAAGTATTACATATATGGAGAGCAGCGAGTCGAGTTTTTTAATGCGCGAAGTAAGGCGCGAAATTCAAATGAACATTAGAATTCGTACTATAGCGTGAGTGCGCGAAACTCCTGCAAGAGCGAGGCCCCGGGCGGTTGCCCTGTTCGCCACCCCCAAAGGTCGCCCTTGGGCAAACTTCAAATACAATCGTGTGTATTATTTAAAGAATACATTTTAAGTGGTTTTTAATGCCTTTTTTACCACCTTAGAGACTGACTTTCGAAATATCTTAGTGCTCACTTACGTATTACAGCAAACACCTTTGTGAAATTCCATGTTCCTACGGGTTTGGTCTGTGCGTTGTCTGTCAGTCAGTGCTTAGAAATTTCTTAAGTAAATGAATATGGATGTTAAATTTTCATTCATTGCCCCCGATAATATATCATCGATAAGGGGTTGCAGACTTATGCTAATATTAAACTGTTTTGTCTCAGAAATCGTATTTGCTCGGGTGGGTTTAGCGTTTCTTTTTGAGGAATCCATAAGTTGTTAGATGATTTACGTAGGAAACAGCAGGTGCGGTAAATGGCCGTTGGATTCGGCGCCCGACTGTTACAAAACTTTATACCAGGACCCACCTTTATATTCCATTGTTTTATTTTGGCTTTTTGCGAGGTTCAGAGGCGTATCCAGATTATGACTTCAGAACTAACAAGAACATATGTTTATCCAATAAGATTACGATCAGAAATAGTAAATATAGACAGCGTTCACATTTTGGTTTGGAAATGTTGACAGTTACATGCTGTTTTAAACATACTTTATTTTTGAAATTTTAAGTCTAAAAATCTAATTCTCGAAATTTTGACTTTTAATTACAAAATTCAACATCATTCTTGAAATCCTGTTCAGTTTAAAGATTTTGCATCTGACTGACAGAAAGTCTAAAGGTGGGTCTAGAAGAATGAAATTTTGGGCACGAGTTGCTTATGTAACGTAAACACTGAGAGAGGATTTTTCAACAGTCAGCCTCTAAGGGACTAAAAAAGAGTTTTAAAAAGCTTATGTAAAAAATTAGAAACTTCTACAATTTCTTTATATCATTGAGAATATAGAATTGAAAATTACTATAAAAATATCGAAATTTTGAATGAAATATTTAAATAAAAAACCCATAATCCTAAATTATACATCTCATGAAATTTCGATGCTTCTTTCCGCATATTAGGCAAACTTCTTCAAGTAATGGCAACATAGCAGCTTCACTCCTCTTTCTAGAGAGCTTTAACTTCTGTGTCCGTCGCGGAAATCCCTCGCGCAACGTTGCTAGCTATAAAAATCTACCGCAAAGCAGCTTGAAAATTTTATTATTGTATCCACGCCCATCGGTCAGCTAAAAAAAATAGTGGGGGCAGTCTAGCACTTAATGTCTCGCTCTAAGCAGCACATACTTAGCATTCTCTTTTTTTTTGTTGGTCGAACGGACTGATCCTTGGTTATCAAATTGAAATACAAATCTCGTCCCCTGACACCGGGAAAGATTAAAAAATACAACAAAGGTTGCTCTAACAGCAACCTTGTTGTGTTTTTTAATCTTTTTTAGTTTCAGGGCATAAGATTTGTATTCCAACTTTTCAAGTTCAAGTTTCAAGATTATCAAGTCAATGGTTTATTGGAAAAAAGTTTTAAATTCAATCTCAAATTATTTGACTTATTTTTTAAAATTGAAATTTTTCAATTAAAATTTCCAGAAACTAGTCGAAATCTTGAAATTTTTGAAAAGAAATTTTGGGCAATTTTAAGGAAAATTTCGTAAACAAGTTTAAATAAATTTCCAATTTTTTTTTCTCAAACCTTGAAAAAGGATTTGGAATTTGTGATATTTTTTGTCACAAGTTTGACCTTTTTTGACTCATTTTTAAACTGGGTCACAGAAATGTTAAATTAAATTATTAACAATAATCTTTATTGGTTTCAGGGGACAATATTTGTATTTCAAGCATTCTCTCTCTCAAATTTAAAAGAAGACTTTTCTCAAATCAAATAAAAATAAACAATGCAAGACTAAAAACTTAGGAATGACAATTTCCGGAAAATGATTAAAATTTTAAATTTAAATAAAATTTGGTAAAAATAATTATTTTTAACATGATCAGTTTGGATGCCCTGTCACTGTTTTAGAAGCATTTTTATGAAATTTGATTAGATCCCCTTATTTCCTATAAAAATTGGTGGCGAAACACCGATCGAATCATGTTCGTAAAATTGCCCTTTTTGGAGGCGTTCAATGCGGTTGGGCAATATTTTTATGGCAAAATAATTCCTCTACGTCTGTCCAGAACCAATATTGGCTTTGTATTTAATTAGCCAAGTTGATTGGTCCCTCGACGTCGAACGTCGTGAACGTGGACACATCGAATGATCGATACGGCCCTGTTTGCCTTCGAATATTGGTTTGATATGAT
This sequence comes from Dastarcus helophoroides, assembly GCA_028583605.1. Classification (NCBI taxonomy): domain Eukaryota; kingdom Metazoa; phylum Arthropoda; class Insecta; order Coleoptera; family Bothrideridae; genus Dastarcus; species Dastarcus helophoroides. The sequence continues at coordinate 833,689 of CM053328.1, read as the reverse complement.
TTAGTGTCGCCGAGCGGGGCCCTTGATTGTTGCGTCGCCTGCTGCTCCCAAATGAACACATCCATATTTTTTCACACATGCCGGTGGCAGATATACCAGTAAAGTGCTACGAAAGGATCATATTAATAAGCGTTGATGCATCGCAAAGAAGACTTCTTTAAACAGACAATTTCTTTAAACAAACAAACAAAAATTTCCATCTAGACATTGAGAATACAGGATATACTTCTTCCGGGATTGGACCTTGGCAAAGAACTACTAAAAGTGTTCGACGTTTCGCCCACCATTGCCCACCATTTCTGAAAGAAATTTCGCGATTTCTGACAAATCTCGCGATTTCTGAAAGAAATCTCGCGATTTTTGAAAGTATTCTCACGATTGCTTAAAGACATCTCAGAATTTTGAAATACTAACTATAAATTTAAAATTTTAATCAAAATTTCAACTTTCGAAACTTTAATAAAGATCAAAAATTACAACAGATATTTTTTTAGGTTCCAAAATTGTTGCCACTTAACACTTACACATTTTTATTTTTAACTTCGACTATTTGCATTAATTCAGAAATTACGAAGTTAAAGGCTTTTATTTTTAGATATTTGGAAGTTGAAAGTATTCCTGAGGTTTCGAAAACACTCAAAATTTCGAGAATTTTGCCTCATAATTCAACTTTCGAGATTTTTTCTTATAGAAATTCCGCACTTTTTTTTATTTAGTCTCCGTATTTCGTTTCTAATTTCGAAATTTTAACCTCAAAATTAAAATTTCCTTCAATCTCTAAATTTCAAGAATATATTTTTTAATTTAGACTTTTTTTTAAGCCTGTAGTTCTAAATTTTCGATTATGTAATTGTAATTTTAAGACCATAACATTTTAAGAAAGTCGAGGTTTGCAAAAATAGTTTTTAAAATGTTCACTTTTTTTCAACTTTTAATGTTTTTTTTGGTGGATCGCACTAGTCCTTGGTTATCTTCAAAAATTGAAATACAACAAAGAGCAACCTTTCTTGCGTTTTTTAATCTTTCTTGGTTTAGAGCAATCTTTGTTGTGTTTTTAATCTTTCTTGGTTTAGAGCAACCTTTGTTGTGTTTTTAATCTTTCTTGGTTTCAAGGGACAAGATTTGTATTTCAACTTTTGACTATTAAAAACTAAACTCTTCAGCTTTGATTTTGAAAATGAAATTCAAAGTTTACACTCATCATTCTCAAAATTTAATGACTTCAAAAAAATGACAATTAGTACATCCAAAAATAGGTGATTTTTGGCACGTGATTTCTGTTTACTTAACGAAACCGGTTCTATGTATTTTAAAAAAAATAACAATAAGGTAGAAAACCGTAAAGCAATGTTTCCGCTTTTCCATTTATCACGTAGATAGCGTCAGGTAATGGAAAAAATTCAACTGATATCATCTATTGGATTCGATTCTTTTAAATCGTTTCGCGATACGTCCGTCTTGCGGGCCCCTCCTTTCCCAGCTGCAAAACTTTCTTATTTATGATCCGCGGCACGGAATATTCCTTCTCTAATATCTTATCCAGCCTTCTCCGCATTATTGCGACGATAAATCAATGAATACGCGATTATGACGGTTTTATAAATGAGGGTTTGACATTTGTCAAGGAATCCTTGAATGCATAAATGGCGAATTTTCCTGGGCGGCCAAATTTCTAAAATCAGCAATGAAAAGTCGTTTGAACATTCACTGGAAGATTGAGCACATTTCTACCAAATTGTTCGCGTTATTCTAGCCACGAAAAAAAATTAGCAGGATCTTTCTCATCTGATTAACTTCGCTATATTCGGGCAGAAGAGAGGTTTTTTAAAATGAAAAGCGTTTAAATATATCGACGTAATTTGGAATGTTATGTATTTTGACCATCGTTTGATGATTGGAATAGCATATGATTGAATTTGAGATAAACATTCTAATGCACAGACCAATGGGTTTGAACATTTATTAGATTCGAAGTTTGGAAACCAAAGACGGATTTCGATCTTGTTAGATCTCGTCGTGTTTTACACTTTCCTCTGTAAATAGAATGCAACCTAGACTACAGCAATGCAGCCCTAAACTTTTATAGTGAATCATAAGTAGCCGAACTACCAACAGTTGAATCATACACTCGAGGGTTGCTCTCTAGCAAGGTCCCAGATTCTAATGCACAGACCAATAGATTTAAACATTTATCAGATTCAAAGTTTGGAAACCAAAGACTGGCTTTAATTTTGTTAGATCTCGAGACTAATCTAGTTTCCAAACTACGAATCTGATAAATGTCCTATTGGTCTATGCATTTGAATCCCAGTCTTCTGGGGACTGTCCTAGAGAGCAACCGCTTCGCTAGGTGGCAGTGTTTCAACTGTTGATTCTTCAGCTACCTATGATTCACTATCCACGCCTGCATGAATTTACAGTTCACGTTGTATTCTACTTATATTGACACAAACAGGCTATTATATGATTCTAATAAATCAATTGTGATAATGTTCACCGTGACTAAAACCGCAATGAAATTTTCTTAAAAAACACGTATCTTGTCCAACTCCCCTTTTTTTTCTTATCCTGAAACTAATAACGGCCAGAAGCATGTGTAATGTTTTATTTAAGGAGCAATAAAACCATATTAGATATGTCATATAGTTGACTGAAACAAAGGGGAAAGTTATCTTGAAGTCCAGAGGGAGAAATGCGATAGTGGTTAGAATGGCTTGAGTAATTCGCTCTCATATCTTCCTGCAAATTCACAAAAAGGGACTGGATAACCTTGTCAGTTCCTGCTATAATACCTGCAGCGTAAAATGGCAGAGACTGATCTGTCTGTTAGTGGCTGCGATATTTCGTGAACTACAATTACAGCATGAGAATTTTAGATCATTTAATGTTTTCGTGATTTGGCAATTAATAATTAGAAGATAATATTGTAAACAGTGTTAGGCGTAATCATTAATATTTTCAATCGATTGACAAATCAAACTAAAATTTTAGTTATAATTGAATTAATCATGATTGAAAAAGTTCACAATATGAATGAAAATGAATCAATCGTTATTCATTGGTAAAAATGCTGATTTAAATTTTAACCAAATATTCATGGGAGTCTGTGATCCATGAAGCTTGTTAGCATAACAACGGCTAAACAAATTGCCGATATAACAGCCGATGATGCTGTAAAGCGAAACCGGGTCCGGTTTTAGCAAATATTCATCGAAACAAAGTGACCGAAGATCCTTTCTCTTTTTTCCAGGGCATCGAACCGCTTTCCGGTTTTCGTTCCGGGAAAAAATCATATCGGTTTCATTCCGGTTTTCTTTACAACAAAAATAGCGGTTTTTTCCGTTTTTCGGTACAGTTCCGGGTGACTCATTTTTTAATTTTTTTAAAAGTTTCATTTTAACACAATTCGGGAAATGTTCTCTCTCTTTTAAATATTACGACTTATAACTACTCTGGTAATGCTTAAAATTTGAAGAAAATATTTTTTAATTTTTCGAATTTAAAAATTTCAGGCTGAAAGTCTGGATTTTGGGTTCATTTTGAGTTCAAACTTTAAAAAAAACCTCCAACTTTATAAAAAAAATTAGCTGATACCCGCGCTTTCGCTTAGGTGAAAAAAGAGAAGGGATCCTTTGGTTATATACGTTTTGAAGGTTTCGACTTTTCTGAAGAATTCAATTTTTATTGAAAATTTTGACTTATTTCGTAAATTCGACAATAAAAACCCCTTTTTCACAAAGTCGATCTTTATTCTTCATGGTAGACCCTTATTGCCCTCGGAGTAGTTGTTTCTTGTGGATCGGGCTTCAAATATTTAAATTTTTAACACAGTAAATTTTTAACAAAGTAAATTGATGATAAAACGTCTATTCTTGTTAAAATTTCTTTATTTTTCTTTTTTACATTTAAAAAAAAATATTTTTAAGTATTTCTTCCTCATTTTTCCCTTTCCATGTTATGCACTGCTGGCGAGCTTAAATGAGAGCGAAACATCGATGTCCAGTGCTACAACTTTTTTATGTATTTTTTATATTTTCCTAATTAATATCAAAAAAACAAAATTTTTATTTTTTCCATATCTAATTTTTGGTCTCCTATTTTTCATTATTCCTATTTTATGTAAAATAAAATAATCTCTTAATTTGTGAACTGTCATGAAGTGACGTTTTTAATAAATTTAAATATCACGTAGTCGCATTTCAAAAACTGTTTAGAAAATTGTCAACAAACCATAAAAATTTAAATATTTCCAAACTGGGCCGAAGAAATGTTAAATAAATTGAAAAGAAAGTCGATCTTTTCTCGTTCGACTTTCAAATTTTTGAAATTTTAACTTGATTTTGGAAATTTCGACTTTTTTCAAAATTTTGATTTTTTGAATATTCCAAATTTCTCAAAATTCTGTCTTATTTGGTTGGTTTTGATTTTTTTCAACATTTTACTTTAATAACTTTTGTTCATGTTAAAGATTTTATTTTTTGAAAATTTCAAATTTTTTTGAATATTCGGAATTGATCTCGAAGTTTGAATGTTTGACCTTATTTTTGTAAATATCAGAAACTTCAGACTCGAAATTTCATATTTTTTTGCAAACGTAACTAATTTTAAATTCGATTCTTTCAAAACATTTGTATTTTTTTTTAAATTTGAATTTTTTCAAAGTTTTAACTTTTTGCAAATGTCGATTTTCTCGAATGTTTGTTTTTTTATTCAACTTTTTTTAATTTTCACTTTTTTGCGAAATTCTGACTTTCTAAAAATTATTACTTTTTGAAAAGTCTGTCTATGATTTTTTTTTGAACTTTCTTACATTTTTCGATTTCTTTAAAGCATTTCGTCTATACATTTGGCAAACTTTGAAATTCAAATGTTCTTTTTTTTAGCTTATAATTTTTTCAAATGTTTATTTATTTTATTAAATCGCAAGACCTTTTCGGTTTGACTTTTCTTTGGAATTTTAATTTATTTTCCAAATTCTGAATTTTTTGAAAGTCTTATCACATAATTTCGATCTTTTCTTCAAATTATTGCGTTTTCAAAATTTTTGATGTTTTCTGTAAATTTAATGATGTTTTTTTCAATTTATTTAACATTTCTTTGGCCCAGTTTGGCAATATTTAAATTTTTAGTGCCAAACTGGGCCGAAGAAATGTTAAATAAATTGAAAAAAACATAATATTTCCGGTCAATAAGGGTCTACCATGAAGAATAAATTTAATGATGTTGAAAATCTGACTTAAAAACTTCTAGCCTGTATTTTTTTAAGTTTTTGACCTTGATCCAACTTTTGATAATTTCTCAAAGCTTTGATGTTTTTTGAAAGTGAGATTTTTTTTTAAATTTCCACTTTTTCTCGAGATTTCGGCTTTTATGTAGTAAACTGAACTTTTATTTAAAAGTTAAATTTTTCTTTAATTTTTGTTTTTTAAAAATTTAAATTTTTCTCAACATTTTGACATTTTTAATATGTTTGAACCTTTTTCAGGATTTAGACTTTTTTTGAAAATTTTGAACTTCTATCATCAAAATTTCGAGTTTTTCTCGAAGCTGTAACTTTTTCAGAATTTGATTTCTTTGGAAAATTTCCTTTTTTTCAAAATTTTGGCTTTTTATAATATGATTATGTTGAAACATTTTTTTTGAAAACTTTTACCTTTATTTTTGAAAATTTCCACTTTAGCTCAAACTTTTTACTATTTCTCGACGTTTCAATTTCTTGTTTTGATAATTCCGACTTTTTCCCGAAAATGTACACATTTTTTTGAAATTGCAATATTTTGAAGTATTTGAATTTTTCAGGATTTTAATCTTTTTTGAAAATGTTTACCTTTTATCAAAATTGGGCCTTTTTTCGAAGTTAAATATAGCTCCATTCAAAATTTGAAATTTTTTTTCGAAATTTCCACTTTTTTGTTGTTGAAAAGTTCGAATTTCGACATTTTTTCAAAATTCGCGCGCTCCAGAATTTTTTTAATTTTGCTGAAGAATCGAATTTTCCAAATTGCCAATTTTTTAAATTTTGAACGAATTCTACAAAACGAATTCAAGATTTAACTAAATTTCTATTTTAAAGCTGCCTGAATTCAAAAAAATCTGAAAAACAAATCGCAGCTTTGAGACTAAAGTCGAAAATTTAAGAAAGAAGTCAAATATAGCGTTAACGAAACCAGATAAAAATTCGATTTTTAAATTAAATATTTTCTAACATGTCATCGTTTCAAGTTTACCCTTAAAATTTCGATTTCAATTCAAGATCCCGGCTGTAAATTGGAATATAAATGTTGTATTTTTCTCTTGAAATTTTGACTGAAATTCCCAATTTCTAGGAAAAATTAGAAATAGCGAAATTTTATCGCAAATTTTGAGAAAAAAAAGCCAAACTCGGGAATTTTGGGAAGTTTTATGAATTCGGCATCGTAAAAAAATCATTAGAATTCGAAATTTCGAGAAAAAAATTGGCATATTTAAATTAAAGTGAAATTTGAAGAAAAAAATTCAAGAACACTCGAAATTTTTATTAATAACTTTAAAAAAAAGTGGTATTAGATTATAAAAGGGAAAATCCAAGTTTGAAAAAAAAAACAAATTTTGAGTGTTTGTTCTGAAGAAAAAGTTGGAATTTTCGGAAAAATTCGAATTTGCAAATAAAATTGGGAGGAAACTGAGCTTCAATGAAAAAGACTTCACTGCTTGAGTCCATATTTACAATAACACATAAAATTTTTATTTTAAACTAGAAATTTTACGAAAAGAAGAGAAATATTTCGAACAAAGGCCCAAATTTCAAAAAAGAGCCGAAAATTTTGAAAAAGAGAATATTCAAGTTATACAACTTAAAATTCAATTTGGCTTGAAAATTTGAGAATAAAATCAACATTTTCTTAGAAAGAGTGGAAATTGTAAATTTCTAATTGAATTATGAAAAAAATATTCTTTAAAGTAAACTCGTAATTTTGAGATGAAATTTGCATGAATTTGTGTAAAATTTTGAAAAGGAAATTAAAAAAAAACCCAAACTTTGGCGTAAAGTAAAAATTATTTTAAGAACATACAAATTCCACAAACCGAAATAAACCGTTATTTTTTTTCAGTTCTCTTCCGGTTTTCGTACCTACAAAAATAACGGTTTTTTTCGACTTTCGGTTTTTGATTCAGTTCAGGTTCGAAGTCCTGTTTTTTTCACCTAGACAATAGAGCGGGTATTAGCTGGTTTTTTTTTATAAAGTTAGGGTTTCTCTTGAGGTTTGAACTCAAAATAAACCCAGAATTCAGAGGTACAGCGTGAATTTTTTAAACTCGAATAATCGAGAAATATTTCAAAATTTTAAGCATTGCCAGAGTCGTTATAAACTGTAATATTTAAAAAAAAAGAGAGAGAACATTTCCCAAATTATGTTAGAAAATCAATTTTTAATTCAAATAAAAAAATTTAAAGTGATTCACCCGGAACTGAACCGAAAACCGGAAAAAACCGCTATTTTGATCGGAACGAAAACCGGAACGGAACCGATATGATTTTTTCTCAGAACGAAAACCGAAAACCGGAACGAAAAAAATAGGGGTTCGATGCCTCGCTTTACATCATTGGCTAGCAGATGAGGTAACTCATTTTTGAGAAAAATTGGCTTATGGTCCTCGTTGCCTGTACCGTCGATTGACCTGTATTCTTCAATTAGTCGATTTTTGACCACAAACAATGCTAGTATACCATAAAAATGTTAAACTAATTCTAAGCTCTAGTAAGATGAAAATTAAAAAGAAAGAATAAAAAGATTTAATAGTTATAATAGATCCGCTTTGTTAAGCAGATAATAACCTGTTAGAAATTAAGTGTGACTCTGGGGCCCAATAAGTAATAAGCAAAGTAGCGTCTCAGATGATACAAAGCAAAAGTGCTCAAGCCGCAAACGCGGTTCAAGTAGTACACGGTCTTACAAGGACGTATAAAGCAACTGGGGGAATTCCAAACTTTACCAACTTGGGGCTCATAAGTGATTTAGGCTCATTTATCACAAGGGCATCCTGACTAAACTTTTCAAAGAGAACTACCTACCTTTATACTTCACATTTACTTTTCGGTTATTCAGTTGGAGTGTGTATTTGCCAAAGATAGCAAAATGTAAGCATCTTTTAAACTTTTTTTTTAATTCTACGATTGATATGGAATCGAACGCTTCGAGCAAAGTATTTGACGTATAACCCCTAAGATGATCTTAAATACCAAGAGAATCGTCCCCAACGTGTCCAGTTGACATGGATTTTCTCAGAAGGATGGGAAAATACAAAAACCACTCTAGGGGCATTTAAGTAGAAAGGCGACTGTCAATGTTTCGTTTTATAAAAGTAAGATGGTGTCGTGTAACAATAATAAATTAATCCACCTTCACTCTCACATTGACATCTAATTTTCTCGACTGCCCCCCCCCCCCCCCCCATTAGGTTTTTGGACAACCCGCAACGTTTTCTGACACTAATTTTGAAACACTGTTCAAAAATTGGGAAAAATAGAAACAAAACGAAACAAGTCAAACATTAAATTAAAAAAATTTAATGTAATAAAGTAGTCACGATTATAAATTATCAGAATGAAAAGCATATAAAAAATGATTTTTCCAAATAAAACTCTTAAACATACAACTACTACCTAAGATTTTTGAATTTTTTTGGCGGACATAATTCTAAACTTAAACGACAAATCTCCGTCTGCATTTAGAAAATTTTTGACAGTCGCGAAAGACATAACGACACAATTTTCTTTATCAAAAATCCGATCGATATCACTACAATCGTTATGACAAATTTCCGTAACTTTGAACTTTCTAATAGCCCCGATAAAGACTTCAAATTCGTAATAAAAATTATTAGCTTGCTGCTCGGTACCGATGAGTTGAATCGCCCAATAAACTTTTTCTTTGGCCACGTCAACTTTGTGTTTATACCAAAAGAAGTGCGAACCATTGAAGAAATTGATGAGATAAATATCCCGAAAATCCTGAAATCTTATCGGTATAACCGCTTCGGTTTTAAAACTCATCTGAGTGTTTCGTAAATGATCGGCCTTAAAGTGGGCTTCTAGATCTTTTAATGGGCCCGACCACGCGCATTTCCACTTTGCGAATTTCGCACCTTCGCATTGGAATTTTCGAAATTTGCATTCGCGCTCGTGAGATTCCTTTTCGTCTGTTCCTAGTAAAAATTTGCACCCGTCTGTTGAGTAAGTGCAGGTCATCTTGCAGCTCGTCTTGAATTGTTCGATGATTTGTTCGAGATGGAAATTTCTCGTTTTGCTCATGGCACCCCTGCATGTCGGGCACACTGTTATGGAGTTTGCTGTGATGCATATTTGGCACATGCTGTGGCCTTTCTTGCACTGAATTATGGGCCCGTTCATCGTTTCCAAGCATATTGGGCACTGTAGGATCCTTTCTGCGTTGGACATCTTTCTGAAACAGTTTAATACTTTTTTTTGATGGAACGAACTGGTCATTGGTTATATTCAAAATTGAAATACAGAACTTGTCCCCTGAAACCAAGAAAGATTAAAAAACACAACAAAGGTTGCCCTAACGCGTTTCGATAGCCAAGCTCAACCTCTGTTGTGTTTTTTAATCTTTCTTGGTTTCAAGGGACAAGATTTGTATTTCAAGTTTAATACTTTCATTGTGTATCGAATGTTTTCAAAATTTTAACTTATTTTCGAAATTTAATTGAAAGTTTAGATTTCAAACTCTAAATGTTCATCCATTTTTTTCAAGGTGGTAATTTTCAAGCAAAAATTTAAAAAAAAAATCCAAATTTCCAAAAAACTTAATTCTGAATTTTCCAAACACAAAACAAACTTTTATAAAAAGAGAATATTTTGAAAATTCGAAGCTTACTAAAAAACTACAAAATTTCTTAAAAGTCGACATTTACCAGAAAATGAAAATTAAAAAAAGTGATCCATTTTGAAAAAAAATCAAGATTTTGAAATACAAAACTTCAAAAAAGCTAAATTTAGAAAAAAGTAGAAATTTTAAAAAAAGAAGAAAGAATTTCAAAAATTTTTAAAATGTCAAAATTTTGAAAGGATCGAAATTTTCAAAAAGTCCGTTTTCAGAAAAGTCGGGATTTTAAAATAATCGACAATTTCAAACAAGTCAATATTTTTAAGAGTCGAATTTTTAAAATCAAAATTTCTGAAATCGAAAATTTCAAAAGAATTTGAAAGAATATTTAGAAAAGATCAAAATATTAAGAAAAGTCGAAATCTAAAGAAATATCAAATAGGGCTAAATAATAAAACAAATTGAAATGTCCAAAAACCTTCAGATTTTCAAAAAGAAATGACAATCAAAATACTGCATTTTTTTAAAGTCGAATTTTTAAGAAAGTCTGAATTTTCCAAAAAAATTAGAAATTTTCGAAATAATCAAATCTTCGTTAAAAAGCCAAAACTGTAAAGGTTGATTTTGAAACAAAAAGGTATATAAACCTTTCCAAAGAATAACATTTCTGAAAATATCTAAATTTTCAAAAAAAGAAATGCAAACTTTTAGAAATTTAATACAAATCTTGTCCTCTGAAACCAAGAAAGATTTGTATGTCAATTTTTGAAGATAACCAAGGATCAGTCCGTTTGACCAGATATCTAATAATTTTAAAAAAATGATATTTTTAATAAAAAGTCTAAATTTAGTGAGAAAAAACGATCCTCTGAAAAAATAAGTCCAAATTTTCAAAATATCAAAATTTTGGAAAAGGTAGAAATTTTGGAAGTCGAAATTAAAAAAAAAATTTGAAACTTTCAAAATCAAAATATTCCATTTTATTCAAATTTTCAGATTAGTGGAATTTTGCAAAACGGCAAAGTTTTAAAAAAAAAGTAAAAATTTTAGAAATCGAAATTTTTAAAAAAGTCGAAAAGTCAAAATTGGTTTTTAATTATTTATTTCTAATTGAAAAGATCCGATATATATATTTATTTTTTGCTTTATTTTTTATTAATGTTTTTTGTTTTTTTTTTAGGAAGATGTAGAAAGGACATTAATTTGTAAAAATATATTTAGAAATATGAAGTTTAAACTGGAAATTACGACCAAAGAAGGTTTCACTCCTTTACCACATCGGCAATTAAATAAATAATTACGCGATACGTATTTCGCCAGCAGAACTAGCATTTTCAAGCGTACTAATCGTATCGATTTGAATCTCAATGCAGATGACGTCGATGCATCTTTTGCTAATCTTTTTAGATTAGTATGTGGTAAAGGGGCGAAACCTTCTTTGGACTTAATCACAAGCCACAGTGTTTAGTTCAGTGCTTTAGTGGAAATTACGAGATTAAAGTAAAAATGTCTACTACTACTATCAAATTTCGACTTTTTTTAAGGAAATTTCATAGATAAAGTCAAAGTTTTGGCTTAAATCTCGAAATTTCAACTTTTTTTCCATGAAATTTCTTATTCTATGGTTAGGTTAGGCAGCTACCAGTGGCGCCCCATCAACCTTTAGAATATAAGAATATATTCTAAGCATTAACCCCTTTACAATTTAATATTGACACTTAGCAGTGGGGGCGTTCAATAATTTCAATTTTTTATCACCCCAAATGTTTTTTTTCAATTTATTTAACTTTTCTTCGGCCCAGTTTGGACATATTTCCAAACTGGGCCGAAGAAATGTTAAATAAATTGAAAAAAACATAATATTTCCGGTCAATAAGGGTCTACCATGAAGAATCACCCCAAATTTCGACTTTTTTCTTGACATTTCAAGATTGAAGTAGAATTATCGAGAAAAAACCGAAATTTTGGGTTCAAAGTCGACATTGTACAAAAGCGTAGAAATTACATTGATTTAAGAAAATTATTTTTAGAAATTTCGACATTTTACAAAAGCGTAGAAATTACATTGATTTAAGAAAATTATTTTTAGAAATTTCACCTTTTTTTCGATATTTCGATTTTTTTTCGAAATTTCGACTTTTTTTCTTGAAATTTCGACTTTAATCTCGAACTTTCGGGTTTAAACTCGAAATTTCGACTTTAAACTTGAAATTTCGGCTTTAAACTCGAAATTTCGACTTTACACTCGCAAGTTCTACTTTTTTCTCGAAAATTCCACTTTGTTTCCGAAATATCTACTTTTTTCTTAAAATTCCGAGATTAAAGTCGAAATTTCGGCTTTAATCTCGAAATTTCGACTTTCATATCGAATTTTTTATCGAAATTTCGAGAATACATCGAAATTTCTATACTCTGTGGTTAAATTAGGCAGATGATAGTTGCGTCCCACCACTCCCCTTTCCCAACAATGATACAATGATACATTAAGGCAACATATTAAGTTAATCAATATAATTGAAAACATCACTTCTGCTAAAATTGAATCACATCTGGACAAAAACGCTGATGAAAAACGTCCGATGAAGCTTTCATATGCGAATACTGGAGAAACAAACAATAAAAGAAGCTCTTATTTTGAAATCAAAGAATAATGAATCAACAAACGAGATTAGAAAACAGTTATTAAATAAAATGAATCCTAAAGTGTTTAATAAAGTATCGTTACAAGATGGGAGAAAATCTTCTGGAATTGTGATAAAAGGAGACAACAAACAAGAATTGTGTGGATTACAGGACTTAATTACCAAATCCTGTGGACAGAACTGAAGTGCAGAAGTTCCAAAGAAAATTCTACCACGCATAAAAATTATAAATATTTCTAATGAAACTGATGATAAATCTTTGATAAAAAATATTATTCTACAGACCGATTCAGATGATTCGTTTGATAATTTCAAATTCGTAATGAAATATAAAAGCAAACCAAACGATTTTACATGATAGCGGAGGTGAATCCAAGAATTTTCGAATCGCTTATAAAAAGACAATTTTTGTATATGTATTGGACTAAACAAATAGAAATTAGAAGAAAATATTCAGGTTCTTTTGTTGTTTATAATTGCTCGAGTTATGGCAATTTAGGAAAAAAGTCGGATTTTCGAGAAAAAAGTCGAAATTTCGAGAAAAAAAGTCGAAATTTGAGAAAAAAGTCGAAATTTGACAAAAAAGTTGAAATTTCGAAAAAAAAAGTCGAAATTTAAAAAAAACGTAAGTCAAAATTTCGAGAAAACACGAAATTTCGAAAAAAAAGTCCAAATTCGAGAAGAGTCGAAATTTTGAGAAAAAAGTCGAAATTTTAAGTTTAAAGTCGAAATTTCGAGAAAAATGACGAAATTTCGATATGAAGGTCGATATTTTAGAAAAAAAGTCGAAAATTGAGATAAAAAGAACGAAATTTCGAGAAAAAAGTCGCAATTTAAGAAAAACGTCGAAATTTCGAGAAAAAGTAGATATTTGAGAAAAAAGTTGAAATTTCGAGAAAAAGTCGAAATTTGAGAAAAAGTCAAAAATTGAGAAAAAAACGAAATTGCAAGAAAAATATCGAAATTTCGAGAAAAAGGCCGAAATTCGAGAAGAAAAAGTCGAATTTTTGAGTTTAAAGTTGAAATTTCGAGAAAAATATCGAAATTTCGAGAAAAAAAGTCGAATTTTTGGGTGTAAAGTCAAAATTTCGAGAAAAATGTCGAAGTTTCGATATTAAGGTTAAAATTTCAAAAAAAAAGTCGATATTTGAGAAAAAAATCGAAAATTGAGAAAAAAAAAACGAAATTTCAAGAAAAAAAAGTCGAAATTTCTCAAAAACCTCGACATTTCGAAATATTTCGAGAAAAAAGTCGAAATTTGAGAAAAGAATCGTAACTTTGAAAAAAAAGTCGAAATTTGAGAAAAAATTCGAAATCTGACAAACAATTTCGAGAAGAATGACGAAATTTCGAGAAAAGTGTCAAAATTTCGATAATAAGGTCAAAATTTCGACATTAAGGTCAACATTTCGAGATTAAAGTCGACATTTAGAGAAAAATGTCGAAATTTCGATAATAAGGTTAAATTTCGAAAAAAAGTCGAAATTGAGAAAAAATCAAATTTAGAAAAAGTCGAAATTTAGAAGAAAAAGAGAAAGCATTTAAAAACTGTTTTGCGAAAAAGCTTGAAATTTCGAAAATAGAAATTTGGCGAAAGGTCAAATTCAAAAAAGTTGAAATTAAAAGTAATTAAAAAAATCAAATTTCGAAACAAAATCAATTCGAAAAGAAAATGAAATTTTCGAAATGAATAAAATTCGTGCTGAAAACAATTTCGAGTAAAAGTCAAAATTTTCGATTAAAGTGTCAACATTTCGAAAAAAATGTCGAAATTTCGAGAAAAAAGTCAAAATTTGAGAAAAACGTCGAAAAATTGACGAAAAAAAACGAAATTTCGAAATAAGTCGAAATTTCGGAGAAAGGGAAACGAAATTTGTCAGAAAAATGGAAATTTGAGAAAAAAAGTCGAAATTTGCGAAAAAGGTTTAAAAAAAAGTCGAAATTTGAGAAAAAGTCAAATTCAGATTTCGAAATTAGAACAAAAGTCGAAGGAAAAAAATCGAAATTTGAAAAAAAAGTCGAAATATTGAGAAATAAAAAAAGTTAAAATATCGAGAAAAATAGTCGAAATTTCGAGAAAAAAATCGAAATTTAAGAAAAAAGTCAAAATTTCGAGAAAAACGTTGAAATTTCGAGAAAAAAGTCGAAATTTGAGAAAAACGTCGAAATCTGACAAACAATTTCGAGAAGAATGACGAAATTTCGAGAAAAGTGTCAAAATTTCGATATTAAGGTCAACATTTCGAGAAAAAAGTCGAAATTTGAGAAAAAAGTAGAAATTTGAGAAAAACGTGGAAAATTGAGAAAAAAAACGAAATTTCAGAATAAGGTCGAAATTATGACAAAAAAATCAAAATTTGAGAAAAAAGTCAAAATTTCAAAAAAAAAAGTCGAAATTTGAGAAAAAAAGTCGAAATTTGAGAAAAAAATCGAAATTTGAGAAAAAAGTCGAAATATATAAAATTAACATTTTTTTTTTAAATCGATATCCTTTCTACTCGAGATTAAAGTCGACATTTCCAGGAAAAAGTCGAAGTTTTGAGAAAAAGTCGAAATTTTAAGAAAAAAGTCGAAATTTCAGAAAAAAGTCGAAATTTGAGAAAAAGTCGAAATTTCGAGAAAAATGGCGAAATTTCGAAAAAAGGTCGAAATTACGAGAAAAAATCGAAATTTGAGAAAAAAGTCAAAATTTCAAAAAAAGGCGAAAATTAAGAAAAAACTAAAAATTTCGATAAAAACGTTGAAATTTTGAGTTTAAAATCGAAATTTCAGAAAATGTCGAAATTTCAGAAAAAAGTCGAAATTTAAGAAAAGTCAAAATTAAAAAAAAGTCGAAATTTGAGAAAAAAAGTCGAAATTTGAGAAAAAAGTCGAAATTTGAGAAAAAAAGTCGAAATATCTAAAATTAACATTTTTTTTTAATCGATGTCCTTTCTACGCATTTCGAGATTAAAGTCGAAATTTCCAGGAAAATGTCGAAATTTGAAGAAAAGAGGCGAAATTTTAAGAAAAAAGTCGAAATTTGAGAAAAAAGTCGAAATTTGAGAAAAAAGTTGAAATTTGAGAAAAAAGTTGAAATTTGAGAAAAAAGTCGAAATTTGAAAAAAGGTCAAAATCTGAGAAAAAAAAGTCGAAATTTGAGGAAAAAAGTGGAAATATCTAAAACAAACATTTTTTTTAATCGATGTCCTTTCTACGTCTTTGTAACATTTCACCTTCGTTAAATTTCGATTTAAGAATTGAAATTGCAACTTTTTCTAGAAATTTCGACTTTAAAATTCAAATTTCGAATTTTTTTCCAAATTTTGACATAAAAGTAGAAATTTTTACTTTAATCCCGGAATTTAGAGGAGAAAAAATTAACATTCCGTGATTAACTTTTTTTTCAGATTGATGTCCTTTCTACGTTCTTGTAATTTTTACTTAAAAAAAAGTAAATAAACTGATTTCAAGTTTTTAGTGCATTTATTAATACGTGGATAACGTGTTCAACCACTAAATAAAAGTTTTTAAGACGGTTAACAGGTAATAAAATAACGTACGGTAATTTTTGTGAAAATGCGATAATTTTAACTGTGTATGTACGGAATTTTACCTTCAAATATGTGGCAACACTGATCTTAACCTGCAATCGTTACACAGCGTCAACTGTCAACAGTTGCATATTAGGGGAGTGTGTGAATCCCCCAAATGTGAGAAGGATCTACATTCTAACAATTATTCCGATACAAAGTCCAAAAATTTAATTTTAGCCATGTAGATGTCGACAAAAATCAAATAAAAATTGTTTGTAACCAATCACGCAGTAGCCAATCGCATAATAACTTTACTAACACGCAGAAAATCACGGAATGAGATGAATGGGTCACAACAAATTAATCGAGTACAGAATACTTAATATCTAAAGCATTACCAATATTATTTGTTTGTTATACTGTTTTCGTCGCTCAGAAAACATCAATTATATTTGACGATCGGTAATTGTTACAATTTGTACATAAACAAAAGCAGTGACAAATGAGATATTTACCTTGCGCTGTGGTATTCCAAAGCACTATCACGGATTTACTTCAATTCGATTTAATTTTGTAAAGATGGTTGCCGTTGTTTAAAGCGAAACTGATATTTTTAACTAGGAATTACGTGTACAATACTTCACTTATATTTTAAGGCATAACTCTGAGCAGTAATATGCATAATACATATATCGCATACGCATACACAAATTTACAAACTGCCGATTGAAACAGAGTTGTCAGTTCTACCGCTTAGGCTTGGATAGCTGAAATACCGTCCTTCCATAAAGTCGTCAAATTATATGGATAAAAAAATCACACTTGATTTAACTGCTGTTTTTATAATTATGTAAATTAAAGTAAAACATAATAACGTTTTGTTTAACTTATTTAGGTGTACTGAAAATCAATCATATGATCGACAGTCGAATTTTTAAAGTGGACGAGCGTTAAGCCATTTTTGATAGGGAAAAAGCTACGCATCACATCGCTAATGTTGCGTTACCAACATGTTCTAATGTTAACAGTGTATGAGTGAGTAAGACGTGTAATAGAATTAAAATATCGATTGGCATCGGAGATTGAACACGGAATCTATAAAGAGAGAATCTACAGCCTTAATAATTGAATTATACTATCTGTTGACAATTTTATCGCATAATAACATACTCATACGTCTATAATATAATAGACTAAATAGACAATAATATTAATAATAACATAAAAGTTAAATTGACTACGTGGAAAATGCAATGTGTGTTTAACTATGCTTTGTTTAAATTATGCTTTGGTTTAATTATTTTTATAATTGTTTATTTGTATGATCAGTGGTCACTGTTGTTCTGCGCAATGATCATTGATCACTGTGCAGTACAACGGTGAGTACTAAATACGTTAATATTTTCATACAAAAAAATGAATAACAAAAACAAAGCATTTCAAATATTCGTGTCAATACTTGCGTTACAAATTTGTTATTTATTTTTATTCCAGTTCATTTGTATTTATATTTTGTATTGGGCATCTTATATTTTTGCTAATAAGCAATCTGTATCAAAATTTAAATTGTTGCTCGCAACAACGTTAGAATATGAAAATCGGTCTAATGTTAATAATTTATTTTAAGTTTTCACTTCTGACGGCAATCTCCGATACATTTTTTTTATTTCTATGTTGCAGTTTTCAAATTAGGTACTTAAAATGTTATACGAATTATCTACTGCTTTTCCTGCTTTTCGTTTGGCAACATCGCGACTGATTTACAATGGATTGTTATTATATTATCACTATGACAATTTGATAAAATATCCGATAGGAGAGTCATATTGCTTTGGATTTATATGATGAATGATAGTTGCAATCATTTATTAAATTTTGTCTTTGATTCATGAGAATATTTGTATTTTCTCCTGCACATTATATCTTTTAAGAAAGACAATATTGTCACAGTCTTTTGTCAATTTATATTAAAATATATACATATATTTACAAATATACATCTTTCCTGAATAAGAAGGCATTCTACATCAATCTCGTCACCTAAACTAAGAGACATATACAGGCTGCCTCAATCATAATGTCATTAATTCTAAGATAGAGAAAAACGAGTAGGAAATGAGAAATTACACTCGAAACTTAAAATTTTCTAGAAAGTCATTAAATAAATTTACAATTTCAAGAAAAAACTTAAAATTTTGTTAATATTTGTTGACTTCTTTTTCAAAATTTGAGTTTATACTTGCAATATTTATTCCTAAAATTTCTACTACTTAAGATATTAAAATTTCAAGCTCTAGAAATTTAGACTTTCTTTTAATGTACCTCATGTATCAAAATTACAACTTTTCTTTAAAAATCAAAATTAAAAATCTGAAACTTAAAAGTGGAAGTTTTAGAAATTGAAATACACATCTTGTCCCCTGAAATAAAGAAAATTTAGAAAACATAACAAAGGTTGCTCTAACCCGTTTCGATAGCCAAGCTATCATCTTCAAAGAGATACTGATACTGGAAGTTTTAGAAAAAAGGGAAGAAGAAATTCTTAAAATTTTGACTGTATTAATTCTAATTTCAAGAAAAACGATTAAAAGTTCTAGAATAAGTCTACAATTTAAATTTATTAACCAAAAAATAGGGTCGACAGAGGTGTACCTACTTTTGGTTTCACTCAATCTAGAAACTAAATTTCGAGAAATAAATAAAAAAGCGAACCAGAAATTTTACGAATGAGTTTATTTTTATAGCTCTATTATATTATATACAAATTAACTTAGACAACCAATGACGTATTAGAAAAAGGCAATCCCCTAATTTATAAATTAATATTGTACAAAATATCTCATCATGATTTAGTATGTTACAAACTATCGAATATCCTTCAATCTAATCCAGTTCGGTATTTTCTAACAATTGTCTCTGTACTTTAGTCGAAGAGGTAGAAGCTTGATTTTGGTGTGTCTCATCATCACTGTCATCATCGAAACCGCTGAGGAAGCTTTCGAAGAAGTTGCCAAAGAGACCAGCTTGTTTCTGTTGAGGAGGTTTAAGACCAAAAAATATTTGACCTATTTTATCCAAATACTCAACATAACACGGATCTCTCTTGATGGACGGCTCATATTGTTCGCACAACGTGGCGAAGGTTTGCAGTTTGCGACTGAAAACAATTAAATTTAGACAGACATCTTTTTTTTTTTGTTGAAATGGACTGATCTTTGGTTATCTTCAAAAATTGAAATACGAATCTTGTCCCATGAAACCAAGAAAGATTAAAAAACACAACAAAGGTTGCTCTAACGCGTTTCGATAACCAAGCTCAGAGAGATACCAACCTCTGTTGTGTTTTTTAATCTTTCTTGGTGTCAAGGGACAAGACTTGTATTTTAAGTTTAATACTCTCATTGTGTATCGAATGTTTTCAAAATTTTAACTTATTTTCGAAATTTAATTGAAAGTTTAGATTTCAAACTCTAAATGTTCATCCTTTTTTTTCAAGGTGGTAATTTTCAAGTCAAAATCAGAATATCTCTCTGAAGATGATAGTTTGGCTATCGAAACGCGTTAGAGCAACCTTTGTTGTGTATTTTAATCTCTTAGATATCCATCATAAAAAATTGAAAAAAATTATCAACATTTTAATTTTAATCTTGAAATTTTGCCTTTTTAAATATATTTCGAACAAAAGTCAATATTTTTTCCAAAGTTAAAAATGTTTAAACTCAAAAATTTTAAAGAAATTCTTAGATTTCAATTTTTTCTCAAAGTTTTCAGCTAAAAACTCGAATATTTTTAAATTTTGGGTTTTCCCTGAATATTTAATTTTGATTTTAAATTCAAAGATCAAACTTAAGTCTTGAAATTCGAAAATTCTAGAACTTTTTCAGAGCCGTAGGTTTAAAGTTCAAAGTTGAAATTAAGAGTAAAAAGAAATTACAATTTCGAAAAAAAATCTTAATTGTTGAAACAAATCGCAGGATTTCGAATTGAATTTCGAAACACTGGCTGTACTCAAAATTTTTATTAAAATTTTAATTTTCAATTCGAAATTTTTACTTTAATTTCGAAATATTGACTAGGATAGGAAACGAGGATACAACAGATATTTTTTTAAGTTCCAAAATTGTTGCCAATTAAATTTAAAACATTTCTACTTTTAACTAGGAATATTTGCCATAATTTAGAAATAACGAGGTTGGAGGTTTTATTTTTAGATATATGGAATTTGAAAATATTTTAAAATTTCGAACAACTCAATATTTCGAGAATTTTGACTCAAAATTTCGAGAATTTTGACTCAAAATTTCGAGAATTTTAACCCAAAATTCAACTTTCGAGATTTTTTGCAGTTATTCCGTAGTTTTTACTATTTAATCTTCATATTTCGTTTTTAAATTCGAAATTTGAAGTCTTAATGATAGAATTTCAACTTCAACCTCCAAATTTCAAAAGCACTTTTAATTTTAACAGTTTTCTTCGTCTTTAACACCAAATTTTCGCTTTTATAGAAATTTTAACAAACAAAAATTCTGGGAGAGTCTTTTGAAATTTTCATTTTGTTTTTTCTAATTGATGTTAAAACTTGAAGTCTTCAACTTTAACGTTGAATTATTCTTCATTTTAGACTGTTATTGCTCGGAACCATTATCGTTATTAATTTTATTTAACATTTCTGTGATCCAGTTTAAAAATGAGTCAAAAAAGGTCAACTTGTGACAAAAAATATCACAAATTCCAAATCCCTTTTCAAGGTTTAAGAAAAAAAAATTAGAAATTTCTCTAAACTTGTTTACGAATTTTTCCTTAAAATTTCCCAAAATTTCTTTTCAAAAATTTAAAGATTTCGACTAGTTTCTGGAAATTTTAATTTAAAAATCTCAGTTTTAGAAAATCCAGTGAAATCCACTTATTATGACTCCGCTTATGGTTACCAACCGTTTTGAATGACATAAACGCAGTAAAACATTTGAATTTAAATATGAACTTCAGTGTACTTTCGTAATCCGCTTATTATGACCAGTTTTCCATTCCCCTTCAAGTCATTATAACCGGACTTCACTGTAAGTCAAATAATTTGAGATTTAATTTAAAACTTTGATTTTCCAATAATCCTTTGACTTGATAATCTTGAAACTTGAACTTGAAAAATTGGAATACAAATCTTGTCCATTGAAACCAAGAAAGATTAAAAAAGACAACAAGGTTGCTGTTAGAGCAATCTTTGTTGTGTTTTAAATCTTTCTTGGCTTCAAAGGGCAACCTTTGTTGTGTTTTTTAATCTTTCTTGGTTTCAGGGGACAATATTTGTATTTCAATTGTCGAAGATAACCAAGGACCAGTCCGTTCCACCAAAATTAAACTTAAAACTCTGAATTTTTTTACTTTAAAATGTAAAAAGATCGAAATTTAGAATTTAATTTCAAAATTTTAACACCTTTGACTTGACAATCCTAAAATTCAAGACTAACTTAATTTTTTTTATTTTAAAATGTTGAGCTATGTCGAAATTTAGAATTTCACTTGAAAATGTTACATCTTTTCTTGGAATTTTGACTTTAATCTTTTCCAAATATGTTTACTTCATCTTAGACATTTCGTTTTAAAGTCAGAATTCAAATATTTTAAATTTTCCTTTTAATTTGAATCAGAAAAAAAATCGGAAATCTAAACATTGTTTTCTTTACAAATCTTCGATGTTTTGATTTTCTCAAAATTTAAAAGATTGGATTTTTTGTGAAAATTTCCATTTTTTTTTTAAATTTAAGTTCTGCTTTGGATCCCAATGTTGATTTGGATTAAATTTCGATTTTTTTTTCCTGAAATTAATGCATCCCATCTCAAGTAAATACACATTCATATTTAGGTTATTATTCAGATCGATTTCAAATTTTTCTCCATCATGAAACTCACAGGGTGCGTGTCTAGATCTAAAATTTAAAAATTACCAAATAAACATTCACCTTTCGATTGCTTGTAATAAAAACCAAATAAAATTAAGCAAGGGGAAGAGATACGGAGGTCCAGACTTCTTAATCGTGGGATGTTGTTGGGTGTAACTTGTAAAAGTCTGATTAGCTGTATTTTTGTTACTTAAACAAAGATACTGCAACACGGCTTGTGCTATGAACAAGTCGGCTTCACATTTAAAACCTTGAGTCCTTTGGAATTCTATAAGTAATTTTGCACAACCTTGGCCGTCTTTCGAATGAATATAGTGATGTCGAGCTAAAGGATAATTTTTTTCATTCCAATATACTTGAGCTAGGCACTAAAACGGGCGCAGTCAGGTAGGATACAAATATATATACAAAATCACCTGATGTAGGAAAGAGTCACCGTGGTTTGTACCTTTAGCGGACCAACGAACGGCATTGCCCACAAAGGTATCTCTTTCAGGATTGGAAGGATCTATTTTAGCAAATATTTTACATAATTTCGGAGTCCATTCTTGGCAGTTATTTTCCTCCGCTTTGACTAATACGTCCAATAATAAAATACCTAAATCTACTCCACTAATTTGCTGAAAAACGAAGGAGTAAAAACATTGTCGAAACTTAACAAGTCAATCTACCTGCTGATGATCCAGAAACGATATGGCTCCACTATACAACATATCTTGCAGTTCTTTGTATTTTTTCTGTCCGAGGTACCTAAAATGTGGAGGTTAGAAATAGAATTTTCTAGATGATCAGCAGAAAACGCTCAATAAAATATTTAATACCTAAAATAGAGAGTCCTGTACATTTGATGTGCTTCATAATATTCCCCATTTTTAAGGGAGTTTTCTAATTTTTCTAAAACCCTCGAAACACCACGTACCCCTTGTGAAGCCATATTTTGTTTTCACTTTTTTAATCTGTCAAACTTAAAAGTCATCGGGGTGCCTCTGCGACATTGCCAGTTATGGCACAATTTCTGTAACTATGGTGTGATTTTGGGTAATATTCATTTTTATTATTTTATTTATATAGTGAATGGGTGCGACTATGGGTTTTACAGAGAAAAATGGGTTCATTTACAGTCCATTTCAGATAAATCTGCATAAGAATGAGCTGTGAACTTCTAATTTTGTAGTGGCAACAACACCAGTAATATTTAGATATGATCGTGTGGCAGCGCTATGACATTTCTTAATGGTGTTCTGTGTTCTTAAAATCCTAACCTAAAATTAATTCAATATTTTGTTTTGTTGTGTCGGTTGTTTTAAAAGTGATTCTTTTATATTTGATGTCCATTTCTACTGAAAATTATTAAATTATAATTAATAGTAATAAAAATAACAAGAAAAACTTTTATTGCGATTATTTCTACCAAACGATCCCTGAAATATAGGCAACACATTAATCATCAAAATGTTTACGCGTGAAGCCAGCTCTGCTGCTAATAAATTTTTAGCTACTTCATGGTCTACTCATATGAAGATTTATCTGAAATGGAGCCTAAAAGGAATAGAAGTAAGGAGATTATTATAATTTTCCTGAGTAGATGGTTGTAATATTTGAGTCAATTTGGGCACTGGATAGGCATGTCCGCTTAGAAACTACATCGATAGTTATTTAATGTAATCGTTGATCAATCAACGATGTAATACATTAGTGATGCGCATCGAATGTCGATGTTTTAAAAACCTCGTTGTTACGTAAGAAATATCGATGTCGTGACATCCAATCGATTTTTTATGTTGTTTCTATTTTTGAAAACAATCTTATGAAAATAAGCGATTTGTATCAGAAAAATGATGGTTTCTACTATTTACGGAGAATTTTGCATCCATTGCTTTCTATACAATTGATTTGCTTATGTTAATCCCGTGTCTTGCGCATAG
Organism: Dastarcus helophoroides; assembly: GCA_028583605.1. Classification (NCBI taxonomy): domain Eukaryota; kingdom Metazoa; phylum Arthropoda; class Insecta; order Coleoptera; family Bothrideridae; genus Dastarcus; species Dastarcus helophoroides. The sequence continues at coordinate 809,883 of CM053328.1, read as the reverse complement.
AGTATCGATGTTTTTATTTTGATATATCGTTAACATCGATTGTTCTTATAATGTTACCATCGATGTCAGAACATCGATGTTAACGAACATTGATGTCAGAACATCGATGTTTAGCAAATCGAAGCATATCCCTATAATACATCAAAACTCTTCATCGACGTGGTTTCGATACATCGACTCATTAAGATCGATATTTTCAACATCGAATTATCGAAAACATTAAGACAGTGTCGCCAGGCGTAAGATAATCACTATTTGTGTGACAATTTTGGAGAAGTCATCATAAAAGGTAAACCTAGTGTTAATTTTATGATGGAAGAAGTTCCATGGAAAAGTTGATTGAGTAAATTCATATAACTTATTAAGTATATGAGTAAATTATTCAGTCAATGATGAAAGTACTGTTCTGTGAACCATTTTCTAATTTTTTTTACATATTTCGATTTTACACCCGAAATTTCGATTTTTAAACTCTTTTTTTTTTGCAAATTTACTTTTTCCTCAAAATTTAGCCTTATTCATTAATTCGATTTATTTGTGACATTTTAAATGTTTTTATTTTGCAAACTATCGATGTAATAATTGATTGACTAAATAATAATAAATGATTCAGTCAACGACTGTGTGCTCTAATTACTTTAAACACGTTGAGGCTAAATTTGCCATCTGATTATTTTTACCAAAAAATGTCACCGTTGCCAAACAACCCTTGAAACGCAGGCAACACATTAAACATAAAAATACTTAGGCGTGAAGCTAGCTTTAATTCTAGTGATTCTACTTCTCAAACTAGAGTGTTTCCGACGTGGCAACTATGTATAATTCAAGAAAACTACTTTACCCCCACGTTTTTTCGTTTCCGCGCCACCTTTGAAAACTTGGCGTATTTTTAAAACTCGTTAACCAGTTACTCTATACAAGTACATTGCTTACAAAAAATTGGAAATTATTTTAATATAATATTCATCTTGTGGTAAGTAGTCGCTTAATTATTACAAAATCTCTGATGCGTTGACGTAAGTCAAGTGTCATACATAATTTTGACAAATATTTTCGTCTTCCGTCAGCGCTTACAAAAGAAATATAATCAATTTGCGGCATGCAACTTATTTTATCATTATTATTTAATCATATATTATCTAATTTCATGTCTGAAACACTCAAAAGTAGGCAACTTTGTAATCGCTCGCGTGTGAATTAAACAAGAGTGAGCAACGAGCGTTTAAATTTGGTTCGAATGGTACGTAATAGATGGTGCGGCCGTTCAAAAATTGTTCCAAACCGGAGCCGCCATTGTTACGAGTCGGCTACTTATGGCCGTGCCTAGAATAATATCGTTAAAAAAATTGTGTTTTTGGGCATTCACTGCTGCGACTTAGGTGTGTTTACATATATTTAAAAATAATCTATTTCCGTTTCCTTTGCTCTTCTTCTTCTATTGTGTTCGTCTTCGTAACTTACAAAGTGAGAACTTTTTAAAACATCGATTCGACTGTAATGGCTTTTACTAGACATTTAATTTGTAATGTATGAGCATGAACGTTATTAATATGAAATATGCTTTTAAAAAGGGGCAAATAATTCCAATTTTGTGCAATAGTAAATTGACAGCTGTTAGCAGTAGACGTAGAAAGATTGTCTATCTCTATTTTCATTCATTTGTTTAGTAGATATTATACTTCGCCTATTTTTTAAATGCTCGAGAATTTGATTTAAACGTCTTATAATTTTATTTTAAATTGTTGATTTTTGAGGCAGTTTATTTCAAATAATAACCTAATTAAAATCAGTATAGTCAGATAAATTGTCATTTTTCAAAAACTTTAAAAATTTGAATTTTATTGTATCCCATGTGGACCAAATTTTTTCATTATTAATGACGAAAAGTAAAATTGGAGATGATAAATGCAACAAAGTTTCATTAGTAAGTTTGAGTTTGGTAATCAGTTTTGATATTGGATTTAATAGCAGTAGTAGTTCAGTATTAATTAACCTACAAGTGGGGCTTTCTTCTATAAAAGGTTATTGTGGAGTGACTGTGCCTTCTAATAATTTTATTGCGCTGTGGTAAAAAAAGGTAAGGTAAGATTTATTACCAACCGTTATAGTGAAGTTTTTATAGGTCAGAAATTTAATATCTTGTCGAATGATACACGTCATTTCCAAAGTTATTGTTAAATAATGCAAAATTTCTCTGATGAAGTTCTCTCATTATTTTTAACGCGAATAATGAAAAATAAAGATTTAACGTTCTAAAACTAATTTTATTTTAATTACGCAATAAAATTATCGGACGATTTAATGTAAACGATGCCCACAGAGCGTATTATACAAAGCAGTGGCGGCCCAATCAGGTGGTCGTCTCGATATTCACGTTAATTTTATTATGGAGCTAGTAGATATGAATAGTAGTAGTATATTACCGGATTATTGATAAAGATGCCCAAACTCAAAAAACAAAAATACGTTATAGATATTTCGTCAGGTAATTGGAGTGAATAATTAAAATTGATTATTTTTTGTGACGCTGCAAAAAATATCGAGTGTTCAAATGAAAAAGTCATCAAGTTGACCTTGAACGTTTCTTGTGTTTTTAACGTGTGTCCTAAATTGATTGTCAGTGATCATATAATGTCAGTGATTGACAACGGCAATATTTTCATCTACTGTTGTAACAAACCTACTGATTGAAAAACCGAAGCAGACATTTTTAAAAAGTTCTACAACTTTTTAAAAAATGCGAAAATTTGGGAAAATGGTCGGAATTTTGAAGTCAAAATTTTGAAACACGTTGAAATTGATTATTTCTTGTGACGCTGCAAAAAGTATCGAGTTTTCAAATGAAAAAGTCATCAAGTTGACCTTGAACGTTTCTTGTGTTTGTAACGTGTGTTCTAAATTGATTATCACTGATTGACAACGACAGTATTTTCATACGTTTGATCTACTGTTGTAACAAACTTACTGATTAAAAAACCGAAGCAGACAGAAAATTTTGAAACACGTTGAAATTGTCATAATAAAAGTTTTTAAAAATTAAAATTTTCAAAATTGCCCAAATTTTGAACAAAAATCGTATTTTTTAAAAAGTTGAAATGTTGAAAAATTGTCATAAAATTTTTAAAAATTTTAATTTTGAAAAAATACGAAAATTTTAAAAAATTGCACGATTTTCAAAAAATTCAATTTTCAGAAAATTTGACTTAAAAAAACAAATTTTCCAAATTTATATAATTTTTTTTAAAAATTAAGGATAATTTCGGAAAAATACCAAATTTCAAAAAATTGCAGCGATTTTCAAAAAATCCAATTTTCTCAAATTTTGATTTAAAAAAGAAATTTTCAAAATAATATGAAAATTGTGAAAAATTACAAAAAATTTTAGATTTTCGTAAGATTCTAAAATATAATGAATTTTGCAAAAATGACTCAATTTAAAAAATCGAAAATTAAAAAAAAATATATTTGAATTTTGGGAAAACCGGAAGAAATTTAAAAAAACTAGTCAAACTTGAAAACTGTCAAAATTTTTGTAAAAAGTTTGAGATTTTCAAAAAAAGGGCAGATTTTCAACAAAAGTGTAAATTTTGAAAAAACTCCAGATTTTGAAAGAGTCGTAATTTTGAAAAATAAACAGAAATTTCAAAAAAAGGGGCACATTTTGAACAAATTTCAAAAAAAAGGGGCACATTTTGAACAAATGTCAAAAAACCGAAATTTGCAAAAAAGTCCAAATTTGGGTCATTTACGAATTAAAAAAATTGAAATTTTGAAAAAAAGTCTTTTAAATAAAGTGTTTTAAATTCACATCGAACCCTTAACATGTAACAATTCATTGTGATTTCTTTTTGTATTTTAGGTTTTAACAACTAGAAGACTGAGTACATAAGAGTTGACAGTTCGAAACATCTCACCCCATAAACATTAACACATTACAAATTAAAAACTAACTACAGTAGAAAAATGTCTCCTGGTTGAATCGGTACATAAAGAACTTTAATTATGGTCAATTTATAGGGTGAGTCCGCTAAATTATATCACAATGTCCGGTGAACCTCCCCACCAATCGCATAACAGGCAGATACCTCCATGGGATTACATTGGGGTAAGTCGAATTAGGGTTTTTTTAATTGTCTTCTATTTTATTCGATGAAATTAATACTACGTTTCCTATTCTATTTGCATGAAATTTGTTGGAACTATTCCACAATTTGTACCACTGACCGATACGTGGTGGCTCTATACGTAGACCTTAAAATTGGCAACATTTGCAATTTTTTAATGTAGTGTATACCTTTGGCGGTAGCATTTATGAGATTCGAGTTTGATATGCGAAAATGACGATCCAGTAATAAGTTTGAAACCGGTTGTTGGTTCCCAAACTCTGTATCTGTTAAATGTTCAAACCTATTGGTCTGCGAATTAAAACAAACTAGCCTTAATGTTATTTTAATTAAAATTTAACATTCCAGATGCCAAACTATTACCCAAGACGGCAACTTCAACACGCTCACATGTCGAGCGAACATTCCTTACTCCATCAACCGACTTGGCACACCCCCACGACGGAAAACATGAAATCGCTACCGCATCCGCCTCATCTGTTCGGTTTACACCATCCCTTAACTCAATCACCTGGTGTCGATCTCAGTGTTACGAGCCAAAACGGCGACTCGACGAGCCCTATAAGCTTGAGCGTGCGCGATACCAACAAAATAAACAGTTTACCACCTAGCGCCCTAAATGTGCAAGCTGTAGAACTAACCAAAAATTCAGTGGTCAAAGTTAGTCCAAACAACGCGGAACAGTCTAAAACCGGCGCTGAAAAAACCGAGCAGACAAAGACAGAACAAGCGAAAGTGGTCGATAAAAATAGCGGATGTCACCGAGCAGGACTAAGACCAAGGAGGTAGATGAGACGAAAACAGTAGACCAGACCACGAAAAATAGCGTCGACTTAACTAAAACGAGTGTCGATCCAAAAATAAGTGGAGATCATACGAAGACCGCATCAAAGAAACACAAACCACTGGTTTCGGTTTTAGAGAGACTCAAACCGATCCCTGTTGAACAGAGCAGTAACGAAAACTCAGCAGACAGTAACGTAACTCATACGCACAGCGTAATTGTCCAAGCTTCAAGCAATTCTCACGATGAAAATAGCAATTCCAGTAGTATAGTCAACGTCCCGACACCCGGTACCCTTAAAGATGAAGAGGTCGCCTCCCCTTGTAGTAACGAAGACAGCTTAGATAGCAGTAAATCGCGACGAAAACGCAAACCAAGCAAAACGATGCGTTGCTCGAAAGATGGCGCCGCCGCAGCTGAAACGACCGATGACACTTCAAAGAAAGATCGACCGGAAAACGATATAGAATTTTGCGTTATAGACGACGGTAAAGCGCAGGACCCGAATTCGCAAAAAGTGCGCGAAGAAATAAAGAATACCAACTCGGAAAGGCGAAGATCTTCGGACGATATCGACGATTTAATCGTCCCGGCGAAAACTCGCCGAAAAACTTCATCGGAATCGGAAACTATAGACAATATAGCGGCTATGGTGCAAGAAACTTTAAGGGAAAAAGCGGAATCGAACGCTACGGCGAAGGCCGTGTCCGTTAGTGTTATTAAAAACGCAGAACCAGTAACGACACCTACTTTGGTAACGCCGGCCCAAAAAAAAGAAATAAACACACATTTCGTCGAAGTCGAAAATAAATTGGAGGAAATGTTCGCCGGCATAGACGACACTAAAGATCCACTACAGACTGACAACTTGGATTTATCCAATACCACTTTCGATGAAAGTCTAACGAAGACTTCCGACCCTTTAGCGGCGTCAAATCAAGAGAAAGTTTCATCCACTTCCGGCGAAGGTACTTAAAAAGTCGACGCCAAAGAAACGAAAAAAAACCCAATCTAGAACCAACTCGCGGCGAAATAGTAGCGAAACCGAAACGACACCCAAGATTAAACTTGGTAAAAAATTAAAAACACCGGATTCGAAGTCAAAATCTAAAATAAAATCGAAAAAAACCAAACTGATCGCAAATAAAACCGAAATTCGTTAAAGAAAACTACGACTCTTGCAGCAACGCGAGCTCGAGTAAATCCAGGGGACCTTACATCCACATCAAAGGCCCGAGGGATTCCCCCATAGCCGTCAACGTAATCAATGTTCCCAGCAACGAAGAAGATCTCGAGAAAAAAGCGAAGACGAAAAAATTTCACGACGACAGCGAATACAGACACAAAGTGCGATCGAAAGGTCTGCACTCGAGCACGCTCAGCAACAAATACGACGCCCAAACGAAAGACGCCACCTGGATCTGCGTTTTCTGCAAGCGGGGGCCCCACATCACCGAAACTTCGGCCGATCCCGACGAATGCAGCTTCAGCGCCGGCGACCTATTCGGCCCTTATTTTATAACGACCAACTGTTCGGAATTCGAACGACGCTTGGATGACCCGTACGATAGGAATTTTAAAAGTAAAAAGGTCGTTAAAATGTTGGAGGGGGCGAATTCGATGAAAGTGAGCGGGAAGAAGTCGAAGCGGAAACACTCCGATTCGGACGGACAGTCGAGTGATCCGTATTTGGGGATAAGCGAGACGGATGGTAAGACTTATGAGATTTGGGCCCATGAGGATTGTATTGTGTGGGCGCCCGGGACTTATCTTATCGGACCTAAAATCGTCGGGTTGGAGGAAGCGGTTTGGACCTCTTGTAACGTTTCTTGTGATAAGTGTCATTTTAAAGGCGCCAATATTTGTTGTATAAAAAGGGGTTGTGTTAGTGTTCAGCACATTTGGTGCGCGAAAACGTCCAATTGGCGGTTGGATGAGGAAAACTTTAAAGCCTATTGCAACCAGCATTGGGCGCATTGACGTGTACTAAGTATACTTTTCTTCAAGAGTGACGTCTTGAATTTTATTGTGATGATCTTTTACAGTTATCTGAATTTAGTATTTTTTTACATTTAAGTTTGTACTTTGCATTGTATATACTTTTTTGATTTATGTAAATTTTATATGGTGAATGGTCAGAAACTCGACAGGTATCAAGTAACAGGATTTGTTATTTTTTTTTTTTGGTTTACTCAAACTAAACATTCGTAAAATTCAATTAGTGTGAATATAATTGATTAAAACACATTCGACTATCACTTGGTTTCACTCCTGTTACTGATATTAGCAAAAATAAGACCCCATTTATGTTAGTAAAAATGGTGTGTACATACTTAGAGTAGTACTTACATGACAGAATACCTGCAAGTCCAACTTTAGCGAAATCTGAATTAATTACTTTTTCATACAGGGATTGATTTTATTTATAAAAAAAAATAAAACACTTAGTTATAAAAATATTCAATTTTTAATGTATTATATTTTATTGAAGTTAATGAAGTTTGTAAAAAAATTATTTGCAAATACATTTTTTCATGTAAAAAATGTTTATTTTTTTTGTAATATAATTCTATTGCTTAATACACACTCAAAATGTAGCTGTTAATAATGAATGTATGTAAGGCGAAAATATATATATTTACAAATTTTTCTTTTATTTCGCCTGACAAAAATTAATAATTTTAATTGAAACTACTCCTTAGTTTTTAAAAATACTGAAATTTTTCATCTTTAATCTTTCTACTTGATTATCAATTTTAAAGTCAAATTTTTTAACAAATTAAAAATTCTTACTTGGAAGCTTGAAAAAATATTGCTAAAATATTAAATATTTTTAAAATTTAATTTTTTTTCTAGCCAGATTTTTAATTTTTTACAATCCCTTTACATGAAAAAGGTCATTTCCAACATACTTATTTTTGAAAATAAATTTTGTTTTGGTATTTTATTTAAATTTGCTTTAGAAATTTAAAAAATATGTGTATTAATAATGCCAATAGAGTAATATTTTTAGTAATACTTTTATTATTTTTATTTTGAAGCCTACTGCGAAAAATTCACATTTACATAACTTAAAATAAAGGTACGGCAAACTTTGAAGGCAAATATTTTGAAAACGGCTGCTTGTATCAACATTTAGAAAGTATACCTTTTTTACGTAGAAAATGTGGCTAAATAAAAATATCTATTAAGAATAAGTGAACATGAAGTCACAAAAAAGTTATTATGCTATTTGTGGCAGGTCAAAATTGCATGCACCAGATGTGTTAAACAATTAGAAATAGGAAAGAAAGCAAAGGACCGCCAGTATCGATTTGAATCTTAATGTAGATGACTTCGATGCATCTTTTGCTAATCTAGATTAGTACGTTTCAAAACGCCAGTTCTGCTGGCGAAATACATATCGCGTAATTATTTAATTAATTGCCGATGTGGTAAAGGGGCGAAACCTTCTTTGGACTTAATCACAAGCCACAGTGTTTAGTTCAGTGCTTTAATTAATTTTAAAGTCAAATTTTTTAACAAATTAAAAATTCTTACTTGGAAACTTGAAAAAATATTGCTAAAATATTAAACATTTTTAAAATTTTAATTTTTTTTTTCTAACCTACGATTTAAATTTTCAGTTCTAAATTTCAATCTTCCACTTCCAAGGTGGGAAGCTTGAGAAGTAAAAATTTACTAAAAAAATCGACAGTCTTGAAAAGTGCAAAATATTTAGGTTTTCATTTTCAATAAAATGGAATTTGCGAAAAAATTTGAAATGTTCAAAAATAATCAAAAGATTCAAAATGGTCGAATTTTTAAAGATAGACAGATTTTTAAAAGTCCAAATTTCAAAAAAAGGTAAAATTAAAACAGAAAAAGGTGAAATTTGCAAAAAAAAGACCAACATCGAAAAATACCAAATTTTAAATATAATTTGAAAGGATTAAAATTTAAAAAGAAACAAATTTTAAAAAAGTCAAAAATTCACTAAAAAAGAACAAAATTTCAAAAACGTCAAAATCTAGGGAAAAACAAGACATTCTGAAAAAAATGTAGATAATTTCAAAAATGTCAAAATTTTGAAAAATTCGAGCTTTTAAGAGTTGAACTGTTCCAAAGGTCAAAATTTTAAAAAGTCGAGATTTTGAAGACTCTGCAATTAAAAAAAATCGATTTTGATAAATTTGTGTGTAAGTGCATTTAGTTGTATTAAATATAAACATCCGCAACTAAGACATTGATAACCGCTTTCGTCCTTTCTTGATATTTTAACACAATTCTGACATTCGTTACTTACATTGGTTTAATGTGATATTTTACTCTTTTGTTTGTTTTATCAGGAAAAGTTACTGTGCAACTTTTTCTGTCACAATTTTTACAACCTTTTACTTTGTATTTTTTATCACCGTCTTTAAGGCCCGTAACCAAGATTTGAGGGGGGGGGGGGGTGCTGCGATCCTTCTGCTAAAACTGCCTAGTCTTTGTTTACGTTTAGGTTAGAGCTAAGAAGCCACGGTCCAATACTACTTTACTATTATTATTGTATAGAAGTATGCTAAAATATAAAAAAATCCACTAATACCATTTCTAGAGTAACTCTTCTAACATTCTGACAAAGTAATTTAACAACAACGTTGTCTATTTATCTTAATATAATTTCTAAATAAAAATAGATTTATCTTTAAACTGTCTTCCACAATCTGCAGTTGTGTATGAAAAATGCCTATAGAAAGTGCTCTATTTAAAGACATAGTTTGAAGTCAGCTGGGGAAAAATCTTTTTTTTTTAATTTTTTTCTAATTTCGATTAAATTCATAACTTTAACTTTTATCTCAAATTTAAAGTTTGCACCCGAACATTTAGAATATGAATATTCTTTCTAAATTCTGGAAGATTAGATGTTTTTTAAGTTCAAGTTTCCTCTTAGTGTCCAACTCTTTTTCTAACTGGCAACAACTTCAATTCCTACGTTTTTTATTTTGGGCAATTTTGGGAATTATTGTTGCCATCTGAATTTGCAAAGTCGAAATGCATTTGATTCTTCCGAATTTCGAAAAACAGTTTTTGCTATAAAGTTATTTATAGTTTTTTGTAAGTTTTACCTTTAATCTCAAAATTTCGACCTTTTTTTGGAAATTTTCAATTTGAATTAGATTTTATGCTAAATGCGAAATATGTTAATACTTTTACTTTTTTTCTCAAAATTTAAAGTTTAAAATCTTGGTATTTACTTCAAACCTACAAATATTTTTTTAAACTTCGATTCTTTCTAGAAACCTAAAAATTTCGCCAAAATTTTTGTGAAAAATGTCAGATATCGAAATTTTGAACTTAATCTTAAGTTTTTTGAATTTGGAATTTTAATTCGAAATGTCTACAGTTAGAGTGAACAAACTCTTTCTAGAAAAAGTTTAATTACCACCGTGTTTATACTTAAAAATAACCAAAATTCATTATTAAACATTTCCGAGAATAATAACATTTTTAAAAATTTTGAATTTCCGAACAAAATTAGGATATGTTAATTCTTAGTGTGACCTGTTCGAACTCGAAATTTTTAGTTTTTTAAATTCGAAATTTTAGAAATAAGTTGACATTTAGAATTACTCTCTAAATCCGAAGAAAAAGAAGGCATAATTTTAAAAAAAAAAAAGGTTTGAAGTCCAAATTTTCTAAAAAAAATATCTCATTTCCAAAAGATAAAGTCTATTAACAAAAACTAATAACTCTCAACAATTTGTCTTGAAACAAGATTTAAAAAATAAACTTTGATATTTCCTGAAACTTTTAGTGTTTTCTCAAAATGACCAAGGGATTTTTTATAAATTAAATGTTTAGAAAGAAAGTCAAAATATTTTAAAGAAGTCTGAATTTTGAAGCAGTGCTAATGTTAAAATTTTGAAAAATAAACTTAAGTTATTAAGCTCATTATTTTTTCAAAATTTCGACTTTAATCTTGACATTTTTAAACCCGTCGTAAAAAGTTGCAACAATTTTATAAATCAAGTTTTCTCAAAATATGAATTTAAAGTTGAAATGTCCTGATTAAAAGTAGAATAAATTCTTAATTTAAGTTGAAATTTGATAACTAAGATAGAAATTTCAATATTTATTTGGAAGTTTTCATTTGGAATTCGAATTTTGGAGAAAAAAGTCGAATTTTCCAAATCGTTATCGAAATATAGACAAATCAACTTCATAACAAAAAATTTCGAAATTTTTTATTATGAAGTTAAAACTTTTTGAAAAAATTAAAAATTTCCAATTAAGCGGAATGGTTAAAGTTATTAAAAAAAATCCTGAATTTTCTAACTTAAAAATGCTCAAGCTTTGTGTAAAACTCGAAATTTATAAAAGAATCGACATTTTAAACATTCAATCGTCATGTTAGAAAAATTATAGAAGAAATTCATAAAAAATGTCTTCTCAAAATAATGGTTTATAAAATATTTTGATTTTTTTAGTAAAGAGCCTAACATTCAACATTTTATTCAAAAACCGAATTTAAAATTTTAAATTCCAAAACTGTAAAACTATTATTACAAAATCCAAGTTTTTCTCAAAATTTGGTGATAAATCTCGAAAAATCGCTTGTATAAATTTCTAATTCTTCTCCAAATTTGAATTTTTTTTCAAAATAGGGAGTTTAAGCTTGAAAAATTTGCAAATTCAACATTATTTTAATAAAATTCAAAACGTAATTTTTCAAATTCTAAAACTGTAAAACTGTTATTACAAAATCCAAGTTTTTCTCAAGATTTAATGTTCAATTTTGAAAAATCGCTTGTATAAATTTCTAGTTCTTCCCAAAATTTGAATTTTTTTTTCAAAATAGGGAGGCTTGAAAAACTTGCAAATTCAACATTATTTTAATAAAATTCAAAACGTAAGACTGAACTTTTAAATAAAAAAAAGAAATTTTAAGAAAAGTTTAAATTTTCCTAGAAACGAAATCTCAGATTTAAATGTCAAAATTTTGGAAAAAATTCGAATGAGTTTAAGGTAAAAATTTTAAAATTTAGTGCAAAAATTCAAGAATGAACTCGAAATTTTAAGAACTTCTTCATTTGAAAATGTTATACTCCTTCTGAATATCCTAAGTATAACCTAAAATCTATTATTTTTTTAAAATTTCGACTGAGGTATTAAAATGTATTTTTTGGGGTTAATTGTGAGTTTTGGCCTGTTAATCCCTTTTTTAAAGATTATTTTATCTTTTTGGTGCCTTCTTTAGCTTTTCTTTTTGGTCTAATTCAACATTTTGCTCACCTTTCTACCTTGCTGGCGCCAAATTTGAAAAAAAAACATCCTTGCATTTCAGAACAAAAAGAAAATGATCCATTAAAAGTGGTTTTTAAAAAGGTCGCACATCTGGAAAATTCAGTTCTATCTAGTGTGAAGCCAAATAATTTCGGGGGGTGGGGGGGCTGCAGCCCCCTCTAGCCCCCCCTGGTTACGGGACTGCCGTCTTTCATTGTTGTTTCACATATTTCACCTTTTTGCCGTTTCCACTGCATATAACATTTGTGTTTAAGTATTCCAACCTCTTTGAGTTTAATAATTTATCTGTTGGTAATAAAGTTAAAGCATTTAATCAACTATATATGGAAAACAAAATTTAAAAAAAATTAGGAAATGCTGCGATTGAAACAATAGAAACAATGGACGAGAAAATTGAGTATAGTATAAAGATAATAAAATTAATGTATTGGAACAAGAATTAAAAGAGGTAAATAGTTATGATGAAGAAAAAATAAACGAATTACCAAACAAAAATCCTGTTATTAGATATAACAATAAAGAACGAGCAAAAAGACGTTTAGCAAATACTCTTTCTTTAATTAATAAATGAATCAGTGGCGGCTAGTGCTAAGGTTTGCAGGTTTGCGCGGGATAAAAAATAAAGTAATTGTTGTTTATTTTATTTATTAATATAACAGATTTATCGTTACCAAACATGACTATAACGGATTCCCCCGGTTCTTTAGAATTTGACGAGGTTGTTGGGTCCATGGTTTGCAGAGTTTGCAGGCTAGGCTCATAAGCAAGCACTAGGTTGCACTAGCGGATGCAAACCAAATATCAACTCGCTATTTTAATTTGTTGTCGGCCAATGTTGTGAGCCGTGAAACACAAATAAAAATGAATTCAGTGCAAAGTTTAATTGCACAGCCATTCTGCAACCGATCTGTGTTGAAAAAACTGGAAATTAAGCGACGTGGATCACCTATTCCAGACTTAAATATTGTGCAGACGGTGTTTTGTAAAAAGCAAAGTTTTAACAGAAGTAGTTCGCGAAGCTAAAGAAGTACCTATGCGACATTGTTATCTGCTAAGCCAAAAAACGATTCAGCTTCACTGGCCTTTTAATTGCAGCAACCTTATTATTTTTTTCTGAAAAGTTTACCCAACATAGAATCACTTTTCCTGAAAAGAATTTTAAAGAAACCTCCAAGATTCATCCATTTTTTAATTTACAATAACTAAGAACTTAACTAACCCTAATTTACGAAACAGAAAAGTTTAAATCGGCTTTTGGTTTACTTGTACTCTATAACATTATTTCAGAAAATAGTGAGCTTAGTGAAACTCTAAATCTTTTAAAAAACCTGATAACTATCGCAATGGTTTCTGCTGAAGCAGAACGGTGCTTCCCCAATCTGGAAAGAATAAAAACTTTTTTAAAAAATACATTAAGCCAGGAAAGATTGTCCGCACTAACGGTGTCTTCAAAGAAAAGGACTGTATCCAAGGAATATTCGACTTCGGTAAAAAGTTATCGATAAACTTGCAGCTGCCAAAGTTCCAAAAGTGGCAAAAGATGCCAAAGATGGACTTCCTCTTGTTTTTCTTTCTGTTTTTTTCGCGAAAATAAAAATAAAGTATCTCTTAATTCCTCCAGCTGAATTGAAAATTTCCAGTTTTGGCACATTTTTGCAAATGTCTCTTTGCAACCCCTAAATTTTATTAGCACCAGCCGCCACTGGTGTAGGTGCATTTTTACCTGCTTTAATTCCTGCAGCATAAGCTGTGGCCAAAGCATTGGGATTGGGGACAGCTGGTTATGCATGTACTAATTTAGCACAAAACGCTTTCGGAGATGGCATGAAAAAAAATAAAAAAAGACGAAGAAGCCGAAGACCTATGGATAAGGAATAAAATTGATAGGAAAAAGTCAGGTTTAAGTAATATAGAAATATCTGATATTATGAAAAATGAGAAGGACGAGGTGTTTTTGCAATTGACATGTTACCAAAAAAATTAGAAAAGATGAATCAATTAAATATTCCATTGTAATATTGAGTTTCAAATTGTCGAAAAACTAAAAATAGCTAAAATAATAATAATTAAATAACTAAAACTAAATGTAAATGTGGAACAAGATTTGTATTTCAATTTTTAAATGTAATGACTTAAAGAATGTCTTCGGTATATTTGATGTCCAAAAAAAAAGGTTATCGCTATGTTTGATAACGTTCTAATGGCCTGAATTTGCTAAATCAACGAGGATGAAATCAACGGGGTCTTCATCCTCAACCTGGCTCGTAAAATATGCGATTTAAACTATATTTAATGTGAATGGCGAGTTACCAGGAATATAAAATTAGTGTAATACGCCCCTGTTCAATTTCAATGGTCGCGTCATCTTTTAATTGTTATGGCAACTATTACAGAGAAAGTAGGTAACTACACTACAGCAGGTAACTACACTATAGCAGGTAACTACACTACAACAGGTAACTGTTGTGCTCTAGATAACCATAGTTGTGCTTAACGTCGCCAGTTCTCTTTTTATCTAATTGATGAGGCGCCCCCTCAAGAATTTTCATCGAAGTTCCATTTTGCCTTCGCTTTCGCATCCTCAATCTCCCGAATAGTATTTTGTGAGGAGTGAGTGTGAGTGGGTGTGTGTTTATTGAAACAATTTTGGATTTATTTACACCCTTCCAAGGTAGTTTTTTTATTCGGTAAGTATCAGATGTTACGAGGAATATATCGGTGGTCTATTACGAAACTAACCGACATCGGTTTCATTCATGCTTTTGTACTTTCTTTTCATTATGTGTACCACCATTTAAATTTAATGATTCATTTACCCAACTGTACTGCCGCTAAGACAAGAAATATGTGGGGTGGTTTTAAATACATCGCAAGAGGGACTAATTTGGTTGCTTCGGTTATTAAGATTTCCTGTTAGTAATGTTGGAATTGAAGGCTTTGTCAAAGGGTTTTAACGTGAATAATCGACCGAAGAACTGGGGAAGAAGCAGGGATCGTGAAGGACGAGCACGGAATTTACATTTTTGTTGTTATTTAAATAGTTAAGTTGAAAAATAGAACAGATTTGATATGTCGTACTGTATTGATTAATTTACAAAAACTAGTCTCTGACAAAAGCCATACACAACGGCCCTCTCGGAAGAAAGAGTAAAAAAAAGTCGAATTTTGCGAATAAAGTCCAAATGTGTAGCAAAATGCTTTCAAAAAGCCTTCTCGAACGAATAAAATGCAATGTAGTGAAAAAATGTATCGCCCTTTATTTGTAACCTTTATAATAACATTTTTGAAGTGGGTCGCGTTGAGCGATTTTAATGGGGGGGAAACTTATGGTTTGGCGTCACCATCACGCTCATTTGCGTTATCAGCATGCTATAATGGTAACAGTATTACGTAGCTGCGGATAAGATGTATAATAGAATTAAAAAATTAGCGATCGACTCCGGGGTTTGAACTCGCCACCTATTAGCCTATCAACCAAAATCCGTCGCCTTGACTCATTGCACTATACTGCAGTGTACATTTTGACTGGATGATGATAATTTTAATTTATGAAATTTTAATATTTGATACAAAAATTAATTTGAAAATTAGTTTTCATTTTTGTCTGCAGTACCCATGGCTACTGTTTTGTTTTATTTGTATCTGTAGATATAACACTAAAAAGGGAATCCCTTCACGAGAAACAAAGATATTATTATTTATTACCTATACTGTGACGGTTTCTTCTATGAATAACCATGCGTTAATATTCTTACTGCAATCGGACCATAATTATTTTTTCAATATAATTGCAGTGCTGCATCATAATTACCTTCAGTGTTTGTCATCAAAATATTTATAGTGGAACAATGCTGCTGAAATTGTTCATATAATTACGTTATCTTTTAACAGTAACAAGAGTAAATAAAATTTTTCCAAATCAACTTTAAACAGCTTATAACATGTTTTGATATTTCAAATTTATTATTTTGCTTATTTAATAATTTGCTGATTAAGACCATGTTGATTATTATATTATTTTAAATGCTCTGTTTTTAATTACATATTTTAATTGTTTTTTTTTAACCAGGGATCTATAATTATTGTGTTATCTGACAAATGATTAAAATAATAAAATAAATTTTTGACGTGTTTTGTTAGTTCATTAGAATTATTTAAACGGGGTCACGACTTTTTATATTCAAAATTAAAAAAGACCCATTTCGTGTTACAAAAGCTACATTTTATTAAAAAGCTGTGCATATTAGAAAAATATACATAATATACAGAGCGTTTCATTGTAAAATCAATATTTTATCCGAGGCAGGGGCAGTATGAATATCATTTTCATGTCGAAAATTAACATTTCATGAATATATTGAACATAAAAACTTGAAGGTTGTGATCAAAAATACAAAAAATATGACCTTGCTGGACCCAATATCGCTACATTTTAATTTTTTTCTATGGTCCGACGAAATCCTACTCAAAATTTATATAAAAAATTGAAACTTTTAATAAAAATCAAAATTTTGTATTTCAAGTTTAAATATAGATTGGAAAATTCGAGAAAAAAGTTTACATTTCGAGAAAACACTCCAAATTAAAAACATTGTTATAGTAATAATTTCGTGTTATTTTCCTGGTATAATCTATCTTTTTGGCGAAATCTGAATTTCAAATTTCAAAATTTTAGTTAATGGTTAAGATTTCAATTTTACAAGCAAAATTTTTCACGAATTGCGAGAAAACACTCAACGTTTGAACATTTTATTCGGACATTTTGAAATTTCTAATTATGGGAATTTGATGATTAATTTTGAATTTCTTTGCAGTAAAAAAGTTAATTTCGAGATTTCGAAAAAAATGAAAAACTTAGTATTATTGGAAAAAAGTAAAATTGGCGGCATATTCAAAATAATTTGAGAAAATTAAAAATATCAGAGATATTGCGTTGAAACTAGAAATTTCAATATTTGGAAAAAAGTTCGAATATGTTTAATATTTTTTAAGCAAATTCTCAATTTTTGATTATTAATTAGTGTAATGTTTTTAATCAATTTTCTGCTTTAGAATGGACTTTAAAATTTTAACTCTTGAATTTAAAATTCCAAGTTTAATAATAATTAAAAATTGGTTTAGTGGAGAAAAATCTTGCAATTAAAGTCAAAATGTTTATAAAAAATTGTAACGAAATCACAATTTTGTTGCTAAAATTCTCGAAATATCGAAATGAAAATTGAAATGTAGAGAATAAAATTAAAAAGTTGAATAAACTACAATATTTAGGGAAAAATTAAATTTCTTTCTGATCTAAACAGTGTCATTTAAAAAAAAAATCGAAAAACATTGAATATTTTTTATTTTAATATTTTCTGAAACTTCAATTTTTTTTAAAACGCCAGAATTTATTAGTTGTTAAAGAATTGTGTATTTAAAAAGTTTTCAGAACACTCTGCTAGAGCTTTTTTCAAAAAAATAGCAAAAATGAATAAAGCAAGAAATGTGGCACCTTGCTAATTTTTTGACAAGAAATCTTGCTCTGACTAAAAGAATTTCTGGTCTTGTTTTGTTCTTGCTTACAAATTTCTTACCTTTTTCTTGCACCAGGAACAAAACCAGAACAATAAATTCTTGAAACACAAAGAGAAAGATAAATGTGTTGAGTTTGATGTCGAGCTTTTGGTCATTTATTGGCAAATAAATTTTTCTAGTTTAAAAGAGAAAATAACCAATTAAGTAGAAAATTAAGTATTTATTAGCCATAAATGTAACTAAAGGGGTAGGCAATTTCGGTTTTACCAACAATTAATTATTAAGTCAAGGGAGCATATTAAATGAGGAGGACCGAATGATAAAAAATTTTCTATCATTCAGTCCACCTCATCTTAAGTGTTCCCTTAACGAGCAAAGTTACCTTCCACTTCTTGGAATTTCAGAATTCAGACGCAAGTTGAAATTACAAAAAATATTGGGAAAAATAAAAATTTTGCCTATAAAAAGACAGACCCAAATCTAAAGGTTTATAGCCAAAATAATAGGAAAAAAAACCTAAAACCGTAAGCACAAAGTTGACAAATTTCTTAATTTTGAAAAAGGAAAGTAATTATTCTTAGAAATATAAATTTTAAACATTTGCGAAGAAAGAGAAGAATTTAAAAAAATCAAAAATGCAAAAAATTCGATGATAAAAATAGCAGTAAAATAAAATTGCTTAGTCATAATTCGAGATTTTCAGTCAAAAATTGATATTTGGTTGTCCCTCAATTTTTCGATATCTGTTCCCCAATTTTTCGATATCTGTGTACCCTTTCGTGGTACGTGGACTACCCCTCGTTAAAGAATTTCATTCTAACTAATACTTAAATGAGGAAGTCGGTTTGTTTGCCTGTTAGTGTGCTGAACGTCTCAACGAATTTGAACATAACATCATTCTGCAATCTGCGCAAACTCTTTAAGGATGTGCAAGCTGATTACGTTAATTTTGTCACGTTTATACAAACAGCTTTTGAGGCATCTGAAACCGTTCGATGCAGCGCATCCCCCGCCATACTGTTGCTGTACCCCTAAGGATACGCGTACCACACTTCGGGAAACACTGCAATATTGGAACCAACTCTGGAAATATCCAAAATAAGTCGGAAAATATGAAGAATAAAATATGTCTTTGTTACAAAAAGGCCCGAAGGGGCCAAAAGCTATATTAATATTGCCATCTCGAATACTTTAGTTCTGGATAGAGTGGCGTACGTTTGCAAAGTCAAAAGGGGCACATTTTTTAATAGTAATTATTATTTTTTTAAATATAATTAAAGAGCACTTACTGTTGGGTACTATCGTATGAAAAGTTGCATAAAGAAAGTTTTCGTTGTAAAAATGGCAAGGTAATTCGCACCTGAAAGGACGAAATAATTTCCGATCTTAGTATTTGAGTATGCTTACTAGGCACACGAGGATAGATACCAATATCTCTTTTTTTTTTAAAGTTTATTCCACTCGCAAAGCCTAAACCCGATTATGCCTTCAAAGCACTGCGAGTAGGATGCGGAAACAAAGATAGATGGCACTGAATCGCCTTCTTAAATAAGGATAGGTTATAATTTTTGGGGAAAATGCCTTTTGGTAACGAGTTCCATAGCTTGGAAGTGTAGCAGACCGCAGATATTGAGAGTACGTTATGTGAAGGGAATAAGTAGAGTTAAGAGTAGTGGTAACGGTTGCTCCGTGGTTAGGAGACTGACCCGCGTAACGTGACGGTCCTGGGTTCGACTCCCAATCGCTGATCACATATTTTTAACTCTAGTACAGAAGTTCTATAGAAAAAAGCGTCTCCGTAAACAGAAGTCCTCATTGTGTCCAGCTGGACCGCACAGGAATTTGCCGTCTCCGACTATCTTGTATGTCTCAAAATCTTGCCTTTGGGGGATCGATCCTATTAGTTCCTGCAGGCATCTTCCATTATAGTACTTGTAGAAAAGAGACAAGTCACTAACCATACGCCTGAGTTCTAGTGTTCCGAGAGAATCGGTCAAACTCTCGTCATCAATTAGGCGAATCGCTCTTTGAATTGAATCCAAAAGAGCTAAGGTATGCTTTGGGGCTGAACCCCAAACATGAGAACAGTATTGGCTAGTGTTGCCCTAACTTGAGCTTTGTATAGTGCGAGTAGCTGATGAGATGTGAAGTACTTTTTAGCTCTAAAAGGAAAGCCTAGCTTCTAAGAGACCGATTTAGCAATGGCACGCACGTGATCGTCACAACAGAAGTTAGTGCTCGCATTCGCTCCTAGGATAGGTAGAATAGATCCCATCGAAAGAATTTTGCCATCCATTAGTATATTCGTTGCATTATCCCTTGATGTTTTCTTAGAGAAATCCGCGGCTTGAGTTTTTCAAGCGTTAAAGTCTACCAATTTTTTCTTACTCCATTCCGGAATGATTTCAAGATAACGATTAATCGTCTGCTGTTCCCTTGGTCGATCTGAAGCAGCGACAGATAATGGTTTGACGGAGAAAAAAGATGACACTAGGCTATATCATCTGGGTAGCTGCATATAGGATTGAAAGTTGAAGCTAAGAGATCGTTTATGTGTAACAGAAACAGAGTAGGAGACAGGACAGACCCCCGAGGCACCCCTGCATTAATCGCAAATGTCTCGGATGAACTGCCATCGACGACGACTTCAAGAGATATGTCGGCGAGAAAATTGGATATCAACCTAATCTATTAATTTATTCCTTTGTATTGTATCAGAATTTAATAGTTGAGCAACGGGAATATACCCGAAGCACCATTATAATTAAATTACTAAATTAATCTCGAACTTCGTTTATATTGTTCTGTTGATTTTGTAACTGGGTCAAATACATCCACAGTTCGCGATGGTGTTGTTTTAATTTTAACGAGAATTTCATTTAAGGATATTGCTTCCTCATTTCGAATAATCCTAAAATCTTATTTTCCCAAGAATACAACTGAGCACAATGTTAAAGAGAGTTTGTCGCGTATTCGAGGAGCTTTCAAGCTGAATCGATTAAAACACTAAATTCAGTTCACGAGTGGTCAATTTCCTTTCATATGCTTTCATCTGGTATAGGAAGAGATCTTGAATTGCACCAGAACCACTTGCCTCCGCGCTTACCATAACTTTATTTAAATTGCGGTCAACAGTTCAAGTGGAAAATTGTTCTGATTACGACATAAAGAATTTAATCCAATTCTGGCTTCGCCTTGCATACACACATTCAATTAAACCATTCGTCTACTTTGATGTCTTTAGCGAACGATGTCGTTCCGTTTCTAAAATTAGATTTTAATGTTTGCAATTTGGGCGCATTGGGTGCACTGAAGATAAGGCGAAATAAATAGCTTTCGTTATGTGGTGACTATTAATAATCTGATAGTACTTTTGTCTTGCTTAATTTTTTTTTAAGTTTAATACACTCGCAACGGGTAACCCCATTATGCTTTCAAAGCACTGCGAGTAGGATGCGAAAACAAGGATAGATGGCGATGAACCGCCTTCTTAAATAAGGATAGGTTGTAATTTTTGGGGAAAATTCCTTTCGGTAACAAGTTCCATAACTTGGAAGTTCTATAAAAAAAAAGAGTCTCCGTAGACAGAAGTCCTCACTGTGTCAAGCTGGACCGCACAGGAATTTGCTGTCTCCGACTGTCTAGTACGCCTCAGCAGTCTTGCCCTTGGTGGGATCAATCCTATTAGTTCCTGCGAGCATCTTCCATGATAGTATTTGTTCGTGATAGTATTGAAGATTGAAGAACAATGATTAATTTTTTTGAAATGAATAATTCTTTAGGCGCGTTGAACGATGTTTAATGCTTTCGCATCACCATCACCCTCTAACGTCGCGTTGCCGACATGCTCTAATGTTAACAGTATACGCAGTTATGAGTAAGACATGTAATAGAACCAAAGCTGCCATCGGGGATTGAACTCCACGCGAGAATCAGGAATGTCGACCATAGCGGAGGCGAAAAAAGGAGTCCCGCGTTTGGTTCGGTATGAGCTATTTAGTTTATTTACACTACCGTGTTGTTAAACCCCAATTTTCTCAAATCCCAAAGCGGCAATCGCCCTGTTAATTAAAATATCCCGTCAAGGTTGTCGGACGATACAAACTATGACATCCTGACCCGCTAAAGAGATCTTATCTACCCCTAGCATTACAAATTCGACACCCTTCATTTTCTTTGTGCTTTCTGGCAGGCCGAAACGTCAATCTATATGAATGGAGCGAGTATGGGGTGGCAATTGGAAGCCGTGCGTCGTACGGAAGAAGGCCGAAGAGCGTGGATAAAACGTAAGCCGGTCTTTCCTACTGAAACTGAAAACAGATCGATGAGATGTGCTCGGCGTTCACCGGCCGCATGCCACGCCCGTTTCTGGGATACATTCACAGGCCGTTTTGCCCTCGCATTGTTGCCAAACGGCTTTGTGTCAACCGGGAAGCCGCCTGAAACTACCACCATTATCCTTGTTGCCCCCATTTGGGATTTTTTCCGTTAATCTTAATTTTGCAGTATCCCTCTGAAGATGATAGTTGACTATCGAAACGTGTTAGAGCAACTATTGTAAACTAATGTAACAATTAATGTAAATAGAAAACGACCTAGACTACACAAGTGCAAACATCTATGTACCGAGATGCATATTGCACCCAACTATTGTTGTTTTTCTTTCTTGGTTTCAGGGGGAAAGATTTGTGTATCAATGATTTGACATTTCCAACCCTTACTTCGTGGAATTGTTTAATATTAATAACTATTAAATTTTATTAACGATTAAAAAGCAACAGATTTTAAAAATTTCACAATGCTTCGATAAGTATTTGCTGGTATAACCGTCGATGATGCAGTAATGCGAAACCTGGTCCGGTGTTAGCAAATAGTTATTGAAACATTGTGGAATTTTTAATGTCTATTGCTTTTTAATCGTAAATAATTCATGACTATTAAATTTTATTAACGATAAAACGAAAAAACACAACAAAATTTAAAAATTCTACAATGTTTCGATAAATATTTGCTAACACCGGACCAGGTTTCACATTACTTCATCAAATTGCTGGTATGACCGCCGATGATGCATGCAGTAATGCGAAACCTGGTCCGGTGTTAGCAAATATTTATCGAAACCTTGTGGAATTTTTAAATTTTGTTGCGTTTTTATCGTTAATAAAGTTTAATAGTTATGAATATCAGTATATTTCGTTGTCACTGAGCCAGTTCCATTGTATAAATTGTAATTGATCTTTGATTGTATTTTACGAGGAACGTTTTTCCTATATATTCGCGCACGTTAAGTATTTCAATGGAACCGCGTCCGTTAAGTACTTATTTGGCTGACTAATAAGTTGGAGGCGTTACAGGGACCCTATCATACTGATCTTGCCAAGAACGGTCGAATGGTTGTAGTTGTAAATATTTTCAACTTTTAGCAGGTTCGATTGTTTCATTAGAGAACGTTTATTTGGCAGAATTAGGTAGCATCTACATTACTCCTCCTCTTAATTTTTATCTGATTGCAGATTTCCAATGATTCGATGTATTAAAACAAAGTTTGTATTTGTAAACATCTAACATAAACAAAGAAAGTTAGCAAATCGTACTGGTATCAAAATTTTATCTTCATATTCGCGATATGCCAATGATTCTCTTCAAATGATTCACTCGAAGAGTTAAATCACATTTTATCGTCGGCTTCCGGTATTTAATAACGGATTACTTATCAAATGTTATCTACGAGTGATACATTTAAATTAAACAGTTTTCTTGGTATTACGTTTTGGGGAAATGGTGCTGTTGTCGATAAGAAATTAGAATTACAGATTTATCGGCGAAGCCCATTTTCAATTCCTGGAGGCAGGGTCATGGGTTAATACAATTTTAATAGAGGTTGTTTTCCTTCGTACCGTCAATAAATCCAGACGGAAACTAGATTGATTGCTGTGCGGTTTGTCGTTGAAGGAGTGGCATTTGAAAATTTAATTCTACCTTACACGCAGGTTACATTTACTAATTAAAATTAATGGAATTCACATTAATTGTGTTTTTCACTGATCCGCATTTAAATAATGGAGTGCTTCATGTTGTAAAAATAAATTTAATTAAACAAACACTCAGAAGTATATTCCCATTGTTAATTGTTAGTGGCGGTTGTCTGTCGGTATGTTATGGTACATAATTTTTTCAGTAAGCTCTAATTTCTCAAAATAGTTTTGAACAAACATTTTCTGTGGGGGTTAAGACCATTTACGAATTTTAGAAATTTCATGAGAAAACAATTGTGATACTGATGAACCACCAAATACCCAACTTTATAGCATAACATTATTTTGCCTACAGACCTCCAAGGGCACATTTGTGAATTTTAGAGAATTTTTCATGAACAAACGATTGAAATACTGATAAACTACCAAATGCTCAACGTTTGGTTCAAAAAATTTCCAAATTTTAGAGATCTCGAGGAAAAACAACTGCTAGATGAACCGTCAAATGCCCAACTTTTTAACATAACAGTTTGCCTGTGACTCTCCAAGAAGGGAATGTTTTGGAGCAAAACAATCGAGATACTGATGAACTACCAAATGTCCAACATTTTAGTTCAACATTTTTTCGATCAGGATGCTCCATAAGAACATTTACGAATTTTAGAGAAGATCTCAGTGGAAAACCACTGTAATACTGATGAACCACAGAATACCTAAGTTTTTGACGTAATATTATTCTGCCAATAGACGTCCAAGAGCACATTTTTTTTTGTATTATTTTGTCCAAGATCACATTTTTTTAATATTATTTTGTCCAAAATCACATTTGTAAATGTTAGAGATTATTTCGTGAATAAACAATTGTAATATTGTTGAATAACTAAATGCTCAACATTTAGCTCAAAACATTTGCAAACTTTAGAGATTCCGTGAGAAAACAACTGCCAGCTGAACCACCAAATCCCAAACTTTTTAACGTAATATTATTTTGGTTATAATTGTTCAAGAGAATGTTTCGTCTCAAAAGAATTGAGATAGTGATGAACTATCAAATGTTCAACATTTTAGCTCAACATTTTTTTTGATCAGGATGCTCCATGAGAAGATTTGCGACTTTTAGAGAAAATTTCATGGGAAAACAACTGCAATACTGATGAACCACCAAATACTCAACTTTATAGTTTAACATTATTTTGCCTATAGACCTCCAAGGGCACATTTGTGAATTTTAGAGAATTTTTCATGAACAAACGATTGAAATACTGATAAACTACCAAATGCTCAACGTTTGGCTCAAAACATTTCCAAATTTTAGAGATTTCGAGGAAAAACAACTGCCAGATGAACCATCAAATGCCCAACTTTTTAACATAACAGTTTGCCTGTGACTCTCCAAGAAGGGAATGTTTTGTGGCAAAACAATCGAGATACTGATGAACTACCAAATGTCCAACATTTTAGTTCAAAATTTTTTCGATCAGGATGCTCCATGAGAACATTTACGAATTTTAGAGAAGATCTCATGGGAAAACCACTGTAATACTGATGAACCACAGAATACCTAATTTTTTGACGTAATATTATTTTGCCAATAGACCTCCAAGAGCACTTTTTTATTATTTTGTCCAAGACCACATTTGTAAATGTTAGAGATTTTTTTGTGAATTAACAATTGAAACAGTGATGAATAACTAAACGCCCAACGTTTAGGTACAAAACATTTGCAAACTTTAGCGATTCCGTGAGAAGACAACTGGCAGCTGAGCCACCAAATCCCAAGCTTTTTAACGTAATATTATTTTGCTTATATTCAAGAAGAGAATGTTTCATCGCTAAAGAATTGAGATAGTGATGGACTACCAAATGCCCAACATTTTAGCTCAAAATTTTTTTGATCAAGATGCTCCATGAGAACATTTGCGACTTTTAGAGAAGATTTCATGAGAAAACAACTACAATACTGATGAACCACCAAATACTCAACCTTATAGCATAACATTATTTTGCCTACAGACCTCCAAGGGCACATTTGTGAATTTTAGAGAATTTTTCATGAACAAACGATTGAAATACTAATAAACTACCAAATGCTCAACGTTTGGCTCAAAACATTTCCAAATTTTAGAGATTTCGAGGAAAAACAACTGCCAGATGAACCATCAAATGCCCAACTTTTTAATATAACAGTTTGCCTGTGACTCTCCAAGAAGGGAATGTTTTGTAGCAAAACAATCTAGATACCGATGAAATACCAAATGTCTAACATTTTAGTTCAAAACTTTTTCGATCAGGATGCTCCATGAGAACATTTACGAAATTTAGAGAAGATCTTATGGGAAAACCACTGTAATACTGATGAACCACAGAATACCTAACTTTTTGACGTAATATTATTTTGCCAATAGACCTCCAAGAGCACTTTTTTTTTATCATTTTGTCCAAGACCACATTTGTAAATGTTAGAGATTTTTTCGTAAATAAACAATTGTAACACTGATGAATATCTAAATGCCTAACGTTTAGCTCAAAACATTTGCAAACTTTAGAGATTCCGTGAGAAAGCAACTGCCAGCTGAACCACCAAATCCCAAACTTTTTAAGTAATATTATTTTGCTTGTGATTGTTCAAGAGAATGTTTCGTCGCAAAAGAATTGAGATAGTGATGAACTACCAAATGTTCAATATTTTAGCTCAACATTTTTTTAATCAGGATGCTCCATGAGAACATTTATGAATTTTAATGATTTTGTTAAAAAGCGATTGCCATACGAACCACCAAATGCCCAGCATTTTAATATAACATTTTGCCTGTGACTCTACAAGAAGAGAATGTTTCGTGGCAAAACAATTGAGATATTGATGAACTACCAAATGACCAACATTTCAGCTCAACATTTTTTTGATCAGAATGCTCCATGAGAACATTTGCGAATTTTAGAGAAGATTTCATGGGAAAAAAGCTGCAGTACTGATGAACCACCAAATACTCAACTTTTTAACATAATATTATTTTGCCTTTAGACCTCCAAGGACACACTTATGAATTTTAGAGAAGTTTTCATGAACAAACAATTAAATACAATTTATGAGAATGACGGTTTTATAAAAAATTTATAAAAGTTTATAAAAATTTTTATATTTTCAGTTATCGAAAGATCACAAATCACAATTTCCAAAGTGACTGCTTCTTCATAGATTGATTTATTTTTAACGATGTTCCATGAATTGCACCATCACAAAACAATGTCTGTTTCATAAACATTTTTCGAGAAAAAATTGAAATTTCGATAAAAAATTGAAATTTCGATAAAATAGTCGAAATTTCTCTGAAAAAGTCAGAAACTGAGTTTTGGGGAAAATGGGGACATTTAGATAAAATACGGTTTTGTAAAAGAAACTAAATTTTTTGAGAAAAAATTTGAAATTTCTAGAAAAAGACGAAATTTCCCTGAAAAAGTTAACCTTTGAACAAAAAACGTCGAAATTTGAAATTTCCAGAAAAAGTAGAATTTTGAAAAGATTTATCAAATTTTGAAAGAAAGGATGAATTTTCAAAATAAATTTTTAGAGAACATCGTCGAATTTGAAAAAAACTCGAAAATTTCTAAAAAGCTACATTTTAAGAAAAATAAGTTATTTTTCAAGATTAAAATGAAATTCTTCATGGTAGACCCTTATTGACCGGAAATATTATGTTTTTTTTCAATTTATTTAACATTTTAACATTTCTTCTTTCCAAACTGGGCCGAAGAAATGTTAAATAAATTGAAAAAAAAAAAACATTAAAATGAAATGTTAAAAAAAGCTTAAATTGCGACAAGAACGTCGAAATTTGAGAAAAATAAGAAAATCTGAAAACCCGAATTTTCTGAAAGAGTCAAAATTTTGAGAGAAACTTTGAAACTTAAAGAAAGTTAAATTTTGATTAAAAAAAAGTCGAATTTTCAAAAACAAGACGAAATTTCAATCAAAATGTCAAACACGAGACGAATTCAAAAACGAGATGAAGCTAAAAGAGTAAAAAATCGAATTTTGTGAAAAATTGTACAACTTCGAAATAAAAAATAAATTTTGGAAAGAAACTCGTAATCCCGAGAAAATTGTCGAACTTAAAAAAAAACAAAATGAAACTTTCAAAGAGTTAAATTTCGACAAAAGTTAAAATTCGAGAAATATGAAGGAATTTGAAAAAATTAAATATATAAAAGACGAAATTCCCAAAAAAAATCGACATACTAAAAAAACGTCGAGATTGTTAGAGAAAGTTAAATTTTTGTAGAAAAAAACGTCGAATCCTGAAAATAAATTGAAATTTTGTGAATAAGCAAATTAAAACAACTGAAATTTAAAAAAAATTGTAGAAAAATTTTCCAGCTTTAACCAATTTTGAAAATAAACTCGAAACGTTGGGAAAATAATCGAATTTTAATAAACTCGATATTTCCCAGATTAACTTGATATTTCCCAGATTGAATGGAATTTTGAGAAAAAAAGTTCATTTTTCAGAAAAATATGAAACTTTTTTCTTTTTTTTTTACGTTTAATCCACTCTCAAAAGGTATCCCCATTATGCTTTCAAAGCACTGCGAGTAGAATGTGGAAACAAGGATAGATGGCGATGAACCGCCTTCTTAAACAAGGATAGGTTGTAATTTTTGGGGAAAATTCCTTTCGATAACAAGTTCCATAACTTGGAAGTTCTATAGAAAAAATTAAATATTTAAAAGACGAAATTCCCAAAAAAAATCGACATATTAAAAAAACGTCGAGATTTGTTAGAGAAAGTTAATTTTTTGTAAAAACAACGTCGAATCTTGAAAATAAATTGAAATTTTGAGAATAAGCAAATTAAAAGAACTGAAATTTAAAAAAATCGAATTTGTAGAAAAATTTTCCAGCTTTAAAAGAATTACCCAATTTTAAAATAAATTCGAAACGTTGGGAAAATAATAGAATTTTAATAAACTCGATATTTCCCAGATTAACTCGATATTTCCCAGATTGAATGGAATTTTGCGAAAAAAAGTTCATTTTTCAGAAAATTATGAAACTTTTTTTTTTGAGTTTAATCCACTCGTAAAAGGTATCCCCATTATGCTTTCAAAGCACTGTGAGTAGAATGCGGAAACAAGGATGGCGATGAACCGCCTTCCTAAACAAGGATAGGTTGTAATTTTTGGGGAAAAGTTCCTTTCGGTAACAAGTTCCATAACTTGGAAGTTCTATAGAAAAAAAGAGTCTCCGTAGACAGAAGTCCTCATTGTGTCCAGCTGGACCCCACAGGAATTTGCCGTCTCCGACGACGTAGACACATATGAAACTTAAAAAAAAGTTAAATTTCGAAGAACAAGAAGTATTAGAAAAATCAGAATTTGCAGAAAAATCCGAATTTTTGGAAAAGTGTCAACATTATTTCTAGCTACTTTATTGGGAAATGCTAATGAAAGTGTACATCGAATTTTATAAAATAAATAGCATCACTTTGTAGATTGTAGTCTAGACATTGTTTACCCGGGCGAAGCCGGGAAAGGTCGCTGTAAGTATGATTTTTCAGCATACAGCTGAATGTTGAAAGGTGTTTTATGACACTTTGGTCATGGTGTCACTAATCTATCTAACAAACGAATAAAAACATGAATCATCATCCTTGAAATAGCTGATAGTGGTGTTGTGTTCATTAATATATTCATTTCCTAGTCACCGTAAACAATCAGGAAATGCTTTGTAATTCATCTAGTGTTAAATGACCAGCATTTATATTAAATATTATTAAAGAAATCGAAAGTGCGTGTAATATTAAAAAACGAAAAAAAAAACGCCGTCAATCCAGTGATCCAGTGTATTTCATTTTCGCTGCATAGCAATAAAAAGTTGGTAATCGATTCTTAACGTTGACGTTTACTCTGTGTTTTCGGGTAAGATAAGCAGCTAAATATAAACAAATACATTCGTGAACGACCTTAGACCTCCTCATCTAAACTCTATAAAACCCATTTATCGCTGCTTAGTTTCAAAAGACACTTTTATCTCGATCTACGTTGCTCTCCAGCACGCCACGTTTATAGATCATTCTGGACCGTTTAGCATAAAAGACAGACACCAAGTTTATTTTAAGTAGTTCTTACATCCGTTTTGTGGAGTCATTTGCCTTCCTTGGATTTTCTCATTAAGAGTATCCCGCTCTGGAAGTCTAATAAAAACGATAATACAATTATAATTTTGGAACTATTTCAATGAGGAAGCTTCTTTTCAATTTCTTTGTCGACATCGTACAACGTACTTCTATGTAATGTATCCTATATTTATCAGAGTAAAGTAGAAATACAAATCTTGTCCCTTGAAATCAAGAAAGATTAAAAAACGACAAAGGTTGTTCTAACGCGTTTCATCTTCAGAGAGATACTCAGGGAACAAGATTTGTATTTCAATTTCTGAAAATAATCAAGGATCAGTTCGTTCCACCGAAAAAAAAAGTAAAGTAGTTAAGGTATCAAAAGGCTTGTAAAAGTTTCCCTTCGAGGTGCTTTCAAAGTTGTAAGACGAAATTCATATGTATAAACAATTCCGTTCCTTTGATGGTTTAAGAGTTTAAAATGATTGACAGCCTGACGAGATAATTAAACAAATTTTTCCTTGAAAAGAAATCGTGTATACTTTTCCGAAGTTATTTTAAGTTAATAAGATTGCTTAATGATATGGAGTCGTTTCTTTAAGCATCGGATGGTAACTATTAAAAGTGGCATATTAAAAAATTGTAATTATTATTTTTCAAAGTTGTCGAACGTAATATAAATCGATTTTTACAATTTTCCAAATTTAATAATAAATTTTATCATATTCGCTCATACTCATTCAGTTCGGTGACAAAACGTGTCTAAAGTTACTTGTATTATGAAGTTTTTACGAAGTTACAACTTCTCCGCTGTTGCTACATATGCATCTTATCTTGGCTTTGAACAGTTGAAACTTCCGATGTCGGAAAATTTCCCCCCAAGTTTGGACATTATTATTGGTAGAAATTAATAGGAAATACTTGACGTAAGTTTCGTGTAAGTGTAAGTGTAAGTTTCGATCGTCCTTGATCAAATGAGATAATAATGAAATATGTTCTACCTCATTTCAATGAATAAAAATTAAGGGAAAATTGATGGACGTTCACGAGCCGAGATTTTTTGTTCTGAACTGAGCTCTGTTAAGCTATAATTTAGTATATTTCATGTCGACTATAACACACATTCTGTTGTAGATTTTTTTAAATTAGTTTACATTTTCCTTGCCAAAAAATATAACATCAATTTCTATTTCAGTAGCGCCATTATGGCAATTAGGATAGAAGAACAGGCGGTATGACGTAAGCGGTAACATTAGCTGGCATGGGCGTCTATTCGGGGGATGAAACCTACAGCCCCCCGTATTTGGCTCATCTGCTGCACTCATTACCCCATTTGAATGTCACGCTGCACAAGGTCAATAATTCGTTCGACCCGTATTTACCCATTTATCTAGAGGTAAGTGATTTCGACGTTCATCAAATTTATTAAAACACTGGCTCGACAAACGACCGATTAAATGTTCTGTAATTAAACAGTTAAACGTGCATAAAATTGAAAATATGTACAACCGCAACCATAGACTACTTTCGGCCTTCCTTGGCCTCATCAGTATGGTACGTTGGTTGTATATGTTACCGCTAAAGTATATAATGCAGTTATTTCATAGAATACCTAGTTATTCTATAAAATAACTGATTGTGTCAGTTAAAGTGTGTAATATGTTAATAATTTGACACTTTAACTAGTTATTCTATGAAATAACTAGGTATTCTATAAATTAACTAATGAAAGACAGTTAAAGTGTAAAATAAACAATTTATCTAAAATGAAATAACTAGGTATTCTATAAATACTAAAGCACTGAATTAAACATAATTACGCATGCGTAATTATTTATTTAATTGCCGATGTGGTAAAGGGGTGAAACCTTCTTTGGACTGATTCTATAAATAAACTAATGATAGACAATTAAAATGAAAAAGAAGCAATTTATCTAATTTATGCAGCGTATAAATGGTATTTATGGAAACGTACCATAAAATCATTTGTTACAACAAGAATTACTAAAATGACACTTTGACTTACAAAGAACATTATTTCTAAAACAAAAACATTTGTTGACACACTGGGTTTTACATGAACATTTTTTAAATCCCCGACCAGTACCTAAACTTTGAGCTGTAGCAACCGAACGGAGCGATATTTCTACGTCCGGTAGTTCTTCGATTTTAATTAATTTTTGTTCGCAGACACTGAACTGAGGATCGGGAATATAATCGTTTTATGCTGCCGTTTCTGGTGTGCTTGGCGAAAAAGTATTCTCGTTGTTTTATGCTTTGGTATTTTTACCGTCCGTCAAAAATTATTTTTATTTGAATTCGAAATTAACCCCGCTACTTTCCATATTGTTAAACGAAACGTAAATGTACCTTATACTAAAAGGCGAGATATATGATATAGATTATTTTACACTTTAACGAGCTGCAGATCGTTATTCTATGAAATAACTAGTTAAACCATGAAATACAAGAGAGTTTTACACTTTAACGGACACGATCAGTTATTTCATGGAATAACTAGGTATTCTATGAAATAACGTATTTCATACTTTAACGGTAACATATACACTTCCAACTAAAAGCCGTTAGTTAGTCGTATAAGTATCCAAGAGAGTTAACCACCATTGGGTGACTTGTAACTGACTTTTAACTGTTTATTACGCAAACATTTTCGCCACATGCTAATTGAAGCATTCTTCTCTGCTGAGATAATAAACCTTGTATATACGAACGTATACAAGTTTAGTACGATGCAATTGAAATCTAATTTCATTAGAATTAATGAAAACTAGATTGCAATTGCAAAGTTCATGGGTTTCATGGCTTGTATCATGGGTTGCATCGCAACATAAATACAAACGTCCTCGGCGTGACTTTACTTTCATCTAGTGATAAGCCACCCCAGCGTTTTTAGTCAACTTTTTCTTAAAATGTCCACCCTTTTTCTAAATTTCCACTTTTTTCAAAATTTCGACTTTATTTTGGAAACTTCTACTGAGAATTCCTATCTTTAAAAATTTTTTTTAATTTTTCGACTTTTTTAAAATTCCTAATTTTTTGAAAGTTTTCACTTTTCGAATTTCCGCTTTTTTTTAATTTAGATATTTTTCAAAACTTGGACACTGAAAAAAATCTGCATTTAAAAAAAAGACCAAAAGTTTCGAAAAAAGTCAAAATCTTAAAAATTAGTGGTAATATTAAAAAATGTCGTATTTTTAAACACAATCCAAGTCGAAATTCACTAAATAGGTGAAGTTTTCGAAACATTCCAAATTTTTAAAAATAGAAATTTTCGACAAAGTTGAAATTTTTAAAATAAAGTCGAAGTGTTGCAAAACTTCGACATTTTTATGTAATTTACCCAAGTGCCTGTTTTCCTTGCACTAACACCCTATTTGAGGGTTGTTTCCTCACTTTAAATTTCGTTTTTTGTCGACTTTTTTCAAAATTTCCACCCTTTTTCTAAATTTCCACTTTTTTCAAAATTTCGACTTTATTTCGGAAACTTCTACTCTACTGAGAATTTCTATCTTTAAAAATTTGGAATGCTTCGAAAATTTCAACTTTTTTTAAAGAATTTCGACCTCGACTATGTTTAAAATGCGATGTTTTTCAAAATTTCCACCCTTTTTCTAAATTTCCACTTTTTTCAAAATTTCGACCTTATTTTGGAAACTTCCACTCTACTTAGAATTTCTATCTTTAAAAATTTGGAATGCTTCGAAAATTTCAACTTTTTTTAGAGAATTTCGACCTCGACTATGTTTAAAAATGCGATAGTTTTCAACATTTCAACTAATTTTGAAGATTTCGACTTTTTTTTGAATTTTTTGTTTTTTTAAATGCAGAATAGTCAAGACGTCGAAGTTTTGAAATGAAATCTTGTAAAAAACGAAAATTTGAAAAGTGGAAACTTTCAACAATAGGGAATTTAAAAAAAAGTCGAAAAATAAAAAAATCGTTTTTTAAATTTTCGACTTTTTTAAAATTCCTAATTTTTTGAAAGTTTTCACTTTTCAAGTTTCCGCTTTTTTTTTAATTTAGATATTTTTTAAAACTTGGACACTAAAAAAAAATCTGCATTTAAAAAAAACCAAAAGTTTCGAAAAAAGCCAAAATCTTAAAATTAGTTAAACATAATCGTAGTGGAAATTCACTAAAAAGTTGAAGTTTTCGAAACATTCCAAATTTTTAAACATAGAAATGTTCAACAAAGTTGAAATTTTTAAAATAAAGTCGAAATGTTGCAAAACTTCGACATTTTTATGTGATTTAAGTGCCTATTTTCCTTATACTAATACCCTATTTAAGGGTTGTTTCCTCCTCTAAGAAGAAAGAAAGACGATTCGTCGAATCGTCATTTCACAATATTCCTCACTGTTCACAATTTAAAGTTAACTTTCTTCCCCGATTCGCTATGCGGTATAGGTGCGATCATAATGCGAAAAAACGAATCGCTCGACGACCTCTTTGGTGCTCTTCAAAACAAAGTATATCTTTTAATTGCCCAAGTTGAATGGATAACTCGTCCAGTTTAGATTTTGCGATAGAAGAAGCAGCTACGTCGCTTTCAACAATGAAGTAAACAAACAATCTCCAAAAACCTAAGAATGCACTAAGCACAGTGAACAGAGTTTAATATCCAAGAGTTTAATCAATTTAAAATGAATTCGAATGCAGGCTCCTTTGGCTTCAATAAATTATTCATCGTTTCTACTATTTCTTTTTTTACTTTGCACTGAGAGTGTAACGCCCAAGAGACATCACACAACGAAATCGTTTTCTTTTTGTTTTATTTTATTTTTATTTTTTTTTTCAGTCTTCTTTTTTAAAGTTGTACTCGTTACTTAACGGTTCGCGCTGAGGATTCCTGTCACACAGACGGCGATATAAACATTATTTACATTTAGATTTAAACCCAGGGATGTTAAAAATAGTTTACTAACGTATTATGTCAAATATTTCATTGGAGGACGTCGCGTTTGACTTTTCAGCCGATGCATCTTCATTTGCCTCAAGTGTCAGATGTGATGAGAAACATAAATTCCTGAAACAAGTAAAAAATTTGTTTAACATTAAAGGGGAGGGTTTTTTCTACGAATTTCGGAATTGTACGACGTAAAATTAAAACTTCAAAGACATTTGACAATGAATCTAATGTTGATGAAAAACCTGGAACTTTTCAACTGTTGTTAAAGTGTTGATTATTTCTCAAGAGTTTAACCTTAAAGTGGAACTCAGAATGTTAACTAAACAGTCTTAAAGTCGAAGTTCCTTCTGAAGATCAACATCGAAAGTTTTTTGAAAAAAGTGGAAATTTTCGCAAAAGTGCAAGTTTTGGAAAAGACCTGTTTTGGGGAAACTCTGTTTTAGAAAAAGTTCAAGTTTTGGGAAAAGTCTGTTTTGAAAAGTGTCTGCACCATGCTAGAGAATAGACAATCAAAATGGCACAAAGAACAAAACAGATCAGATATTGGTATTTCCAGCCCTTACATCCTGAAATTCTTTAATATTCATAACTATTAAACTTTAGTTTGATGGAACGGACTGGTCCTTGGTTATCTTCAAAAATTGAAATACAGAACTTGTCCCCTGAAACCAAGAAAGATTAAAAAACACAGCAAAGGTTGCTCTAACGCGTTTCGACAGCCAAGCCCTCATCTTCAGAGAGAAACAGTTTTTTTCTGAAGATGACAGCTTGGCTGTCGAAATGCGTTAGAGCAACCTTTGTTGTGTTTTTTAATTTTTGTTGGTTTCAGAGGACAAGTTCTGTATTTCAATTATTAAACTTTATTAACGACAAATTTTAAAAATTACTCAAGATTTCGATAAATATTTGCTAAGACCTGACCAGGTTTCGCATTACTGCATCAAGACCACGCATTACACATCATACCAGCAATTGAAAATTGCCGGTATGACCGCCGATGATGCAGTACCGCGGTGCGGTATTAGCAAATATTTATTGAAAAATTGTGGAATTTTAAAATTTTGTTGCGTGTTTACCGTTAATAAAGTTTAATAGTTATGAAGATCAGATATTGTCTTGTTTATTTTTTATGATCAGAATAAAATACAGTTTCAGTTTTTTTGCCCCATCGTACAACTTTTCGCGTATATCATTAGGCACAATTTTTAATAGACCTAAACGCGATACATACATAATAGATAACTTGACAAGAAAAGGTATAGAATGGGCACATAATAATTTTACGTGTTTAAAATAGATGAAATGGGCCGAAATCAGTATTCTGAACAGATGTGCAGGAAGTTAACAATTGTCCCTCAACTTCTTCCTGTTTGGGCGAATAGTAGTGATAAGTTTTTCTCGGTTTATGCATACAAACACGTTATATGCTTTTTTATTTCCTCGAGTATCTTAAGAATTTCTTTTGACATTCTAGATTCTAGAATACGTGACCGGGTAGGATCTTTTACTTACCTGATCTCCCATGTGGAACATGTTTCGTCGTTTCGCCACCGCTTCGAATAAATTAAATGCGTTTCTTATCATTTTTGTCGTAGACATACCAAAACGTATTCATCGATAGGACTTATCAGAAAAAATGTATTAATAATGAATCATCAATAAATGTTGCAATTAATAATAATGTATTATGCAATTCGGTTCGTTGTTTTTAAAACTGCTTCACACTTCATAAATTAAATTCATTTTAAAACCGATAATTCTTGTTTATTGATGCAAATTCACATTTTTTTGATGTTTTTTCAAAGTTCCAGCTTTTTTATAACATAATTGCAAAGTGTTTTACAATTTTTGAAGTGAAAACTTTTTTAGACGCGTTTAGAGATTTTTGGATAGGGGGTTATCTTGTGGTTTCGCGTGACCATCATACGTCACCATTAGGCGTTACCAACATGTCCTAAAGTTAACTGTTAATATTATAGCATATTAAATGTATTTCATTATCAATAAATATTAGATTCGTTTCCACACTATATAAGCATCCACCAATCACAAATATAAAAGCGTAGGTCAGTTTGACAGCATTTATTTTAAAATATTTCCGATATTGACTTTTTTTAAAGTTTAATCTACTCGCAAAGGGTAACCCCATTATGCTTTCAAAGCATTGCGAGTAGGATGCGGAAACAAGGATAGATGGCGATGCACCGCCTTCTTAAATAAGGATAGGTTGTAATTTTTGGGGAAAATTCCTTTCGGTAACATAACTTGGAAGTTCTATAGAAAAAAGAGTCTCCGTAGACAGAAGTCCTCACTGTGTCAAGCTGGACCACACAGAAATTTGCCGTCTCCGACTGTCTTGTATGCCTCAAGAATCTTGCCCTTGGGGGGATCAAACCTATTAGTTCCTGGGAGCATCTTCCATGATAGACTTGTAGAAGAGACAAGTCATCAACCATACGCCTGTGCTCTAGTGTTTCGAGAGAATTGGTCAGATTCTCGTCATCAATTAGGCGAATCGCTATTTGAATTGAATCCGAGAGAACTAAAGTGTGTTTTGGGGCTGAACTCCAAACGTGAGAACAGTATTGGCTAGTGTTGGCCTATAACTGATTTGTTTACTATTGTGGGTTTGAACTGCGACACTATAGATTATCTAGTTTTAATTTTTCACTTCTGTCGGCAGTCCCAAAACTGCCTATTTTTTTTATTTTGTTTGCCATGCCATATTCGAATAGTTACATACAGGCGAAAATTCTTGATAGGCATTCGTCCCCGGCGTAAGAATATCCCCCACCTTTTAAGAGAGCTAATGTCTAGAATTTTGTTTAACATTTGGGCGCATTACTTTTAGAATGAAAAAGGGAATTGATATATTATCCCCCCGTTCCCCAAAAACTATTTTTCAAAACTTTTTCATAAGATCATTGTGTAGAAGTGTTAAATGATAAAGCAAGTCATCAACTACGAGTACGAACTTTCATTTATAATATAAAATCTGTTGGGGATGAACTGAATAAATAAATTTTTAAACCTAATACATTGTAAACGTTATGTCAGTTAAGTGTACCTTGAAGATCGCGACAAACAATTCTTATTAAATCAGTAGTCTCTAATGGTTCTGAACAAGCTCCATGACAAATTCTTACATGACAGAATAGGCACTCCTCGGACATTCCTGTTTTATCCAGACGAGTATAGTGTATTTACATCGACTTCCATTAATCTTTTAGAGCTGCGTTTATATTCGACTTAAGACGCCAAATAAAACAAATTGGGGTGAAATATGTTTACACGGCTTTTATGACGTTCCACTCTGAATTATATTTTAAGCTTAAACCGTGCGATTGAAACGGTCCCTCAAAACTATGGCCTCTAGTGCAATGTTTAGATGAGTTGATGTAGTGTAATATGTTTGCAGTTGCATCCTTTCAGCTTATGCATTTATCGATCCTGTTTGTCCTGAGTAATTTATAACGCAGAATTAGGTTAAAACACTCATTAAGCGGGATCTAAGTAGATAAAAAAGGAAGCATTTTTGCAGGCTTGGTAAAATATGATTCAGGTCGATAAATTGAAATCCAGTTTAGATATTACTAGATAAAATTCCTGATTTCCATATAAAATTCCCGGATGCGCAAAGTTTAAAAAAGGAAAATGAGTACAGAAGACCGGCGAATTGCCACTTAAAAAATATATTGTAACGCAATGTAAATAGATGGAATAGAATTTAGAATGGAATTGTAGAATTTAGTAAATACAAAAAGTTTCTAGAAGGATCTGATAAGGGGAAAGCGGCCGCGATAACGAAACAAACGGCAGATAAGCGTTCCGGAAATTTCGGCAAACGATAAGCCGTATCTGCTGAAAAGTTCTAGAAGCCGGGAGCCAAAACTTATAAAAGGCGGTCAGCTTTCCCTCAAGTCAGTTAGTTAAAGTCGGTGTAGTTAAGTAGTGAGTTAGCAATCAATAAGTGAGTTAATTGTTCAGTTGTAGTGATCCGAGTTAAGTTTAATAATAAAGTGGGTCTTATTCAATTCACGTGTTAATCAATTCGAACCGATAAGCCCGTAACAATATATCCAAAGGAAAAAAAGAATTTGGATCTCTCCATCCAATTATTATGTATTTAGATATAAATAAAGTCAATCAAGAATGTTTATATTTTCTCTGTATCTTCTTTGCGAAGCAGTATTATTTTCATTCATTGGCTTTTTCTTCATCAGTTAACAGAACGTGACTGAAAATCTAGAATTGTGGAAGGAGTAACTAGCGAAGAAAAAACCAATAAATCATGAATGAAAAAAATGTTTATTTTAACTAACTGAGTAATTCAATTTTTTTTTGGGTTACCACCCATGAAAGCGCACGAAGTTTTTTATGTGAGTTACGTTTTAAAAAAATACCTAGCGTCCATTTTTTTGTCAACAAAATAAATACTTCTTATAGTATCGTTGTTGAAACAATTGTTAAGTGTAGCTTTACATTTTTTCAATGTTAAAAAAATACCTGTGTGTCTAATTTAATATTATTTATGATGCTCTCTATTATATGAAATATTAAACCTTTTTAAATTTTGGTTTTGCTTGTTGCTTTTTATATAATTATCCTGTTAATTGAAGTCTTTTTACAGAGCCTTGGGATTCTAGGCTCCATTCCAGCAGCATGTTTAATATTGACGCTGTTCCTCCTCCTCATCTACCTTCTCACAAGATGTTGCGACCGCAAGCCTCGACCTTCCCGGTCAATATCTGTTCTAAAGGTCACGTTGGCCATCGTATCGGTGCTTTGTTGTGCTGCAGTAGGATTAGGGCTTTACGGAAACGACGATTTACACAACGGCTTTTCCCAGCTTCTCCAACAGGGCAGACAAGTTGACATTATCGTCAGTAAAATACGAAACCAGACAGAAGTGATGGAAAGACAACTGAGGTAAATAACGAAAGCTGGCTCTGTTTAGAGCCAGTGCTCGTGTATTTTATAAAAAAAAAAATTATTTCGTATAATAGCTAGAAAACAATCTCGAGCTTGATTTATCGATTTAATTTCGATATAAACTTCAACTGAGTGAATCAGCAATCATGATTAACCCAAAATATTTTTTTTCCAATTTTATTCATGCTAATTGAGATCAGCATCATCTAAACTGAAGAATTAAAATTATGTACTTTTTTCACTTATTAGTATCATACAACACCTCGAGAGAAGTAAATCATCTTTGAAACAACTTCTGAAGCCTAGCAATGAAATTGACATTTCATTTTAGGATATATGAGGCGTTTAGTGCAAAAGTGACCTAATCAACATACTTGGACATTTCCTGATTTTCAATTTATTTTTCTCAGAACATTGGTATGTGACGAGGCGTTAAATACCGCAACGCATTCCAAAAAGTTATTGGTTAAAATTGGTCACGTGATTTGTGAATTTTCATTTATTGGATTCATAAGATGACAAGCGCGCGATTTTTAAAACATGATATTTGCGTCTTACATCGACTTTACAATAATTCCTACTAGTCTAATTGAATTCTAATCCACAAGCATGTTCGTTGTTATAGCGAATAAAAATATGGACGAGGGCTTATTTGATGCAGAATAGCGTGGAAAAAAAGTTTAAACCTTTACATGAACAATCGCATAAGTTATTAACAAATAAAAATTTGAAAAAAATCAGATTTAGTTTTTCGCGAATAGCTCCAAAATTATTAACGTTTGAGAAATTTGAAAAAATATTTTTAAGAAGAAAAATGTTCAATAAAAAAAAAGTTTTATCTCCCGAAACTTTTATCTCTATTATTAAAATTTTTGTTGTTGTTTTGTTGTTGAAAAATAGTGCCATCTAGTCTCGAACGCTACTTCGTGCGACTGAATATTGGTCATTTTTTACATAATTGAATATTGATTTACAAATTTGAAAAAATTACGGAGGTATTTAGTCGCTCAAAAAGAATTTAAAAAAATCTGACAGATATAAAAATGTTTTTATTGATTAATCATAAAAAAAATAAATAACACTTTTGATAAAAAAATATTATAAGTCTCATTTTTGAATATCTACACTACAAGACTTGAAAAAAATTTATTTACTTTTTTTGAAGTAAAAATTACAAGAGGGTAGAAAGAACATCAATTCGAAAAAAAATTATCACGGAATGTTGACTTTTTGTCCTCTAAATTCCGAAATTTCGAAAAAAAAGTCGAAATTTCTAGAAAAAAATAAAAATTTCAATTTTTAAATCGAAATTGAACGAAATGTTACAAAGACGTAGAAAGGACATTGATTAAAAAAATGTTATATTTAGAAACTTCGATTTTATTTCTCAAACTTGTATTTCAAGTTTTGACTTTTCTCAAATTTCGACTTTTCTCGAAATTTCGACTTCTCGCAAATCTCGATTTTTTCTCGAAATTTCGACTTCTCGCAAATCTCGATTTTTTTCTCGAAATTTCTACTTTTTTTTCTTGAAATTTCGACTTTTTTCTCGAAATCTCAACTTTCTTCTCAAATTTCGAATTTTTCTCATAATTTCGACGTTTTCCTGAAATTTTTACTTATTTCTCGAAATTTTGACCTTAATATCGAAATTTCGACATTTTTCTCTAAATTTCGATTTTTTTTCTGGAAATTTCGACTTTTTTCTGAAAATTTGAACTTTTTCGAAATGTTACAAAGGCGTAGAAAGAAAATCGATTTAAAAAATAAATTTTATTTTTAGAAATTTCGACTTTTTTTCTTAAATTTCGATTTTAACCTCGAAATGTCGACTTTTTTTCTCGAAATTTCGACTTTTTTCTCAAATTTAGATTTTTTTCTCCAAATGTCGACCTTTTTCTCGAAATTTCGTTTTTTTTCTCTCAAATTTCGACTTTTTTCTTGAAATTTTGACCTTAATATCGACATTTGGACATTTTTTTCGAAATTTCGACTTTCAGCTCAAAATTTCAATTTTTTTCTCGAAATTTCGACTTTTCTCGCAAATTTCGATTTTTTTCTCGAAATTTCGACTTTTTTTTTTTGAAATTTCGACTTTTTCTCGAAATCTCGAATTTTTTCTCAAAATTTCGACGTTTTCCTGAAATTTTGACTTATTTCTCGAAATTTTGACCTTAATATCGAAATTTCAACATTTTTCTCTAAATTTCGACTTTAAACCCAAAATTTCGACTTTTTTTCTCAACTTTTCCAATTTTTTCTTAAATTTCGACTTTTTTCTGGAAATTTTGACTTTTGACTAACTTTTTCGAAATGTTACAAAGGCGCAGAAATGACATCGATTAAAAAAAACGTTAATTTTTAGAAATTTCGACTTTTATTCT
Organism: Dastarcus helophoroides; assembly: GCA_028583605.1. Taxonomy (NCBI): domain Eukaryota; kingdom Metazoa; phylum Arthropoda; class Insecta; order Coleoptera; family Bothrideridae; genus Dastarcus; species Dastarcus helophoroides. The sequence continues at coordinate 767,858 of CM053328.1, read as the reverse complement.
CGAAATTTCGGTTTTAAGCTCGAAATTTCGACTTTTTTCTCGAAATTTTGACCTTTTTTCTCGAAATTTCGTACCTTTTATTTCTCAAAATTTCGACCTTTATTTCTCAAAATTTTGACTTTTTCTCGAAATTTCGACTTTTTCTCGAAATTTCGACTTTTTTCTCGAAATTTTAAATTTTTTCTCAAATTTCGATTTTTTCTCGAAATTTCGACCTTCTCGAAATTTCGTTTTTTTTCTCAAATTTTAACTTTTTTCTTGAAATTTTGACCTTAATATTAACATTTTGATAATTTTCTCAAAATTTTGACTTTAAACTCAAACTTTCGACTTTTCTAGCAAATTTCGATTTTTTTCTTGAAATTTCGACTTTTTTTTATCGAAATTTCGACTTTTTTCTAGAAATCTCGACTCTTTTTCTCAAATTCCGACTTTTTTCTCGAAATATTTCAAAATTCCGACTTTTGTCTCGAAATTTTGACGTTTTTCTCAAATTTCGACTTTTTTTCTCGAAATTTTGCCCTTGATATCGAAATTTCGAATTTTTTTTTCGAAATTTCGACTTTAAATTCAAAATTTCGAGTTTTTTTCTCAAAATCTCGACTTTTTTTTTCTAATTTTCGACTTTTTTCTTCAAATTTCAACTTTTTCGAAATGTTACAAAGGCATAGAAAGGACATCGATTAAAAAAAAATGTTATTTTTAGAAATTTCGACTTTTTTCTCGAAATGTTGACGTTTTTCTCAAATTTAGACTTTTCTCGACATTTTGCCCTTAATATCGAAATTTCGACATTTTTTTTCGAAATTTCGACTTTAAATTCAAAATTTCGAGTTTTTTCTCAAAATCTCGACTTTTTTCTTAATTTTCGACTTTTTTCTTCAAATTTCAACTTTTTCGACATGTTACAAAGGCATAGGAAGGACATCGATTTAAAAAAAAATGTTATTTTTAGAAATTTCGACTTTTTTTTCAAATTTTTATTTCAGGCTCGAAATTTCGACTTTTTTCTCGAAATTTTGACTTTTTTTCAAATTTCGACTTTTTTCTCTCAAAATTTCGTCCTTTTTCTTCAAATTTCGACCTTTTTCGCGAAATTTTGTATTTTTTTCTCCAATTTCTACTTCTTTCTTGAAATTTTGACCTTAATATCGAAATTTCGACATTTTTCTGGAAATTTCGACTTTAAAGTGAAAGTTTCGACTTTTTTTTTTCGAAATTTCGACTTTTTTTTTCGAAGTTTCGACTTTCTTCGAAATCTCGATTTTTTTATCAAATTTCGACTTTTTTCTCGAAATTTCGACGTCTCTCTCAAATGTTGACTTTTTTCTCGAAATTTCGACCTTAATCTGAAAAGTTCGTCTTTTTTCTCGAAATTTCGTTTTCTTTTTCTCAATTTTCGACCTTTTTCTCAAATACCGATTTTTTTTCTCGAAATTTTGACCTTAATATCGAAATTTCGACATTTTTCTGGAAATTTCGACTTTAAAGTGAAAGTTTCGACTTTTTTTTTTCGAAATTTCGACTTTTTTTTTCGAAGTTTCGACTTTCTTCGAAATCTCGATTTTTTTTATCAAATTTCGACTTTTTTCTCGAAATTTCGACGTTTCTCTCAAATGTTGACTTTTTTCTCGAAGTTTCGACCTTAATCTGAAAAGTTCGTCTTTTTTCTCGAAATTTCGTTTTCTTCTTCTCAATTTTCAACCTTTTTTTCAAATACGGATTTTTTTTCTCGAAATTTTGACCTTAATATCGAAATTTCGACATTTTTCTGGAAATTTCGACTTTAAAGTGAAAGTTTCGACTTTTTTTTTTCGAAATTTCGACTTTTTTTTCGAAGTTTCGACTTTCTTCGAAATCTCGATTTTTTTTATCAAATTTCGACTTTTTTCTCGAAATTTCGACGTTTCTCTCAAATGTTGACTTTTTTCTCGAAGTTTCGACCTTAATCTGAAAAGTTCGTCTTTTTTCTCGAAATTTCGTTTTCTTCTTCTCAATTTTCAACCTTTTTTTCAAATACGGATTTTTTTTCTCGAAATTTTGACCTTAATATCGAAATTTCGACATTTTTCTGGAAATTTCGACTTTAAAGTGAAAGTTTCGACTTTTTTTTTTCGAAATTTCGACTTTTTTTTTCGAAGTTTCGACTTTCTTCGAAATCTCGATTTTTTTTTATCAAATTTCGACTTTTTTCTCGAAATTTCGACGTCTCTCTCAAATGTTGACTTTTTTCTCGAAATTTCGACCTTAATCTGAAAAGTTCGTCTTTTTTCTCGAAATTTCGTTTTCTTTTTCTCAATTTTCGACCTTTTTCTCAAATACCGATTTTTTTTCTCGAAATTTTGACCTTAATATCGAAATTTTGACATTTTTCTCGAAATTTCGACTAAACTGAATTATCTACAAATTTCAACCTTTTTCTCAAATTTCGACATTTTTTTTCTTGGAATTGCGACTTAAGTTTTTCTCAAATTTCGATTCTTTTTTTCGAAATTTCGACTTTTTTCTCAAATTCCGACTTTTTTCTCGAAATTTTGATCTTAATCACGGAATTTCGATTTAAAACTCGAAATTTCGACTTTTTTCTTCGAAATTTCAATTAAATTAATCTTGAAATTTCTAAAAAAAATACCAAAATTTGCTGATTAAAAATAGCAATTATTGAACGCACCCTACTACCAACTGTCAAGATTGGGAAAGAGGAATGGTGGGACGTAACTGTCATCTGCCTAATTTAACCATAGAGAAATTTCGAGAAAAAATTCGATATCAAAGTCGAAAATCCAAGATTAAAGTCGAAATTTCGACATTAATCTCAAAATTTTAGGAAAAAAGTAGAAATTTCAAGAAAAAAGCCGAATTTTCGAGAAAAAGGTCGAAATTTTGAGTATAAAGACGAAATTTCGAGCTTAAAGCCGAAATTTCGAATTTAAATCCGAAATTTCAAGATTAAAGTCGAAATTTCGAGAAAAAAGTCGAAATCTTTAATAATATTTTTTTTAAATCAATGTCCTTTTTACGCTTTTGTAAAATGTTGAAATTTCTAAATATAATATTTTTTAATCAATGCCTTTCTACGCTTTTGTAAAATGTCGACTTTGAACTCGAAATTTCGACTTTTCTCCAAAATTCTACTTTAACCTTGAAATGTCAAGAAAAAAGTCGAACTAAACGTACCCTAGTGGTGTCAATATTAAATTGTAAAAGGGTTGGTGCTTATAATAAAGCCTTATATTCTAAGGGTTGGTGGGGCTTAACTCTACTGCTGCCTAACCTAACCATAGAATAAGAAATTTCGACTTATCTCGAAATTTCGTGAAAAAAAGTTGGTTTCCAGATTAAAGCCGACATTTCGACTTTATTTATGAAATTTCCTTAAAAAAAGTCGAAATTTAGAGAATAAAGTAGAGATTTCCACTTTAGTCTCGTAATTTCCAGTTTAAACTTCATATTTCTAAATATATTTTAATAAATGAATGCCCCTTCTACATCTTTGTAAAAAAAAACAAAAATGCATAAATAAAAAACAAAGCAGAAAACAAATATGTATCGGATTTTTCTAATTAGGAATAAATAATTAAAATATAAATATTAGTGTTTAAAATCTAAGAAAAAACTTTCAAAATTAAACTACGCCTATTCGTCATTATCATTCAATTTTTTTTAATTAGAAATGTCTAAAAATTTCACCCACAAGGCAATTAATCGGAAATCGATCTTTCAGCACCCAATTTTATCGGGAATCGATACTTTTGCTCAGGATTCGAATCGATCCAAAAATCGATTATTCTAAAAAGAAATCAACATCCCTAAGGTGAAGGTATACGGGTCTTAAGAAACCCGCGCTTTTATGACATCCATTCAGCCTATAGAAATTCAGCAGATCACGTGATGGATTGTAACCAATAAACTTTTGGAATGCGTCCAGGTATTTAAAGCCTCGTGTGAGTGCAAGCGTTTATGGTATAAGACAAACTCAGGTTCAATACTGTAACGAAATGTAAATTGTAGAATTTAGTACATAAGAAAAGTTTCTAGAAGGATCTGATAAGGGGAAAGCGGCCGCGATAACGAAGCAAACGGCAGATAATTGTTCCAGAAATTTCGGCAAACGATAAGCCTTATTTGCCAAAAACTTCTAGAACCTGGGGGCCAAAACTATATAAGGCGGTCAGCTTTCCCCCGAATCAGTCAGAAGCCAGTGTAGTTAGTGAGTTGGAAGTCAGTAAGTGAGTTAATTATTCAGTTGTAGTGTTCAGAGTTAAGTTTGGTAATAAAGTGGGTATTATTCAATTCACGAGTTAATCAATTCGAACCGATAAAGCCCGTAACAATACTTTTACTACTTAACAGATGGCAGCAGTACTTTCAGTGTATATCCATGGATTCACTTGGGCTGCTTTTGCACAAAGCGCCTTATATGTGAACACATACTTGCAGCTTTTAGTAGTGTTTTTCTTTTCATAAAGAGGTTGCTTATGCTTAAAAAAACAGTTAATATTAAGCACTTTGATCCTACGTCATTGTGATTGAAGTTTCGTAATAGAAAATCTAATGGTTGAACACAGCCATGAGGCTTGTTTCATATGCCACAGTTCTTACAGTCGTTTGATAAAACGATCGTTGGTGTTTAGGCAGTTAAATTGCTAAACATAGTATAAGATTAATCTGTCGAGATGCTTCATTTCATGAAAATTGAAAGAGCCCGAAAGTTATCTTCCTTTCCTCATATAGGATTTGTTAATTTATTATTTGCACAACAGTAATCAAAATATTCTCTGTATGGTCTTTGCGAAATTTCCTTAATTCCATTCCTATTGAGTGGCATTTTGTTCGCCAGTTGCGTCTTCCAATAAAATAATGCAAAGAAAATGCCACTCAATATGAATGGAATTAAGGAAATTTTGCAAAGATCATGCAGAGAATATTTTAGTTACTGTTGTGCAAATAATAAATTAACAAATCCGATATGAGGTGAGGAAGATTACTTTCAAGAAGTAACTCGAATGTCTCATGTTGCATAATTTTACAGATTTTCCGTCAACTCCCAACTGGTGGCCATTCACGATATTTTCGACGAGCCCGTTTCCAACATGACTCTTTACAAACAAGCAAAGGTCTTCCTCCAGCAAGCGATGAATAACAACACGGACGCCGCCGAAGCGGTCGCCAGCATCCGCCAACCTCTCCTTTGGTTAGATCTCTCCAAACCCATCAATTTGGGCGAGAAGATCGAACAGATTCGGTGGCCCTTTACCATGGCGGTACTCAGCGTTTTGTTGGTACTCTGCGTCGTGCTACTTGTCGGTGTGGCCAGGCACAATAGGTGCGCGTTGATCGCGTTTTCCGTATGTGGGCTGCTGGCCATTATCGCGTCTTATATGATGGCTAGTATCTATATCGCGTCTAGTGTAGCGTTAGGTGAGTAATATTGACCACTCGAGGGCACCTTAATAACAAAACGGAGATAAAGTGTATTCAAAAAGTTACGAAAATTTTCTTCTCTTCGTAATGAAAGCTTCTCTGGAACGTAAAAACTTGAAGAAAAAAAAGATGGGTTATGTAATGGATTTTCGGTCGTAGATACCTCGGACGTGATTTAGTAAATATAGTAGATATGGAATAATTTTGTAGAATTAAAGAGATTGATTTTGTGTATTGTAATATATTAATAGTTTTAAAATATGGTTATAATAAACTTGCTTCTAACAAAGGTTTGACTAGACTGACTATTTTAAGTACAATACATATACACATCAGGAAAGTCAAACACTGTTCATAGGGAGAATGTTAATAAGAGATTTAACATTGAGAGCTAATAGTGGGACAGATGGGCGGCGCCTTGTATTCTCCTACACCGGTGTAAACAATTCAACGCAGAGCGCAGCGATCAGTGCTGGTGGAGATTTCAGTATTACATCGTAGCTTCTAACGTGTTTTGTAACGGGATTACTACTGGCAGGCAACAATTTGGGTACCACATGCTGCTTGTTCTTTTAGTCCATTGTTTTAATCAACGTTTGGGGCAACATAAAACTAATATTCTTTGATAACCAAAATAAAACTAATATTCTTTTGATAACCAAAATAAATAAACGAAATTTCCTAAACAAAATAAATAATAACTCTAATGAAGAATGTAACATAATAACTCTTTAAATATTACAATATAAGGAGTTTAAATAGGCCGCCGGACTGTGCTAAACAATATTCCAGTCTGTTGAAAACTCTCAACGAGTTTTTTCTAACATTTAAACTGGAAGACACGAGCATGCTGCGTCAAAGTAGGGAAATACGTTCAGTGGCCGTAGAAAACTATGGAAGGGACAATTCTTAGCGTTTTACATAGACAACGAAAAATTTTCCTTATCTGTATGTTACACCCTGATCTTTTTTTGCGACGGATTTTCCGCCTATTCTTTAGTTACATTTTACAAGTGGCAGAAACGTCCTACACTCAATAGCAATAAGTAATTTAAATGAAACAGATGTAAAAACTTCGGTAGCCAAAAAGATCTGGACCCAAGTGGGTAGGTACATTACATACCTGTCGCCCTCCTCAGTCGATACAGTGAAGAGAAAATGTATATTCAGCCGGCAGGATTTTTTTCAAAAAATTTTCGTTTTTCTATCAAAATTCTTTTTTTAAAATTTTTTTGAATTTTATCTTTTTTTTGAACTTTTAACTACGTGATATTTAAATTTAAATATCACGTAGTCGCACTTCAAAAATTGTTTAGAAAATTGTCAACAAACCATAAAAACAATAAAATAAATATTTCCAAACTGGGCCGAAGAAATGTTAAATAAATTGAAAAAAACATAATATTTCCGGTCAATAAGGGTCTACCATGAAGAGTATTAGTTTTGAGTTAAATTTTCGAGAAAGATTAAAACTTCAAAATCCGACGTTGAAGAGGTATTCATGTGAGCAATGTTTTTTGCAGGTGATTTATGTACAGCCCCGGAGAAATTCCTCGAAAAACAAGTAAACTCGGAACTCTCGAGAGAAATCCTCCGTTACTACACGAGTTGCGAAAGGGGGCGCGCCAACCCGTTCACGCAACGTTTGCGAGAAGCCAAAGCCACCTTGGACAACGTAAGGTCCAATCTGAACTCGCTGAAACAACCGGCCATGTATCTCTTCCCGAAACGCAGCCTCGACACAAAATTTAGTTCGTTGAAAAACGAAATCAATTTCGCCGACATGCCGGTGACCACTTTAACAGCTTTGGTGGATTGCAGAACGTTACACACACATTACGTTAGAGGTGCCAAGGCGTTGTGTAACGTCGGGCTGCTCGGCTTGGCCATGATGCTGGGTTCTGCAGTTTTGGCCGGGTTTTTGCTCACTGTACTCGTTTGGGTCGATTCTCACACCTGGATTTACATCAGAAAGAAGTATGTGTATGTGTGTGTGTTTTTTTTAAATTTAAGTGGTTCTAAATATAAACAATTTAGTAATAAATATATTTTTTTACAGGAAAGATTATCATCAAGTTAATGAGACGGATGCATATGTGCCCCACGGTCAAGGCAGTCAAACAGTTGCGGCGCGCACTCTCCAAAGGAGCCAAGGGTCGTTTTACCCTCCCGATACTCCTCCCCCAAGCTACACATCTGTTTTGATGCATAATAGGGCGCATGCCTCTGCCCCTCCCCCGCATGAAGCTGACCTTTTACTGTATTATTCTTATTTTGTTTTCTTTTACTTTTATAAATCGTCGCTTTGGTGGTGAACTATTCTAACCCACATAAACAAAAAGTTGAACTAGGGCGCTTTAACAAAGTTTGTCATCAAAATAATCATGCTTTTTTCAAAAATTGAAATACTAACCTTGTCCTTGATTTGTATTTCAATTTTTGTAAGATAACCGAGAACCAGCCCGTTCCACCAAAATTATGCCTTCATGTTTTTTTCTCTAAAACTGTAAGCAGAAGACAAAACAACAATTTTTCTATTTTTATTTAAGGAATACGCTTTTTAATTGGGTGTTTTTATTTTAGGCTTATAATATTATTTTATGGTTTATAAGGCTTAGCTCAATTTACTACAATAAATAATAACACTTGGGCTACGTTCTTAAGCAAATTTTGTGCTAAAAGGACTTGTAAAAGGTTTTAGGTACTTTTAAAAATCAAACTTTATGCTTTTTAGTATTCGTTAACAGTCTTAACTCAATTTTTCACTTTTTGTGGGTTTACAACTGTTTACCACTAATGCGACGAAATATGGTATCTGCATTTAATATTAACATTAAAATTTAGAAATAGATAACATAAATGCAGATATTTATTATCAGTATTAAGTTTCAACACAGTTATGAATACTTCAAAATGTTTATTATTTGTAAGGTTTAATAAAAAAACGTTTTAGGGGTTAATTGTATGGGACTATCACAACAAATATAAATACATAAATTAGCCCAATAAGATTTCAACAACATTTTACAAACCGTTCGACTTTTCTCAAAGTTACAATTAATATTTGGCTACCTTGCTTTTTCACTGCCACTCTCCTTTGCTCCGTAGCTTTAATCTCTTTCTTCCCCAAGGGACGTTTCTCTTTTGATGTCAACCTTTGAATCTAAAAATCTAATTTTTAAAAATTGTAAAAATCTAATTTTTAAAAATTGTAAAAATCTAATTTTTAAAAAAGACAAAATTTTGAAAATAAATAAAAATTTTGAGAAAAACCAAAATTCCTAAAAAAGAGGTACAAATTTGCAGTCAGAATTTAAGGAGGAAAAATCCAAAATTTGAGTGTCAATTTTGTGGTTCAATTTTCAGAAAAGTCGAATGTAAAAAAAAGCCGGAATATTTGAAATTTTCAAAAACCGATCCAAGAGAGTATTTTTATTTTATTTTATTTTTGTCAAAAAAAGTATGTCTAAATAACTGGAATTTTTCAAAAAAAATTCAAGTTTTCAACAAAATCGAATTTTTCTAAAATTATTTCAAATTACATAAAAAGATCAAAATTTTGAGAAAAAACCTTCAAAAAGTACAAATTCTTACTCAGATTTTAAAGAAAACACCGAAATTTAAAAAAGATATCAATTTTACTGTCTAAATTTTGAAAGAAGGCGAATTACTCAAAGAAAGTCTCAATTTTCTAAATTTTTCTAAAATTATTTCAAATTAGATAAAAAGATCAAAATTTTGAAAAAAAAAACCTTCAAAAAGTACAAATTCTTATTCAGATTTTAGAGAAAACACCGAAATTTAAAAAAGATATCAATTTTACTGTCTAAATTTTGAAAGAAGGCGAATTACTCGAAGAAAGTCTCAATTTTCAAAATATTTGAAATGTTCAAAAAAAAAACAGACAAAAAAAGTATATTCGCATCCTTTTTTACGTTGACATTTTAGAAAGTCGAATTTTTAGCAAAAAAGGTCAAATTTCAACGAAAGTCTCATTTTTTAAAAAAAGTGGAAATTTACGAAAAAAGTCGAAACAGAAGAAATCGAAAAGTCAAAAAAGGTCCAAATTTTCAATCAGAATGTTAAATTTGTTTCTTTCACTTATAATTTAAACACTTTTTAATAATTTTGAATTTATTTTCTAAAAATTTGAAGATTTTTCCTCATAAATAAAAGTAAAAATGCCAATTTTGAATTATGTACTTTGAACAAACACGTTTGAATCCTGTAATTTGAACAAACAATGAAATTTAAAAAAAATCAAACTATCTTCTATGTTGCCCAAAATTTCTAGTACAAAAATCTAAGTTTTTTTTTAAATAGAATCGATCTTTTAAAACATTAGACATATTTCTCAAAATTCTCATTGCTATTTTTATATTTTTTTAATTGTCATTTAAATTTAAACTTCAACCAAATCGCAATTTTTAAAAAAAGTCGGGATTTAGCTCAAAATTTTGAAAACAGCCTCGACTTTCGAATTTTTCCTCGAATTTTCCACTTAGATTGGAATTTTGCCCAAAGTTAAATTTTCAAACAAATTAGAAATTTTGAGATTAAAAATTTAAAACAAAAAGGCAACTTAAAAGTATTTTAAATTTTGACTAAAAATATTGTTAATACGCAAGAGTCTTGCCCTGTTAGGGGGGAGTTATGAGTTAATTTTTCCCTCTTTCAAGAAGTCAAACTTTTTTTTCTGTTTTTACTAAGACTTTTGAATATGTGATTAAAATTAATGACATGATGTCTAAGAAACCTTGCATTTATGTGAAAAACCAGCGATTAAGGAAGTTAATAAGTGTGATGAAACGCTTTTTTTGTGCTAGATTCCGTTCTAGTTTAAATATTATCGAATATTAGTTGCTAAAATAACAGGATTGAAAATAACCCGTTCATAACCTGTGTATGCCCAATATATTTTAAATAAATAATGATTGAAAGCACTAGATAACATTGTGATTTTTCAATGTAGATAAATAGTTGCAAATGTTATCTTTAAATCCTGTTAATTATGCTTGCCAATAAAGCTAGAATGTATGCTGACCAATTAGAAAATGTTCTAAACTAAATTTAATTAACCCCGTTCGAACTGTTATAAGCAACACAGCTTCTTACGTTATAGAGATGGATGCGACATGCGCAGCGCTGAGATGCACCGTGGGGCATCCCACATGTCACATTTACGAGGTCACACCCTCGGAAGACTGCCATCACACCATCACCAAGATCCCCTTCTATCAGGACCCAACAACGGCAAGTACGCTACTCTAAGCAAACAATGCAAAACGCTAGAGAGCTCAGACTTTTACTGAGACAGGTAAATACATCTTCACTTCTTTCCCCGATGTATTAATATCAAATTTTTAGGGCTGCCTGCAAGGAATTCCCAAACTTCAAAGGTTTTAGATTTGACCAACAGCGTCAACAAGAACAACAGTCTACAGCTCAACAACCCAAGGAACCGAGAACCGCCAACATTCAGAAATTCAGCACGTTAGGCCGTCGGCCCCTTCCTCAAACGCCCGACGAGAAAGCTAGGAAACAACCGCCCGTTCCTAAGGTGCCGATGCCTGCCACGATTTCTCAAAACGTGGAGACGCCTCTCACAAACTTCCGCAGTTTGCAAAGAGGGGCGTGGCAGGATATCCCTAGCACTTTTCAGCCTGGCATGCAGTTCAGATCGTTGCAAAGGGGCATGAGCGCTCAACCGGCCTCCTGTTCGCAATTTCGATCTGTAAAAATTCAGGATCAGGCGCATCACGAGGGTTCTTATGGGAATAATGAGGATAGACAATTGTACGCTGTTACCGAATTGTAATTTTATTATTTTCCTGTTTGGGAAATGCAGGCAGTTGAACCAAAAAATAGACTGGTGGAATATTTTTTTATTTTTTAAGATTTGTATTTTGGAAATTTTACAATTTATTTATGATCTCATGTTACATTACCAATTATACATGCACAATATTTCCAAATTTCCGATAATAACAAGTTTTGTCGATGACTTTTAACATGTGATAATAATACAGGTAAGTTTTACTGTTAAACTTTTCTAATCCCAACTTTTGCATCCATTTTTTAAAAGAAGCGATTTTGCTTTTCTATTGTACACTATTGGAATGACATTTATATCGTTCCAATAGCTATTTAGAGCTAAGATTCACTAATGCATGGTTTCCCAAGCTTTGTTCTGCGAAACTGATATATCGCCGTAAAGTAATAGGCATTCCAAAAACCCGGAATCGTTTTGTATCCCACAACGACCCACGAAAGTCGTAAATAAAATGTCATTCTTGAAATATCACTGCTTTTTTAATAACATTTTGGATTGAAAAATTTTTTTCTCAAACTTATTTCGTTACATTTTTAACTTGGGATATATTTTTCGAATTTAATCCCTAAAGCGAAAAGCTCAACTTTAAGAAAAAAATACATTTTAAAAGTTCCCAGTTTCTGAAATAAAAATTTCGAAAATGAAATTTATTCTATAATTTTCAGTTTAATTTTTTAATTTCCACTTTTAATTTACCATTTTAGTTTTTTTTCTTTAGATCACGCCATTTTTGGAGATCACACCCAAAATTTCAAAATCCAGATCGAAATTAATATTTCTGGAAAAATTCGAACAAAAATTTCAGAATCTGTAAAAAATTTGTGGAATTTTCTAACTTAAGAGTTCAAAAGAGTTGAGAAAAAAAGTCGAAACTTTAAGAAAAACTTGTGATATCATTTTTTTTTGCTAAAATTTGGATATTTTTCTCAAACATCTGAAATTAATGTGAACCATTTTAGGTCTTAAAGTTGAAAGAGTAAAGATGAAGTTCGAAAGTTTAGAGAAAGTGGTATTTTTTAAAATTTCTAAAATTAATAAAAAATATCATTTCCTCAAGATTGACTTTTCTAAAAGGTTGAAATGTATTAGAATAATTGACGAAAAGTCAAGGAAACGATCGAATTTTTGAGAACACTGAAACTACTGGAAAAAGTAGAAATTTAATAAAAAATACAATAGGAAAAGAAATTACATTTTAATGCTCTAAATTGTAACGCTTTTTAAAAATTTGAAACGTGCGAACGATTTTCATGTATAAGGGTCGAAATTTCGCGAAAGTTACGAAAGTAAAAAATCTTAAATTGCGCCATTTGTCCTTTAAACAACAAGACGTTTTGATTCACAAAGCGTTCTATTTATGATTTTTACTGGGGCTTCTCAGTAAATATATTATTAAGGGCAAAGTTTGGGAAGCCCAGCATTAAAATAAGAAACGTTCATTCTGCAGCACACTTTTTTCTTTCTCACACACAAATAGTTTTCAGTTTACTTTAAAATGGAGCAATGTTAGAAAAAGTGATTAATTTTCATTTCTGTAACTTCAGCATTTTATAAAATTGGATCCAGTAAAATGCGTTAGAGCAGACTTAAGTTTAATTATTGTTGTGATAAAAATTTGTAAACTTGATAGCATTACAATTAAAGGATTATTATAAGATTAGAAGGTAGTAGATATTTAAATAGAATATAACCCAATTAATCGCCAAGGATTAGTGTGTAAGTGTTACGCCTTTTATTATAACTGAATTTAGCTTCCCAATGAAGGACGACACTCTAAGGGGTGTTTGTAATCGTAAAGTTGCCTAAGTCTGCAAAAATGCTCAGAAATTATAACGAAAGGATAAAAGCTAAACTTAAGTATTTCTACAATCTAAACGACATTGCTCATAATTTCCGTGTCAATGTAGTTTAGAAACTGTTCGATCGAACAGTCAATTCAAAAAGTACAATCTTAAGTAATAATGAAATTAAAATAATAACTGATTTTGTCAGTTTTCTTCGACTTTGTCTCAAATATTATATACACTTTATACACACACTAGTTTGTATAGGTAAGTTTGTATTTGTACGGGAAATTAGAAATAATTAATAATGGTATTGTACATTTTATACTGTTTTAGTTGTAAAAGTTGTAAATGTATTTCCTGATATGATCGAGCATATTTACTTTAGGGTTAATTTACAAAAACAGAATAGAAATATTTGTTACCGTTTATAATTAAATACTGTATAGTGTGTATGTATCTCTGTGTTAATCTCTTTAATTTATAAATAGATAATGTTTCGACATTATTGTCAAAACCATGTCAACAAATCAATGTGTTACAAATTAAATCATTTTCAAATATCAGCACTTCACTATAATTCGATTTTTTTTTTATTTTAGGCCAATTTATATTTTTTTTTGGTAATTAACGTGTATTTATTATTTTCATTTTTATGTAAGTCTACTGCCAAAGATTTCTAAGCTTCATATTTTGAAAATTGTATAGTAACTTGAGTGAATGTTGTACCTTTGTAATAAATGTTCAATACATTTTGATTATTTATTCGAAATTTTCCTTTTGAGGGCTTTTCATAAAAGACCGAGTTCTAGTTATAAAAGCCTTGCTTTTTTAAACATCGACCTTTCGGCCTGTGAATGTCTTGCTTTAATTAATAGTTTCTGTATAATGCCATATTTTGTAATATTATATTATTTATTGTTTAGTCTCTGAGTATCTGTAAAGTTATTAAAATAAATTTAGTTTTCAATTGGTCTTATTTGATTTTTGTTCCTAAGTTTTTGTACTTGAGCTACACGCAAAAACCTAAATATAATTTTTTTTTCTTTTGGTGCAACCATTGGTTATCTTCAAAAAATAAAATACAAATTTTGTTACCTGAAACCAAGAAAAATTAAAAAACACAACAGAGGTTGCTCTAACGCGTTTCGATAGCCAAGCTATCATGTTCAGAGCGATATCTCTTTCTATCTCTGAAGATATAGCTTGGCTATCGAAACGCGTTAGAGCAACCTTTGTTGTATTTTTTAATCTTTCTTGGTTTCAGGGGACAAGATTTGTATTTCAATTTTTAAATATAGATTATTATTTGAAATTGAAATTTTTAACTTTTTTTCCAACATTTCGATTTCAAAATTGAAAATTTGACTATTTTTCTAGAAATGTATACTTTAGTCTTGAAATTTCGGATTTAACATCCAAATTTAGACTGACCACGACACAGATGTACCAAATGAAGTGCGATTGTCTTAATAATGAAAAAGTAAAATCTTATTTTACCGAAATGATGATTAGCCTATTTTTAATAATGAATTTACTGTACTAGACATAAAAATAGAGACTACATAAAAATAAGAATTTTCAGTTTATTTGAACATCCCTAACTTCAAATTGCAATCTCCTTGTTGCCAAGTAACTACATGTAAATGTTTGTATTGTTTAAAATACGTTCAATACAAACAAAGTGTATGGAACAATGTCACATTATACAATAAAACTTTGAAACGAAATGTCAGATGGTACTTTTTTGTTGTCTGTGCAAGGGCAAATTGAATACGTGAACATATTGGCAGCAGCAGGCACCGCTTGGCATTGCAAATACGAATTTGTAGCCGGTCCCGATTGGAAAATAGTTAGTGGACTCGAAGCTGGCTTGTCCCAAACGGCCAACGTTGTCAATAATGGAGATAAAGTGGTCCTAAACTTCCCAATAGACATTGTCTTTAAATCTACCAATGTCTTTGGATGTAAGTTTTTCCAGGCATGTTGAAACAAGCTACTAAACGCAAGTGCATTTGGTGGCCCCTTCCAAATTGCAACAAACTATGACCTTATTCGCAACTACAGGTTGTAACAAATTCGTCTAATAAAAAACTTTTTATGTTATCTTATAAAGGATGCATAACGCCAATGAAAATGTATTTTTAGTTTTTCTAATAACCACAGGAAATAATAAAAACGAAAATCCAAAATTTTTTTTTTTTCAAAAATCTCAAGAACAGTAAGAGATATTTTCGATTTCTCAACGGCATATTTCTGATCGCCAAATTGTGCAACTTTGTCTCAATTTAACGGATGCTGTATCTTTTACCTTTTTCGAGATCTTTGTAGTGAGAAAGAAATTTGTTACAACCTGTATAAAAGAACAACAGAAGTGGCCAGGTAAATGTAAATAGGACTAATTTAATTGGGGCACATTTTAAAATTAATAGCATCGGATCTTTACTTAGTATTTTTATATAGTGGGTGATTGATATACAAATCTTATATCAATTTTTGAAGATAACCAAGGACCAGGTCCGTTCCACCAAAAATGTTCATAAAATTATCCTCTTTTTCAATCTTCCATTAAAAAACTCTTAAAATCAAATTTTAGTTATTAGGATTTCGAGTTTTTTAATTGGAAATCTTGATTACGTTCTCAAAAATTCGAAGTTCAAGTTTGAAATATATTTTTGGTTCGTTTTAATAC
This sequence comes from Dastarcus helophoroides, assembly GCA_028583605.1. Lineage (NCBI taxonomy): Eukaryota > Metazoa > Arthropoda > Insecta > Coleoptera > Bothrideridae > Dastarcus > Dastarcus helophoroides. The sequence continues at coordinate 752,125 of CM053328.1, read as the reverse complement.
AAAATTTCGAGAAAAAGATCAATATTTTCATTCTTATTTTATTGGTTTTTTCTTCGCCAGTTACTTTTTCCAAAATTCTAGATTTTCAGTAACCGTAACCTTCTGTTAAGGATTGGCAATCTCTTATAAATTGCCCCAAGTAGCGATTGCGTTGGATCTTTGTTTGTCAACCGCTGTTTGTGACTCAACACTGAAAACTATCTTATAATTTAAACGATGTACAACTAAATAACAATGAGATTAGCTGGCAAAGAAAAAGTCAATAAAACCTAAATGAAAATAACACTACCTCGCAAAGATGCAGAGAATACCCAAGATTAAAATTTTTCTTAATTTTCAGCCAGATAAAACTGCTATAAATATTCTTTAATGAAAATGTATCGATTTAACTTTAGTCTTCAATTTTCAAGTCGAATATTATAGATTTTATCAAAATTTCTAATTTAAATCTTAGATTTTCAGTTCCTAATCCCCAGTTTTAAGTCAAAGCTCAAGAACAGGTCGAAATTTTGATATTGTCAAGAAAATTGGTAATTTCTAGATAACATACTAAATTTTGAGTTTGAAGAAAGATCTTGAAAAAAAATATTATGAAAATCGCAAATTTAAACTCGGATTTTGAGAAAATGTCGAAATTTCGATGAAAACTCAGTTCTATTAACAAAAACCTTCCCAAAATTTTGACTTTCTCTAGAAATTTTAAGCATTTTTGCAGAAATGAATTTTGAGGGTTCAATTTTTCACAACGTTCACTATTTTTTGAACATTCCGAGGTTAATTTTGATTTTTTTTTTAAGACGAGTCTAAATTTCAAGAGAGAAAGACAAATTTTTTGGCAAAATTCTATATTTTGGGTTGAAATGACAACTTAGAAAGAAAAATTAATTTATTAAAAGTACCTTATTCAGCTTTAATCCCTAAGACGAAGCAATAAGGATCTCAAAGTGAGAAAGAATTTAATCTTGAAATTTAGACTTTTGTAAATGTTGAATTCCTTACTATAAAATCGAAAGTTTTATTAACATTTTCACCAAGTGGACGTCCAATTTATGCAGCATTATTTTAATTAGGGCCCCAGATAGTATTAAGTGTTTACAAAGACATGACTCTGGAAGGATATGGTAGACAACATTTACCAATAAAACCTGGTGTTCATCAATTATCTGCTACTCTGTTCAAACCTCAGCCTTCCTCCTTGCTTGGCTACTTAGCAACATTTTTTGGTTATCAACCGGAACTCCTTCAACCGAAAATGTTAGCCACAACAGCAGGGAATAGTTGTAAGTTTTTGAGTAAGACATCAATTTGTATACATCATCTTTGCTTTTAGTAATCAGAATGACTTCCACCGGAGAAGTGAAGATATCTCTTAACTTAGTGAGTCAAGGATTCTACAGTTTAGGATATGATATTGGCACTAAAACCTGAATAAAATATTTGACAAAAAATGAATTTCATTTAAATAATCTTTTACGAACAGATTTTATGCTGGTGAAGAAACAAGAACTATCATTTTAAATTCCCCTTTTGAACTAAAAAATACTTCGCTTCACATCAGCTACTTGTGTTTATAAACCGTAAGCGACGTTTTAAGAATTTTAAATATATTTATTAATTTTATTTAACATTTCTGCGACCCAGTTTGGAAATATTTAAATTTTTATTAATGAAAGTTGTGCATTAGAATGAAAGTTGATAATATTATGCAACATTTTAGTCATATTTCAAAATATTGTTCATTTTCATTAATAAAAATTTAACTATTTCTATTATGGGCCGCAGAAATGTTAAATAAAATTAGTAAACATAATGTTTCCAACCAATAAGAGTTCACCATGAAAAATACTTTAAAATATCTTATAGTTGTGTGTCAAAAAATGTTTTCAAAGTAAATCATTTCATTTACTTATGTAATAATTTAAATATCTTACAAACTGGGCTCGGTAAGCTAAAATTAAAAAAAAATATTTTGTGTAATTCAAGACGAGTCAATAAGAATCTCAAAGTGAAAAAATCAAATCTGGTTTTTTTGGATTCAATTCAGACAGTGCTTCGAAACTCTCTAGATGCCGCAGTAGAGGCAGATGATGGGCAACTTGTTCTTTTTCTCTAAGTATTTTCACAGGATATGTTTGCAAGAAGTGGTGCTTCTAAGTTCCCTAAGAGCAGAATTCTTACAGCATAAAGACAGTCGGAGATAGCAAATTTGTGGTCAATTCAACTTGGAACAGAGAATTTTCATTTACAGAGTCCCTTTTTTTCTACAAAACTTTGGAATTCGTTGCCAAGCAGAATTGTTCTTGATAATTACAACTTGTCCTGATTTAGAATGGCCCTTTTTCCTCATTTTTCAGCTCCTACTTGCATCGCTCTGAGTGCATAGTAGGGATACCCTTTGTGATTGAATTCCATTTGAAAGAAAGTGTCTTATTACAAAAAAGATAAAGAACTAAAAACATCAATGTTATGAATATAATATTTACTATAATAGTTATAAGTATACAAAAAATTTACAATAAATATAATTCACGATTCATTTTCAGAGCCTGAATTGTCTGAATTGGAATCTTCAATGTTCTCGCCCAGTTCTCGTAATCGAGTTTTAAAACTACTCACTTTTTGCTCTTGATATAATAATAAATTGAGCAAATTGTCTTGGTCTTTTTTGAATTTGCTCAATTCATCATCTTTCTCTTCAAGTAATTGTTTCAATTTCACAATTTCATCTTTCAGCATATGGTTTCCATCCTCTTGGTTAATATTTTGTTTAAGATCAATTATTTCATCGGAATCTTCTTTGATTTGGCCATTTGTCATGGTGGAATGTGTTCCTGTCGATAGCTGCACTTTTAATAATGTAGTTTGGTCTTGCAATTGAAGGTTTGTCTGCTGCAACTCTTCTATCGTTTCCTACATAAAAAACAAGACATTTATTATACATATCAGACATGCATAGTTAGGACTGTGGACTAAACAGTAAAGTCTTAGGATAGAAAAAAGTGTTAACTAAAAAAAACGACGTCAATTTAACTGTACAATGTTGGGGGCAGCTCTGAGAAATGTTATGCAGACCACAGAGGGGTTGCGACGTCCTGATGGTAACCTGTTGCACATGCCTGATCTATACCATCAAAAAAAAAAAGAGTGAAATCCTGATTGAATGATCCTTAAACGCAGAGGCATAATTAATCTGAAACATGAAATAGTAGGTTGCTTTCATGATCTAGACACACAACATGCACGAACTGGGATCTGAAACTGGCCCAAGCATTTAGAAGTGGGTACACCCCTCCAAACAAGAAACAGCTATAAATTGTAAAAATATGAATGCTAACAACTACTCCTAGTACTAATCATCACAAGAAAACCTTAGGTGCCATCATTTTCCTCAATGCTTATAAACTACTGACACAATTGGTTATAAGAATAATTATTCATAACGAATCTGTAATGTCTTAAGCATTATTCTTTAATTTTACCTTGAATTGTTGGTTCTCCCTCAGTAAATGGTTAAAATTCTTCTGTAAGTCTTGCAATTTCTTATCCTGGTCCCTTATAACATCCTTGTACTGCACCAAAAGCGCATTTTCATGTTCGCTCAGACTCATTTCGGAAAATCCATTCGACAGATCCCGCTGAACACCGAGGGCGTTGATGATAACACCCTCTAACACCTTAAAAAGTTTACAGAACTCAAATTCGAGCAACAATTCGCTGGAATGTTTGGCTTTTATCTGCGGTTCTTTCGCCGCTTTCGAATACACCTCATGCCTGGTGATCTCGCCAAGTTTTTTACAGTAGGTTTCAATGCCGACTCTTTTTTCAATCAACTGACTCAAATTTTCTTTAGAGTAATTCGGAACCGAATTGTCGTTAAAAGCGACGCAAAGGCCCATGACGAAAGCGCAAAGCCCTTGAAGCAGTTCCTCGTTATTGTCGAATTCGCTGGCCGAAGTCTGAGCCGTGAGAAACGCCATCGCGCCGGGTACGTTGAGGAAAGTTTGAACGGCTTGGGGGCAGTGCGACAACCACACCGATAATAGCATCAGCATGCCGATTTTCGCTTGAAGTTTGGGAGTGTGTTGCAGGAACGTGGCACATTGATGAAGCAAACTGACGGGTTGGGAGCCTAAATTAGCCGCTAAGAGCACCCGCAGTAACTGTTCTTTTTGCGCTGGATTTTCTAAAAGGGTGTGATAGAGCGCGACTGCCGAGAACCAGTTGCTTAAGCAATCGATACTGAAAAGGCCTCCGCATAATAATTGTCCCGTGGTTAAATCCGAACCACCGGTGGTGCTCGGGAGAAGTGTCTGGACTACTTGTTCTTGTCCAATTTCGTTTTTAAATAGGAAACATTCGAAGCAGTATAAGACGGAACATCGTAGAGAGAATGGTTGTTTTTCATTGACCATCGACATTAACAGGACAACGATTGCGGGTCGAGGTGGGTTAGATGGCGCCATTACATTAGCAAAATACTCTTGGTTTGTTAAATTTCCTCTTATTACTTCACCTACGGTGTTTATCGTTTCAGTCAAAATTCCTAAAAAAGAGAAATGAAGATGAACTAGTTTTAAAAACAAATTATAAATAAATCACTGAATTTGGTGGTCTTTGGTTATCTTCAAAAATTGAAATACAAGTCTTGTCCCCTGAATATCTCTCTGAAGATGATAGCTTTGGCTATCGAAACGCATTAGAGCAACCTTTGTTGCGTTTTTAAATCTTTCTTGGTTTCAGGGGACAAGATTTCTATTTTAATTTTTAAATCATTCATGCTGAAGTAAAATGCTTTTAAATGATGCATCAACGTATTTTAAGAATATTTATGATATGTTAATTAATTTGAATTTAGCAGCAAATGATATTTTTAAGTTTTACTACGACCAGTACCAGCCCAAGCAATGTTGGTGCCATAGATAATCTTCCTGAGACAACAAAAAACGTATTTTCATTCATGTTTTATTGGCTCTTTCTTCGCCAGTTACTCCTTCCACAATTCTAGATATTCAGTAATTTTGTGTTAAGCATTGGATCTGTGCCAATCGCTGCTTGAGTTAATCTATAAGAGATTGCCAATTCTTAACAGGAGGTTACTGAAAATCGAGAATTGTGGAAGGAGCAAAGAAAAAGCCAATAAAACATCAATAAAAATAACACTACTTCGCAAAGAAGATACAGAGAATATCAGAAAACATATTTCCCAATTCCTAGCTAATAATTTTAGTTGCCCGCAAAAAAAAAACGATCTTAGTCATTTTCTTCAGCGATTACCCAAATTACTTACCAGCTGGAACTCCACTTGCCATCAGTATGTTGCAAAGTGCTTCTAATAAACCAGCATTTCTCATAGTTTTTTGGCAGGATGTTATAATCTGTACTGGATTGTTTGGAGACACCAAAGTCCTAATTAACTGCAGGACACAATGCATATTTGAAACCTTCTGTGCACTCCATCCCACTTCTTCAATGTTTGGCGGAAGTACCAGCATGGGTGATATTTTCTGAACATACGAACCTTCTTTGAAGAAATTAATATTGCTCGTGTTATTTTTCAATAAATTTAGCATCAAAATAAGACAATCTTCGACAACTATACCGCCATCAGTCCAACCTTCTTCCTTGACGACCTCAAATAACTTATCAAAAGCATTCTCGAAAGCGACTATTTTTTGAATATTGGCATTCGATTTTGTCAAATTTATAAGCAAAAGTAACGCATCGTTTCTTATTACTTCTCTACTTTCTACCAATAAATCCATAAGCTTGGAAACGCCCATTGGGCTTACTAAAACTATATCTTGAATATCTTTAGGCTTATTTGCTAAAAGTGATGTTAATAATTTAACTGCAGGCCACCTCACTTTAAAATCGTATTCTTCTAAGAAACTTAATACTAGCGTAACATTTTCCGGGTTTTTAATGAACATTTCCGTAAATTGTTCCCCAATATTCTCACTATGTGGGTTATCGTTTTCCTCTTCAAATACTTCCGTTGACGTTATGTTGCACAAAGTGTCCAAACAATAACCCACAATTTCAGGATCTGCTCTATCCAATTCCAATACTTGTCTCAGTACATCCATTCCTTGAGCTCCGACCTCTAATCTGTATTTTTTTGACAGGGATTTGAGAGCTCTGCATGCATCCCTTCTATCTTCTAGAAGGGTGGAAGTGCTAACTCGGCTGACTAGCTTATCAACCTGTAAAATGGGTGTATTTTAAACTTAAACCCTTTGCTTCATCATTATGTATTGTATGTTTTTATTTAAGTATTTTAAAAACAATAACAGAAAGAAGCCGAACAGGTTAAATAAAATTTATCAAGTTGTTATAATTGATTTTGAAATCGAAAAAATAATTTAAATAATTCAACAACTCGGACAATATGTTGATATTAAATGGGAAAGGGAAAACGGAAACGCTTACAATTTCAGCTCCTGTTACTTGTTGGTCTGGGGGTGGGGCCCCTAGCACCGATTTCAGACCACTTCTTAAGTATTCCATTTTGTTTATTGGTGAATTTTTTAACTTTACATTGTAAATGCCCTACACGTCGATGTACATCCTTTAGTTATCATTTTTTAAATGACAAAATATGACAAAATTGAAGTTGTGTCTGATGACGTTAGTTGTCAATTTCAAAGAGAAAGGTTTCTCTAAAGTATTGAAGGTTTCTATAAAAAGCCTCGACGTTTTCTAGGTTTCTACATCCCGTGCTTATTTTTTAAATAAGTTTATATAAAGTTTAAGAGATGGCGCGGTATATACTAATTAATGTAATTAAATATTCTGAATGGTATTATATGTTTTTCACCCTCAGTTGGTTATTTTAAAACTTTTTAAAGTATTTAAATAGTAAAATCACGTAGCGTGTTAATGATATATAGTATATTTTAAAATTTGGAAGTAGTTCATATAAAGTTCAAGAGATGACGCCGCATAAGACAACTGATGTAAGAAAATATTCTATTATGTCCAATATGTTTTTCGCTATCAGTTAGTTGCTTTAAAACTTGTGAAAGTTATTTAAATTATAAAATCAGCTGTCGCGTTACTGAGATATGTCTATTAGAAAAAAGTTTAGGCTATGATTTTATAGTGTAGCTTCTCGCCGATAGATGACACTAGATTAATCAGGTGTATACAGGTTGATCATAAGTAATGGCACAGAGCAAGAGTGGATTTTTCGTATAATAATAATGTGATTTAGCTACGTTTACCTTATATTAAAAGTTAATATTAACGGAGATGCAGGGTGCCAAATTCTTCATGGTGGACTCTTATTGGTCGGAAACAGTATGTTTATTTATTTTTCAAAAACTGTTTTAGAATATTGTCAACAAACCACACAAAGTTAAATATTTCCAAACTGGGTCGTACAAATTTTAAATAAAATTAATAAACAGGGTGTCCAAATTGAAAACAAAATTTAGATTTTTTCGCATTATGTACGACAATAGAACATCCAGAAATTGTGCGAAATCTGGCAATATTGAAGAGGACAAACAAACAGACAAACGCACTCGTATTTATATATTAGTAAGGATATACATTTTGAGGTTAAAGTCAACATTTCGTAAATAAAAATCGAAGTAAAAAACTAGAAATTTTGCTTTAACTACTAAGCTTATAAAGTTTATTTTTTTGCATTACATTCAGGGTTTTTTTGTTTGGTTACCGAAATTATTTATCACTTCTTTTCGAGATTTGTAAATTTTAAACCAAAAAATTCAAGGGGTAAGTAGATATTTCGAGAAGTGGGGTTTTAGGGTTCTTTTTTATATATTTTGGTCTACTTTGTCTTTTTTTGAAATAATACTCTTAATTGTTAGGTTTACTGTTTTTATTTTTCTGTTGATTGTTTAAAATGCCTAAAACTCGTTATTTAATATTCAAAACTTCGAGAACAAAGTCAAAAATACTTGAATCTAAATTAGAAATTTCCTTACAGGATATACTTCTTTCGGGATTGGACCGTGTCAAAGAACTACTAAAAGTGTTCACGGTTTGACACGGTCCAATCCCGGCAGAAGTATATCCTGTACTGACTCTGGCCGTGGAAGCCTTCGTTATCATAGAAATTTCCTTATTAAAGTGAAAATGTTGAGTGAAATTTCAAGAATCTTGTCCATTAAAATTTCGAGTTTTTATTTTCGACATTTTTATTTTTGTCGATCTTATTTTAAAATTTGATATTTTTTAGAAAACGTATATTTTTCTCGAAGCTTGGATGTTTCTCTTAAAATTCCAGTTTCGAGTTTTTGTTTCTAAATTTGATTTATTTGCAATCCATACCATTTAAGTGTTTCCATATTGTTCTCCATTTTTCGTCTAAAACATGATTTTTCTAGTAAGCCACATTCCAAAGAAGTCTCTAAGCAACATTTTTTTAACCTTTTTTTTTGGAAAGTATCAATTTAGTTTCAAAAAAAGTCGTAATTTTAAATTTAAATTGAAAAATTTCATTGTAAAATTGAAATTTTAAGAAGGAAAAGATCGAAGTTTTTAATAGATACCTCATGGACACTCGTGGACATTTTATATCTCAATATGCTTTTTTTAAACTGTACTTTTTAAAAATTTCGAATTTGTTTTCAAAAATGGTTGTAATTTTGAGAACAAATTCTTCAATTTACTAGATTACGTTTTTGAATGTTCGAGCGCTGAAACCAAGAAAGATTAAAAAACAACAAAGGTTGCTCTAATGCGTTTCGACAGCCAAGCTGTCATCTTTAGTATCTATCTGAAGATGACAGTTTGGCTGTCGAAACGCGTTGGAGCACAGGGGACAAGTTCTGTATTTCAAATTTTGAAAATAACCAAGGACCAGTCCGTTCCAAAAAACCTTTTATTTATGACTAAATTAGAAGTTTTATTAAAATGTTGACTTGGAGCTAGAATTTAAAATGTGTAAAACATACCAAATTTAAAAAAAAAACCGAAATTTCTAATTTAATGCCAAACTTTTAATAAAAAATGTCGAAACCTTAAGAAAATCTCTTAAACACCTAAAACCACTTTAATTTGTTCCTATATTCATTTTTTTTTCTATATTTTTTTTCTCAAATTTCTGGATTATGTATTAAAAGAAACTTTTTAAAAAATGCTACTCGTTTTTTGGCTATTTTTTCTACTTAAACCTAATTTGTGTCCCAATCTGTATGTTTCAGCTTTAGTCTCAACATTTGAACAATAACCTCTTTTAACCCTTGATTATGATCACGAAAAATACCTAAATATTGGTAAAGCTGACAAATTGATAAAAAAAGATGTAAATTTGGGACTAAAGCTAATTGTATAAAAAAACTCTAAATTTAGAAAAAAAATTCATCTAAAAAAAACTTAGTAAAGTATTTTACATTTTAGAAATTTAATATATTTCAACGAAAGTCAAATTGCTTGCAAAAATCTGTTTTAACTTAAAAAAGAAATTATGAGTTCCTTTTTAAAATTGTAGGTACGATTTCGAGAAGTTTGAACTTTTTTTTAAGAAATTGGTTCAATGTAAGGGAAAAAGAACCGAAATTTCGAATTTAAAATCGAAATTAAAAAAAAGAACTTTCAAATTATAAATGAAAAGGAATTTGGAGGCAAAAACCTTAAGCAAATTCCGTCCGATCTTTTTGTCTCAACTTTTTTCTTTCCATTTTAAAAGTTGAAAATTCAAGTTTATTCGAACTGAAAAGGTTAGTTTTAAGGTGAACGTTTTTAATCCTGAAATTTGAATTTAATAAGATTAAATTCAAATTTTGGGATTAAAGACTTTCACCTTAAAACTAACCTTTTCTCTTCGAATAAACTTGAAATTTCAACTTTATCTTAAATCTTTGCAATTTGATCACTAAAAAATCTGCATATGAAAAAAAAAGAATAAAATTTCAAGAAATTATGGAGACTTGGATTTTGAAAGTCAAAATTTTAAGTTTAAACCTAACGTTTCGAGGTTAAGATCGAAATTAAAATAATGGCAGGTTTTAAGAAAGAGGCACTTTTTAGAAAAACTGAATATTTTCAGAACGTCACTTTTTGAAATGTTTGGAGTTTTTTCTTTTCCTATTTTGACTTTAATACGTGTTTACCTTATAGAAGCTTACAAATTCGAAAAAAATATCTTGAAATCCAAATATTGATATTTCAAGTTCTTTTTTTCGTAATTTCTGTCAGATTTTTGTATTTCAACTTTTCTCTTTCCATTTTAAAGTCAAAACTTCAAGTTTATTCGAAGAGAAAAGCTTAGTTTTAAGATGAAAGTCTTTAATCCCAAACTTTGAATTTAATAAGATTAAATTCAAATTTTGGGATTTAATAAGATTAAATTCAAATTTTGGGATTAAAGACTTTCATTTTAAAACTAACCTTTTCTCTTCGAATAAACTTAAAATGTCAATTTTATCTTAAATCTTTGCAATTTGATTACTAAAAAATTTGCATGTGAAAAAAAAAAAGAATGAAATTTTAAGAAATTATCGAGACTTGGAGTTTAAAAGTCAAAATCTTAAGTTTAAACTTAACGTTTCGAGGTTAAGATCGAAATTAAAATAATGGCAGGTTTTAAGAAAGAGGCACTTTTTAGAAAAACTGAATATTTTCAGAACGTCATTTTTCAAATTTTTCGAGTTTTTTCTCTTCCTATTTTGACTTCAATACTTGAAGTGGTTATCCTATATACGCTCACAAATTCGAAAAAAATATCTTGAAATCCAAATATTGATACTTCAAGTTTTTTTTTCGTAATTTCTATTTCCTTAAAATTCAGAAGTTATTTTTTTTAAATCCGAATTTGAACATTTTATTTTCAAATGTCGAATTTTCTTTTAAAGAGGGGCGGCATTTTAAAGTTTGCACAAGGGCGAGTAATGGTCACCCGACGGGTCTGGTTACAAAACAATTACAAAAGTTAAACAGCACCAAAAAAAACTGTGACATCTGGGATAATAAAATGGTTTATTATACTTTTAGTAATAAGTTTACTAATTAACGTTTTTAATCGGAAATTCCTGTTTAATTTTTTACGGGGATTTATTTGTTGTGGTGGATTTTGCCTTGTTTGATATGGAAGACTTGCTATCTGCCGACTTATGTGCCCAAACGTCCTCATTATCAGCGCATATGCATTTTTCAAGATCGTCCCCATCGTCTGCTGAACTGGACGAAGAGGATTTTGTGGGATAAACCACCTTCGTTGGTTTCGACAACAGATACTCATCAGCATGGAAAGTCTTAAGAAGAGAATAATCGACACTATCCGATATCGGCGTCTTCCTCTTATCCATAAATTTTTCATACCGATTCTTAAATTCCATATACTTATCGTACCAGTTCATTTCTTCTGGTGTCAATGCAGTAAACCCATGTTTTCTAACCTTGTACATGATTATTTGCTGTTGTTTTTTAAAATTAACGTAGTTGCTGTACCATTCTGATTTTTCGAAATCTATATCTTGGGTTAGCTTGCTGCTTTTGGTGAAGGCCAACCTTCTGATTTCACTGGAACTCATACTCGAAGAAGGCTCGGATGCGCTCTCTTCCATACGAATTTTCGGCATTCTGTACCTCAAAACACCAACTCCTTTGTCTCGGGCAATATTTTCGAAATATATATTTTCCGGGTAAAGTATGGCAGACGCATTTTCAGCATCCGCAACACCTAAACATAAATAGAAATTAGTTTTTAAGCTAATTTGTATGAATTATGGTTATAATTATGAGATGCTATTAGGCGGTTTATAAATCTTTGAAGGAATTTAAACATTAATGAATATTAGATGATACGTACGGAATCCCGATTAGGTTTTCGAAGCAGCAATTCAGATTCGAGCGCTGAAATGAATGCACTCCTATGAAACGTCAGGAATCTGTTGGTGTGCGGCCGGCGACTGAATTCTAAGGCCGCACACATACGGAATCCTGATTCGGGAGCTGAATCAGGATTGCGTACGTGTACGGTCTTAGAATTCAGTCGCCGGTTCGATTTCCGAATCAGGAATTGAGATACGAGCGCTGAACATTGAATACATTTCTATTTCTTGGAGATATCGAAGAAAATAGCTCCTAGCTCCTACCTGGTTCCAGTTCATGCGTTGAGTGATTGTTTTAACCACCATCAGCAGCTGGTCTGAGATAGAGTGCATAGATTGGAACCCAAATTGTTCCTTTTGAATGATGTCGCGTTCGCTGATGATATTCTGCAGACGCTTCCCCAAAATCCTTTCCACCACCTTACCCAAGTTAAACAAGAGGCTGATTTGCTTGTAATTTTGGGAAAATTTCGCATCCTTATCTGGCTTAGGAATGAAGATAACGTTTGCAGACTTCCACCTTGTGGGAAAATACCGCACACATGCGGAATCCTGATTCGGGAACTGAACCAGGATTGCGTACGTGTACGGTCTTAGAATTCAGTCGCCGGTTCGATTTCCGAATCAGGAATTGATATTCGAGCACTGAAAATTGAATACATTTCTGTAAAACTGCAGAAATATGCGCGTGCCAACGTTGACTGATTCTAAATTTGAATTTTTGACTCGGAAACCTGATCTGAATTCCGTATGTATGCGGCCGGCCTAATTAATCAACTGAAACAGGAAACGTCTCAAAAATGTCAATTTCTAATTTACTATTCTGTGCTAATTTCACTTTTCATGTTATTCTGTCAAACACGCTACGTTTGCATGGAAAAATAAGATAAAATAATAATAATAATGTTATTTTTACCAAACCAAAGTCTCTGGAACTTATCCAATAAAATTAAATCTCCAACCGGCTTATTATCCACAAAATTGGCGATGAGTTTTAGATTTTCCTTAAAGGTATATATAGCTGGTCCCCCATATTTATTTTTTGGTAGATACCCTTCGTACTCCGTACCATCCGCATAGACAACATTGACCCTGGATTCTTCAATTAATTTGTCATCTGTCCATTCTCCGGAATAGCTCTGACCGTCTTTGGTGTAATAAACTCCAAATCCCTCCCTCCAAAGCAGTCCAGTAACGTGAGCACAAAAGTCGCCGACATATTTGTCTCCGTTTGGAAGCACAAACTCCTTATTTCCTTTATAAAAGTCTGGATCGTCATCTATTGTCGGTAGAGCAGATACACTTTTGGTGGTATTACTCTTCGGTGGCATTATGACAGATAGTTTGACCGTTGCACTTGTTTTTGAGGCGATTGGGTTTATCCTTGACAATCAGGGGCGTACCGAGCCTGATGCTGTTGGGGGGGTGAGTCAAGATAAAAATTTTTTACCAACCAGTCGACTTTACAGAAAAATTTCTGAAATATGCCGACTTTGGTAAAAAAAATACGACTCGGACGAAAATGCTGACTCGGCACGAAAGTTTAGGGGGGTGTCACACCCCCAACACCCCCGCCTCGGTACGCCCTTGTTGACAATTCTTTGGTTTTGATAAAATCATTAGATGGCGTTTTGTAAGCATACGTGCATATTTAATACGATTTTTAGAAAAAAAGTTGGTGTATTATTAAAATTAATGACTTAATTTTTTTTAAGTTCAAAGGGCGACCCCATTATGCATTCAGAGCACCGCGAGTAGGATGCGGAAACAAGGATAGATGGCAATGAACCGGCTTCTGAAATTAAATTTTGAAGAAATGACATAAAATGAGTTCGAGAGTTAATTAAATTTCAATTTTAAATCTGACATTTTAAAAAGGAGAATTCTTTAAAATACCCAAAATAAACTGAAAAGGATTCTAATGCACAGACCAATAGGTTTGAACATTTATTAAATTCGCAGTTTGGAAACCAAATACCGGTTTCTGTCTTGTTAGATCTCGTCAGTTTGGTATATCCAACTCGAATGCTAACACATGTTGCGACAAGTAAGTACTAAAGAATTCACGGACGTCAAGCGTGTGACTTCTGAGTACTACCGCCACCTATTGGTCCATAGAACAAATATGGCCATTGGCAACAATGTCGTTTCTCTCTGAAGATCACAGCTTGGCTGTCGAAACGCGTTAGAGCAACCGTTGTTGTGTTTTTTAATTTTTCTTGGTTTCAGGGGACAAGTTCTGTGTTTCAATTTTTGAAGATAACCAAGGACCAGTCCGTTCCATCAAACAATGTCGTATGCAAATAGAATGCAACCTAGACTACAAATTGGTTTCCAAACTTCGAATCTAATAAATTTTTAAACCTATTGGTCTGTGCATTAGAATCCTTGTCTTCTGGGAACTTTCCTAGAGAGCAACTGCTTTGCCAGGTGGCAGTGTTTCAACTGTTGGTAGTTCAGCTACCTATGATTACGCCTGGAGGGTTGCATTAATTTTTGTAGTCTAGGTTGTATTCTACTTGCATAAATTGAAAATGTTAGAAAAAAGTCGAAATTAGAAGAATTATCGAGTTCAACAACAGATGCTCGCAGGAACTAATTGATCCCCCCAAGGGCAAGATTCTTGAGGCATACAAGAAGTCAGAGGAAGTAAATTCCTGTGCGGTGCAGCTTGATACAGTGAGAATTTCTGTCTATGGGGACTTTTTTCTATAGAACTTCTAACCTATGGAATTCGCTACCGAACAGAGTTTTTTCCAAACATTTTTGGAATTTTTGTTTAAATTTTAAACTCGATAATTCTTCCTCCGGGATTGGACCGTACCGGATGAAGTATATCCTGTACTGACTCTGACCGTGGAAGCCTTCGTTATCGATAATTCTTCTAATTTCGACTTTTTTCTAACCTTTTTAGTTTATTTCAAGTATTTTGAAAAATACTCCTTTTTAAAATATCAGTTTTGAAATTTAATTAACCCTGAAACTCATTTTATATAATTTCTTTAAAATTTAAAAATATCGCAATCAAAAGGTTGAAATTTTCAAAAAAGTGGAAATTCTAAAAAATATCATTTTTTAAGAAAACAAAATTTTCCAAAGACAGTAAAGTTTTTTGAACTTTTCGATTTCGAAAAGTCAAAACATAAAGGTCACACTTCCATAAAAGGTGGAAATTTTAAGATAAATTTAAAATTTTAAGAAAAATTAATGAAAAAAATTGTCGAAATTTTTTAAAAAATGTTTGAATGTTCGAAAAACGTCAAAACTTCGAGAAAAAGTCAAAAATTTAAACAAATTTTTAAAAAAACAGTTTAGATTGTGAAAAAAGTTGACGCTTTCAAAGAAAGATGATCATAATAATCAAATTTGCAAAAAAAAAGTCAAAAATGTCAATTCTCCATTGACCGTAATCTAGTAGACCTGTCTCCTGAAGTCGTCTATTGACCATCTCTGGACTGAAGGAGTACGCCACAAAGCTGTGTCGTCTGCATAAGTTGCCAATAAGGTATGGTCGATTGTTGAATTGGTTCTCGGGATGTCCGCTGTGAACAAAGAATACAGCAGAGGTGACAAGGCAAGAGCCTTGAGGCACCCCGTACTGCAGCCTACTCTGGTTAGATAGTTCCTGTCCCACCTTTGCTCTGAATGAGCGTTGGTCCAGGAACGAGCTTACCATTTAAACCATCGCCACCAAACTGATGCATCTTGTAGACTAGTCCTTGGTGCCAAACTGTGTCAAATGCCTTGGAGATATCGAAAAAAATAGCTCCAACTACCTGGTTCCAGTTCATGCGTTGAGTGATTGTGCAGCACCTGGTCTGAGGTAGAGTGCATAGGTTGGAATCCAAATTGTTCCTTTGGAATGGTGTCGCGATCGCTGATGATATTCTGCAGACGCTTCCTCAAAATCCTTTCCGCCACCTTACCCAAGTTGGACAAGAGGTTAATTGGCCTGTAATCTTGGGGAAATTTCCCATCCTTACCTGGCTTAGGAATAAAGATAACGTCTGCAGACTTCCATCTTGTGGGAAAATACCGGTACTTAAACATGGAATTGACTATTGCTCCAAAGTATTTGACAGCTTGGTCCGGAAGATTCTTCAGAGCTTGGTTTGGAATTCCGCTGGACCTGGAGCCTTTTTGACGTTAAGCTTGCGCAGAACGCTTTGGATTTCCTCCTCGTTAGTTGGCTGGATGACGTCGGCACTTCCTCCTGAAGAACTTGAACCTCTTCTTCCACCTCCTGTACGAAGTCTAAGTTCACTTCTTCAAGTAAGCAAGTTATATTTTCAAAAAGTTGGGTTTTCAATGAATTTTCAGAGAAAGTGGATATTGAAGAAATATGGTGCCATTGGTTATTCTATTTTTCCCGTTTATCGAATGACCAATTCATAGTTCTATGGATTAACCAATTGGAGGAGCAAGAACGAGACAAGTGGGAGTAAACCAGTCACCAGGGTAAATGACTTAATAAGGTAATGTGCCATCACGAAAATCGGTAGTGTTTTATTTAAAATCATTTTCATACAGTCGACTTAATTCAGATTCTGCGGACGACCAGCTAATGAGGATCAATGTTGGAAAGCTGTGGAGCATCTAACCGAAATGATTCTTTATCTATAAGGTGCAAGTTAATTTTAGGTTTTATCCATTTGATGACTAAGTAGTAATAAAGAATCTATCTACATGTTTGTTAAAGCCGATTAAAGTTATCTAACTATAATTATGACTGAAAAAACTCGTCTATCATAATTGCAGACGATTATTTAAAAATTCTCCTGTTAATTCGATGCAGCTACGGTTTCCTATTCGTAATTTATTCCCGATGAATGCCTCGAACTACTACTGCGTGTCGAGACCCTTAAAAATTCCTTCGACCGGCTACAAAAAGTGCTCCCATTCGATAAAGTTAATAGGAATAAATTCCATCAATATGCACGCATACACTTACACATCGAACGCCTACAGAAGAAAGTCGGCTTGGTGGAAACGGTTGAACGGCGGCGAACATAGAAAACGCGCCACCGCTGCCGTAGTGGCGGAGTCTTCTACTACCGTTCGGACCCCCTTCCCGAGAGAACAGGTTAGCCACCTGAGTTAGGCCGTCCTTTCGAGTTCAGTCAGTCTGCGAGTGGCTAAACCATAAGAAGAAGATTATACCTGCTGCGGTCGGGTATCAGGTTTATTGCACCCATTTATTACGCACCGTGTGCCAGTCTTTTGTTATGCAAGTGTTCTTTTGTTATTAGATGCGCAACCGAACGCTACTCGATTTCGATAAGGGTTGTTGCGGAAAATGTGACTATTTTGTGGTTTTTGTAGTGATTTGAACGGTGGGTCTGCTTATGGTATTTACACTGAGCGGATTAGCGGATAGCGTTGGAATTCATGGTCGACTATAGGTAAGGTGCAAGAGGTTATAAGAGAAACTCGTTTACGGCGGCTTCCTAGTCTTTTTAAGATTGATTTCTTTGATAACGTGAAACTTTTTGGGACGGATAATGGTACCGCTGACGATTTACGCTGATTGGAGTTTTATGTAAAATTTTGAAGAAACTTCTGGTTAATTGCACATAAAGTTGATGGTAATGTCTGAACAAGGATTTGTTAACGTTATAAATTATTTTTTGGAATACCGCACTGATGTAAGACGCGTCATTTTTGAAAAGTAGGTAACCCGTAACTTTTTCTTGTAATTTGACTAAAGCAACAAATTTTAAATAATTGAAATGCAAATCTTGTCCCCTGAAATTAAGAAAGATTAAAAGACACAACGTCTTTCGCCATTATCTTCAGTATCTCTCTGAAGATAATAGCTTGGCTGTCGAGCAACCTTGGCGTTAGAGCAACCTTTGTTATGTTTTTTAATCTTTCTTGGTTTCAGAGAAAAAGATTTGTACTTATCTCAGTTTTTGAAGATAACCAAGGACCAGTCCGTTCCACCAAAATTTTAATTATCTTCATGGGGCGTAGCTCAGGATTTCGTTCAGGGGAGGGGGTAACTATTAATTAAATTGATGGAAAAAGAAGAGAGAGATGAGTATCTCTCTGAAGATGATAGATTGGCTGTCGAAACGCTTTAGAGCAACCCTTGTTGTGTTTTTTAATCTTTCTTGGTTCCAGGAGACAATTTTTGTATTCCAATTTTTGAAGATAACCAAGGACCAGTCCGTTCCACCAAAATTATTTTTGGAAATTTAGATTTCTTCGTTGAATTCATTTTTTTCTCGAAATCTCGATATTTTTCTCAAAATGCTCTTTCGAAATTCCAACTTTATGCCACCATCTATCATATCTATCATATCGTATCATAAAATAATCCTAAAAATCTCAACTTTCTCGTAGTTTGTCTTTTACTCAAAATTTTAATATTTTTTGTTCAAAATTCGTCATTTTTTTTAATTTCGCTTTTATTCACAAAATTCCTCTCAAAAATTTTCTTTCTGAATTTCAAGGTTTCTCAAAATTCCGTTATTTTACTTAACATTACACTTTTTTTTGAAATCCTCTACCTGCTAGAATCGAAACTTTCAGATTTATTGACTCTTGCATGAAATTTAATTTTTTTCTCGAAATTTTTACGCGTATCTTAAAATTTCGTATTTAATATTTCCGGGAAAGGCCACTTTTTTTCGAAATTGGTCGTTTTTTTCGAAATTTTGATCATTTTTTCGAAATTTCGATCTTTTTTTCAAAATTTCCACTTTTTTCCAAATTTTTTTTTGGAAATTTATATTTATTTTTGGAAATTTATATTTTTTCTTTGAATTCGTTTGTTTCTCGAAATTTCGACATTTTTCTCAAAATCGTCCTTTCGAAATTCTGACTTTTATGCCACCATCTATCGTTTATAATCCTAGAAATCCCAATTTTCTCGTAGTTCGTCTTTTTCTCAAAATTTCAATTTTTTTGTTCAAAATTGGTCTTTTTTTTTAAGTTCGCGCTTATTCACAAAATTCCTCACAAAATTTTCTTTCTCAATTTCAAGGTTTCTCGAAATTCCGTTATTTTACTTAACATTAGATTTTTTTGAAATCCTTTAAATGCTAGAATCAGAACTTTCAGATATGTTGACTGTTGCTTGAAATTCAACTTTTTTCTCAAAATTTTCACATTTATCTCAAAATTCCTTATTTAATATTTCCGAAAATGACCACTTTTTTTTTAAATAACCCTTTTTTCCAAATTTCGATCTTTTTTTCGAAATTTCCTATTTTTCTAAATTTCCATTCTTTTTTTAAAATTCAGTTTTGGAAATTTAGATTTTTTCCTGAATTCGTTTTTTCTCGAAATTTCGACATTTTTCTTTAAATCCTCCTTCCGAAATTCAGATTTTTATGCCACCATCTATTGTTTATAATCCTAGAAATCTCAATTTTCTCGTGGTTCGTCTTTTTTCAAAATTTCAATTTTTTTGTTTAAAAATCGTCTTTTTCTTAATTTCGCTTTTATACTCAAAATTCCTCTCAAAATTTTCTTTCTGAATTTCAAGGTTTCTCAAAATTCCGTTATTTTACTTAACTTTACATTTTTTTTTGAAATCCTCTACCTGCTAGAATCGAAACTTTCAGATTTATTGACTCTTGCATGAAATTTAATTTTTTTCTCGAAATTTTTACGCGTATCTTAAAATTTCGTATTTAATATTTCCGGGAAAGGCCACTTTTTTTCGAAATTGGTCATTTTTTTCGAAATTTCGATCATTTTTTTCGAAATTTCGATCTTTTTTTTTAAATTTCCACTTTTTTTCAAAATTTATTTTTGGAAATTTATATTTATTTTTGGAAATTTATATTTTTTCTTTGAATTCATTTGTTTCTCGAAATTTCGACATTTTTCTCAAAATCCTCCTTCCGAAATTCAGACTTTTATGCCACCATCTATCGTTTATAATCCTAGAAATCTCAATTTTCTCGTAATTCGTCTTTTTCTCAAAATTTCAATTTTTTTGTTCAAAATTTGTCTTTTTTTTTAATTTCGCTTTAATTTACAAAATTCCTCTCAAAATTTTCTTCTTGAATTTCAAGGTTTCTCAAAATTCCGTTATTTTACTTAACATTACATTTTTATTTGAAATCCTCTACCTGCTAGAATCGAAACTTTCAGATATGTTGACTCTTGCATGAAATTTAATTTTTTTCTCGAAATTTTTACGTTTATCTTAAAATTTCGTATTTAATATTTTCGGAAATGACCACTTTTTTTCGAAATTGGTCATTTTTTTTCCAAATTTCGATCATTTTTTTCGAAATTTCGTGCTTTTTTTAAATTTCCATTTTTTTTCAAAATTTATTTTTGGAAATTTAGATTTAATTCTTGAATTCGTTTTTTTCTCGAAATTTCGATATTTTTCTCAAAATCCTGTTTTCGAAATTCCGACTTTTATGCTACCATATATCCTTTAGGATCCTAAAAATCTCATCTTTCTCGTTCGTCTTTTCTTTAAAATTTCGATTTTTGTTGTTCAATTTTCAAAATATCAAATATATCAAATTTGGTGGACAATTATGTTCAAAATTTGACTATTTTTTTTTCAAAATTTAACTTTTTGTGGAAAATTTCTATTGTTTTCTCAAAGTTTCGTCTTCTTGTTCGAAATACGTCTTTTTCTGGATTTTCGATTGTTTTTTTTCTCTGAAATTTCCATTCAAATTCGACATTTTTTTAATATTGACGTTCTTTGGAAAAATTCGACCGGAGACCGTCGAAATTTCGACCGTGGAACGTCGAAATTTTGACCACAGAATCTCGAAATTTCGACCATAGAATGTCAACATTTCTACCATAGACCGTCGAAATTTCGACAGTAGACCGTCAAAATTTCGACCATAGAACGTCAAAATTTCGATCGTTTCTCTCGAAATTTCACCTCTTCTTTCGAAATTCCCTTAATGCCATAAAAGACAAGTCTAAAGACGAAACTCTTCTGAAGAGTAAATATCAAGTTGGTTTCCAACTGGGGCAGTCCTGATACTGATCCTGTCCGTAGAAGTCTTAGATTAGATTATTTGCTCGAGCAAATCTGAAAATAACAAACTTAACGTTAAACAAAGTATTAGTTTTTGCAAGTAATTGGCTTCTTATTTATCCTGAACGCTCAACTTATTTTTGTTTTTTAGTTTATGACGGTTAAATTCGGTATACTTGTAATTAACGAAGCTACCATAAAAGCATCATTATTTTAGATAATTTTAATTTGAGAGTAAATACGAAAAAACGTCAATAAAGTTTTACGACTGTTTGGCTACCTTGAAATAAATACAAGTTTGATAGGAGCGTAATATCAATAAGATAAAATATTTTCTGGATTTAAAATTTGAAATAAGACGTATAGTAATTAAGACGTATAAAATGGGACGATTGGTCTGGGGTCTTCCTCTCTAATCATGTCCAAAGAAGGTTTCACCCCTTTACCACATCGGCAATTAAATAAATAATTACGCGATACGTATTTCGCCAGCAAAACTGGCATTTTCAAGCGCACTAATCTAAAAAGATTAGCAAAAGATGCATCGACGTCATCTATACTATTTGCTTAACAATTATTCATTATTTGAATTTGAAATAGAAGTAACAGAGGAAACGTTTTAGGAATTGAACGTAAATCAAAGCTGGAGAAACCGATTCTCTATATGGCAGTAAAATCATAAAATATTTTAGCACCCAAGTATTGTTATAAAAAGACTGGTTAACAGCAGTGAACAGAAAAGCCATCTTGTGTTTATTTAGGTTGTATTTACTTAACTATTATATGGCCGTTGTTGATCTATGCGTTCCAAGAACAAGAAAGACGTGATGGTGTTTGCTTTTAAAATGTTTTCACTCGGTTCAGCGTTAGATTTTAGGATTCATTAGATCGTAGGTTAAGTATGACTGATTTTTCAATCTGAAATAATCGAATTGAGACGTAAAAATCATCTGATACTGTCGCCATTTTCATATGACCAAATGGTGCCATTTTCATATTGATCAAATGACCACTAATGCACTCTTCTGGGACCATCCTAGAGAGCAACCGCTGCGCTAGGTGTTTGTGTTTCAACTGTTGGTAGTTCAGCTGTCCTATAATTCACTATGCACGCGCCTAGAGGGTTGCATAACTAGAGTCCAGGTTGCATTCTATTTGCAAACGATCACTGGTTAATCTGATCGTAGCCAATTGAGGAAGGAGTCTGGGAGATGCTTCAATCCCAATCCAATTTCATCTAACTGATAGTAACTGTTGGGTGTTTGAATGAAAAAGTCATTTGATTTTTTCGTCAGAAGAGGACGTAGCGAAAAATGCGAGCGATTACATACTGATTGTTTTCATTGATCAGTCAAGGTTCACTTTGACGTTTAATTTGCGTATGATTATCTATAAGGTAAGGTTACATTACGTCGTACATTTAAAATGGGATTGAAAACTTTCCACTGTTCGCAACGCCATCTATTAATCCGCAAACCATGCACCACAGAATTCTATTTTATCGCGAAATGAGCAGTTAAAAGGTACACCTAATGGATTGAAGTTGTTTCAACTTTAACGGTGAACGCTCCTCCCTGACTAAAAGGTAAATAAAGGATGTTCTAGACACGCTTTTCTAGGAAAAGCCCAAGAAAAGATTAACATAACAGTGATGTGACCGATTGGATACATTGTACCTACGACTGCCACCATTCACGGCCATCAGTAGGTACAATTTAAGCTTTCACTTTAGAGTTACTAACTGGTAATACACAACAGAGGCCTCTGATGTCAGTAGGTAGAAATCGGTCCCATTTTCATTCGACAAATTACGTTACCGATGTATCTCCTTTACAGGACTCCCTAAATTTACGTAAAAAGGTTAAAATTTTCTAAGACAAGAGAAAATTCCTTAGAAAGTTGCGTATCTCATTAATTCAAATCGTATTTTGTCAAAGAATGCTTTCATTGAATTAATGAGTACGCAAATTCATAAAATAGTTAATTGACTGACTTTATACAAAATCATTTGGGTTTTCCATCAGTAGTTTTGTTATGATAGTAGTTCAAATGTATTAAAACCTCGCTTTGACGTTTTATTTACGTAAAGAGGTTAGAATTTTCTAAGACAAGAGAAAATTACTTTCTTTGACAAAATACGATTTAAATTAATAAGATAAGCGAATTCATAAAATAAAGAGTTGCTTTAATGTCCTTGACTGATTTTGTACATACATCGTTTGGGTTTTCTATCAGTAGCTTTGTTATGATAGTAGTTCAAATGTATTAAAATCTTACAGATGTCAATCACAGATAGTGTTGCCAATTCATAGAATAAAACTGTATGAGACCAAGCAAAAAGCTGTAGAAAACTGTAAATCTTTAAGATAAAAATAAATCTGCAGTTAAATTCATTGTTGTGTCTTTCTTTGTAAATGGGGGAATTAAATTGAAAAAAGACCAAATGAGATTTTTCCAGAGTTAAAAGCCAAACCATTTTAAATTTCTCCTCTTCTTTAGGTTGTAATACATTAAAAAAATGTTAACTGACATTTACTCTATTTTTTTGGTGGAACGAACTGGTCCTTGGTTATCTTCAAAAATTGAAATACAAATCTTGTCCTCTGAAACCAGTATCTCTCTGACGATGATAGCTTGGCTATCGAAACGCGTTAGAGAAACCTTTGTTGTATTTTTTAATCTTTCTTGGTTTCAGGGGACAAGATTTGTATTTCAATTTACTCAATTAAATAAAGAAATGAAGGTAACGCTACTTCGTTTTATAAATTTCTATTTTGATCAATTTTCAAGAGTAACTCATTTACAAAACGCATTCAAAATTCAAAATACAGATTTTACACGACACTTTAGAAAGAAGAGAGGGCAGTTTAAGAAAAAAACCAAAACGTTGAGGGGAAAAAAATGAAAATTTATAACAGAAATATTTTTAAGTTTACAATTTCCAGTTTAAATCTAAACACGAAATTTAGAGATGATATTTCAGAAAAAAGCAAAAAATTTGATAAACTGAAACTTTAGAATTAAGCTTGAAATATTGAGATACTTTCTTCTCAAAGTGACGAAAATAAAGCTGCAATTTTCTCTTTTTTAAATATCGACTTAAAAACTCGAAATCTGGACTTGTTTCACTGTGCTTCCCAATATGTCAAGCTTAATTTCAAAGTTTCAGTTTTCTCATCGAATTTTTTGCTTTTCTCAAACAAGATTTCGAGCTTTTAAGTCGATATTAAAAAAAAAATTGTAGATTTAATTTCGTCACTCTGACACTCTGAGAAGAAAGGCACCATTTGGAAAAAACTTGTGGATTGCATATACAATAAATTATTAAAGTTGAAAAAAAGTTCTTGATAACATTGTTAAATACCAGAAAATTTTGATTTTAAATAGGTGTATTAATTTTTTTCCAAATTTTTACTTTTAAACCCAAGAGCTCTCTCAAAAGCTTAAATTCCTTTTTTTAGAATAAGCTAAGTCACAAATTCGAGAAATATGCCTAATATATTTCAAGATTAAACCCGAAATTTTAGAATTTTATTTAATAAATAAAGCTTTTTTTCGAAATTTCGACTTATTATTATTTAAAATTTTGATGGAACGGACTGTTCCTGGTTATCTTCAAAAATTGAAATACAAATCTTGTCTCCTGAAACCAAAAAAGATTAAAAAACGCAACAAAGGTTGCTCTAACGCGTTTCGATAGTCAAGCTATCATCTTCAGAGAGATATTCTATCTATCTATCTCCCCGAAGATGATAGTTTGGCTGTTGAATCGCGTTAAAGCAACCTTTGTTGTGTTTTTTAATCTTTCTTGAAGTATCTCTCTCAAGATGATAGTTTGGCTATCTCTCTGAAGATGATAGTTTGGCTGTTGAATTGCGTTAGAGCAACCTTTGTTGTGTTTTTAATCTTTCTTGGAGTAGAGTATCTCTCTCAAGATGAGAGTTTGGATATCGAAACGCGTTAGAGCAACCTTTTTTGTGTTTTTAATCTTTCTTGGTTTCAGGGGACACGATTTGTATTTCAATACCTAAAATTTCGATTTTAATTGATCCTAACACTTATAAAGAGTTCTCATATTCTTGAGAAAATTTTGAAACAAATAAAAACGAAATTTATGTAAAAAAAAATTGACATTTTTACTTTTATTTATAAAAATATTGACCGTTTATTAATTTTATTTAACTTTTCTGCGACCCAGTTTGGAAATATTTAAATTTTTATTGTTTGTTGACAATATTCTAAAACAGTTTTTGAAATATGACTACGTGACACGTCACAACGTCACCTCATGACAGTTGACAGTTGAAGAATAAAAATATTGAGCTCAAAATCAAATTTCTCTAAAATTTTGTCTCAACATTTCTTGAGTTTTTGTAAATAAATTTGGGTTTTTTTAAAAATTCTTGCTTTTTTGTTAAAATTTCTAACCTAAACTTGCAATTTTCTGTTTAAAATTTCGACGTCCAAATCAAAATTTATAATTTTTCTAGACGTTGTTACTTTTTTTTCTCGAAGTTTAGACTTTAGTTCTCATTTCGACTTTTTCCTTGATTTTGGAGTGAATTTTGAGTTTAAATTAGAACTTAAAAAAACTGACCATTGGACGATTCTCGAAATTTTTGAAAAAATTTGGAAATTCAGATTCTAAATAGTCTAAATCTTCAGAAAAATTTCCAATATTAGGAAAAATAACAGAATTTAAAAAAAACAAAATTTCGAGTAAAACGTTCGAAATTTGAAGAAAATTATCGAAATTAAGAAAAAAAATCGAAATATTTTAAAAAAAGGTCAAATTTTAGTGAAATTAAAAAAAGAACGACTTTTGAAAACAATTAATCGAAATTCTAACATTCCTATTGAGTGGCAAGGAGACGAATTGTGTCGAAAACAACGAATTTCAATCCTATTGAGTGCCAAAGAGACGAATTGTGTCGAAAACAACGAATTTTAAGAAAAAAAGACGGTATTTTTGCACAGAAAAACGAATTCTGAAAAAAAGTCAAATTTTGAGAGTAGTCAATTATGGATAAAGACGAATTTTAAACAAATAATCGAAATATTGAGAAAAAGACGGATTTTGAGGAAATCGCAATTTCGAAAAAAAGACGAATTTCGACAAGAATCTCGATACCTCCAGAGGAATTTCAAAGAAAATGTCCTCATTTCTAGAAATATCAAATATCGGATTTCGAAAAAAATATGGAAATTTCGAGAAAAAATGAATTCAAGGAAAAATCTAAATTACCAAAAATAAATTTTGAAAAAGAATGGAAATTTCGAAAAAAAGATTTCAAGATTTCATTTCCAGAAATATCAAATATCGGATTTCGAGGTAAATATAAAATTTCGAGAAATTAAACTTTCAAAAAACAGTTAAAAATTGAAACGTTGATTCTAGAAGGTAAAAATTTTCATAAAAAAACGATTGAAATACAAATCTTGTCCCCTGAAACCAAGAAAGATTAAAAAAGGTTGATCTAATGTGTTTCGATAGCCAAGTTATTATCTTCAGTATCTCTCAGAGAGATACTGAAGATTGAAATACAAGTTTTGTCCCCTGAAATCAACAAAGATTAAAAATCACAGCAAAGGTTGCTCTGACGCGTTTCGATATGGATAGTATCATCTTCAGTATTTCTCAGAGAGATATTGATGATGATAGTTTGCCTATCGAAACGCGTCAGAACAACTTTGTTGTCATTTTTAATCTTTCTTTTTTAATCTTCTTTAGTATTTCTCTCAGAAAGATACTGATGATGATAGATTGCCTATTGAAACGCGTCAGAGCAACCTTTGCTGTTATTTTTAATTTATTTATTTTTAATTTTCTTCATTTCTCTCTCAGAGAGATTCTGAAGATGATAGTTCGCCTATCGAAACACGTCAGAGCAACCTTTGCTATAATTTTTAATCTTTCTTGGTTTCAGGGGACAAGACTTGTATTTCAATTTTTTAAGATAACCAAAGATCAGTCCGTTCCACCAAAAAAAGACCAATATTAAGAAAAATAACAGTCACATTTTAAGAAAAAAGTCGAATTTTGCAAGTAAAGTCGAAATAAGAAAAAATTGTTGAAAAAATAGTCAAATTACAGAGAAAAAATTGAACTTTAAGGAAAAAGTCGAAATTTCCAGATAAAAATGTAAATTTTGATAAAATTTAAATTTTGAGATGAATATGCAAGTAGAATGCAACCTAGACTACAAATTCATGCAGCCCTCCAGGCGGCGTGTACAGTAAATCATAGGTAGCTGAATTACCAACAGTTGAAACACTGCCAAACCTATTGGTCTGTGCATTATAGAATCCTTGTCTTCTGGGAACTCTCCTAGAGAGCAACCGCTTCGTTAGGTGGCAGTGTTTCAACTGTTGGTAGTTCAGCTACCTATGATTCACTATACACGCCTGGAGGGCTGCATGAGTTTGTAGTCTAGGTTGCATTCTACTTACATACGACATTGTTGGCGATGGTCATAGTTTTTCTATGGGCCAATAGGTGGCGGTAGTACTGAGAAGTCACACGCTTGACGTCCGTGAATACTTTAGTACTTACTTGTCGGAACATTTGTTAACATTTCAGTTGGATATATCAAACTGACGAGATCTAACAAGATCGAAACCGGTATTTGATTTCCAAACTTCGAATCTAATAAATGTTCAAATCTATTTGTACCTGTTTCAATAGGAAGACAAAAACTCTAATGCGCATTAGAATCTTTGAGATGAAGACAAATTTTTAGGGAAAAGTCGATATTTCCAGTAACATCAAGGACCGGATTTTGCGGTTAAGATGAAATTCCGAAAATAGTGATTTTGAGAAACATTTCTTGGAATTTAGAAGAAAAAAATCGAAATTTCTAACAACGAAAACGAATTATAAAAAAAAAGAAATTTCGAAAGATCGAAACTTCAAGAATAAAATCGAAATTATGAGAAACATTTAGTGAATATTTAGTAAAAATTCGAATATTCCCAGAAATAATCAAATATTGTTGAAATTTCGTTGTTGAAAACGACGAATTTCGAGAAAAAAAGATGGAAATTTTGCACAGAAAAGCGAATTTTTACTGGAACGGACTGGTCCTTAGTTATCTTCAAAAATTGAAATACAGAACTTGTCCCCCGAAGCCAAGAAATATTAAAAAACACTACAGAGGTTGCTCTAACGCGTTTCGACAGCCAAGTATTTCTCTGAAGATGATAGCTTGGCTATCGAAACGCGTTAGAGCAACCTTTGTTGTGTTTTTTAATCTTTTTTGGTTTCAGGGGACAAGTTCTGTATTTCAAAGCGAATTTTGAGAAGAAATCGAAATTTCTCAATTCAATATTTATTTGCTATTAACTACCTAAGTCGGGGAGGGAAACGAGTGCCCCACTATGTCAAAATATTCTCGAGAAAGTTGCGATTTATAAAAAGTTGAATTAAAAAAAAAGTTAAAATTTCCAAAGAAAATTTTCTAACAATTTTACCTTTTTTAAAAAGTTCAAAATTATTTGTTCAAATTTTTGGCAGACTAGAATTTTTCATGTTTAAAATCAGAATTTTGAAATTAAGTTTCGACATTGAAGTACACATTTTGGGGAGAAAAAATAGAAATTTTTAATTAAAATGAGTAAACATTGATAGAAAAAAAAAGAATTTCTAGAACAAAAGGATAAGTACTCAAATTTGCAAGAAGAAAACTCCAATTTTAGGGTCAACGATAAATTTTTTCTTAAATGTAGAAATTCCCATTTTAAAATTGAAATTTTAGAAACAAAATAAGAATTTTCCAATTTTGGCCAAAATTTTTATTAGGAAAATTGACCATTTTGAGGGGGTTTATACAAAAAATCCTTTTTTTTTCCTTCAGAAAAGGAAGGACATTTTGAGCTTAAACCAGAAACTTTTAATTAAAATGAGTGGACATTTAATAGAAAAAAAAGAATTTCTATAATAAAAGGATAAGTACTAATCTCAAATTTGCAAGAAGAAAACTCAAATTTTAGGGTCAACGATAAATTTTTTCGAAAATGTAGAAATTCCCATTATA
This sequence comes from Dastarcus helophoroides, assembly GCA_028583605.1. Taxonomy (NCBI): domain Eukaryota; kingdom Metazoa; phylum Arthropoda; class Insecta; order Coleoptera; family Bothrideridae; genus Dastarcus; species Dastarcus helophoroides. The sequence continues at coordinate 723,323 of CM053328.1, read as the reverse complement.
AAATTGAAATTTTAGAAACAAAATAAAAATTTTTCGATTTTGGTCAAAATTTTTACTACAAAAATTGACCATTTTGAGGAGTTTTAAAAAATCCTCTTTTAATATTCCAGTTCCAGAAAAGGAAGGAAATGTTGAGCTTAAACCCAACATTTTTGAAAAAAGGTCATATTTTTTATTTCGATTAGAAGTGTTAAAAAGATCAGAAAAATCCAAATTTCAGAGAAGTCAAAAATCTTGATTTTTAACTTAGAAATTGTAGCAAATAAAAATTTTAAATGAACATACGAAAGTTGAAAAAAAAAAAACAAAATTTCTAGAGCAACTCTAGCATTTTAGAAAAATGGAATTTTAGGACTTTATTTGAGAAATATGTCAAACTCCGAAATCCGATCTCGAAAAGGCAAATCGAAATTTTGATGAAATGAGTCAAATAATTCTGCAAAAAAACGAAACTAGGACGTCGAAAAGTTAGAATTTTTTAAACTAATTAAATTTTAATTCTATGATCGAAAATTAAAATTCTTATTTTGAACGATTAGCTATTAATCAAATTCCAATTTTGCTGCAGTCATAACAAAAGTAAAAAACTGTGGATTTTGGGGATTAAATTGAAATCTAAAAAGATTTTTAAAAAACTGTAAATCTACAGTTAAAACTGTAAATCTACAGTTAAAACTGTAAAGTTGGCAAGAATGATCACAACATATTTACATAGTTGCCAGATTTATTGTATTTTCCGGGTTCCCCCGTATTTTGGTAAAAAGAATTCTGCCTCCCAGATTTGAGAGGAAATCTTCCGTATTTTGAAAGAAAAGTTGAAGACCTCTTGTTTTTTAGTGGTCAGTTTACATATGCAACGGTAATTCGGTTGCTATTTGGAGATGAAGACCTTTGTTTTTTGGTCATCGAATGTTTCTGAACGAAAAAATTCCACTTTTAATAATCTCCCGCAAATTATTGTAAAATTCGTTTTTTTATATCAATTTATTTTAAATCCGAAAGTCACAGGTGGCAACCCTACCTATTTAAGACATACTACGTTAAAAAGAAAAGGAATTGTTACAACCAAGTTGATGACTTTTTCATTTGAACACCAAATAGTTATGACGTGACCATTTTAGATGAAAAGTTGTTTGATATTAATGTTTCCTTTGATTCCCTAAATTCCTTTGAGTCCCCAATTAAGGAATAAATTAAATAATAAAAATTATTCCTTCACACCAAAGATTGTCAAAGACCAAAGACATTAACTTCTTAAGTAGTTTTTCTATTAGTCTACCATACTCTAGTATTCGGGCAGGCAAAATGACATTTAAATATATGTACAATTACAATTTCTCCGCCTATCGCCGTTTACCGTTCGGCAGCCAACAAACAACGCGAATATGCAAATCTAATGCATTTGCACGGCATTGCAACTGACATGTGACATATTACCTACTGACTAGACCCTTTTACTCAAAACCAATCTGATAAATGCACCTTTCGATAGCGGACAATTTGTACTGTAATAAGTCACGGTTATAAAAATCGTGTCGCCAATGAAACAAAACAAATGAACGGTTAGTTCGAAAGCAACCCAGGTGTGTGTGTGCAGTTGTAGTGCTCCAGCAGAATATGAAAGAGCAGGTTACTACGATCGTAGGAGGCGAGACGCTTAAGTAAATCAAGATGGCTGACATACGACCGCCGCAGGACGTGTTGTTTGCGCGTGGCAACGTCGCCTTGGAAAGTCGTGCAACATTTTTCCTTTGGCTTATCTTACTTTCGGACTTTTATCTACTTACAGTAGATAGGAGTGTGTATAAATAATGGTAAACAGATGTCGTTAAGGTAGCTGCTTTTATGTTTGTTTTTATTGTTACCTAGACCCTAGAAAATTGGAAAAACAACTGGTTTGTGAAAATAGCTACTTTTTGCGATAATTATTGTAAACGTATGATACTTTTTGACAAAAACCTATTAACGTATGGAGCATTTTTGCAATTTTTTAGAAGTTTAAATTATTAATTAAATAATTAATTAAATTAAAAGTAGTTTACTGCTACATCTTTCTGCAAATTGGTGTTCTGTTTTCGACTCAGAAATTCTACAACAAAGCGGCTTTGGGATTTGTATTATTGTATCCATGCGTTCAGTCTATGCTAAAAATTGAGTAGCAGTGGCTTACGTTTCGTTATTCGCAGCGGAGGTCTAACATTCAAAAAACTTTTTGCTACGGTTACTGCCTGTGAAGGTGAACGGGTGAATTACTTTAAGGAAACAACAAGTTTTGGTAACACGTTCTTTGCAGCAGTTAGTCGGCTGCTTGGAAGGCGTTTTTAACCATTCTTTCAGGTACAGGAAACTGAAGAACGTCTCTTGGGTACGCCTCTCTCAGAGGTCTCAGTTATACTCAGTTCAGAGTAAATGGAATATTTGTATAGGAGTCTTTGATCACTGAGTTGGCACAACAACGGTAACAGAAACTGCTATCATTCGCCAACGAAGGTAAATCAAGTTACTCAAAATTTTCGAAAATTCCAAACGTTGTGGAGTTTTCGTACTTTAATGTCATGTATTTATTGTTAAATTGAGCTTATGGATTATAAATAAAATTATTGCATCTATTCGTATTTTTTAAAGCTTTAATCACTTTAGGTAACAAAAATATGATGTCTTAAAGACCACAAAGGAAACAGTGCTTTGTAAAATAATTATTTGTTATAATCAGTTTAAATGCAAATTTAAAATGTTTATTACTACTTTTGAAAAGTTGAAATGAATATTCAGGTATTCAAATTGTTGCAGTTTTTATTACAAAGTTATCTACCAATCCTAGAAACTTAGAATAACAATTAATAATTTATGAATTAGACAGGAATATGCGGTTTGCGGTTGCATTGATGTTATAATTAACTGACAACCCGTAATTAAATCGTAAAAAACACCATACAATCGTGTTTATCGATTAATGCTAACTCTAGAAGTCGCTATAAACAATTCGGAGAGCTATAAATACAAACACTTAACACGCTAATTATTTCAAAGAACAATTTATCATGTAGACAGATGCAAATAATTCGAAGAAATCGTTAAGGATCTTTTTTTTTGCAGATAATGTCGGACACGATTGCTACTTCTTCGCCCGAAGAGCGACCTCTAGCTCTCTCTCGCAGAGAATTCCCACTACCATCACCAGGTATAACCACCAGAACTACCCCATCTCGAACAAGCGGAAATTACGAAGGACAATTACAATACCACCATCAGTTGCCTCTACCCGCGAACATGAGCCACCACAGAGAAACCTCCGCTTTCGTCCCCGTGGTACCGACCAGAAACATGCACCCGATGCTCTACCCCGGCGAACTCCACTCCCTAATGGGCTCGGAATTAATCCGCGAAACCCGAGACCGTCCCGAACCCAACAAAACCGAAGTCCCCCAAACGACTTTCCCCGCCAGAAAATCCACCGGTTTCGACTTAATGGCAATGATGGCCGATAAAAGAAAAGAACTTCAACTGAGAGAAGAAGCGGCTTGCGTCGCGGCGGCTCACGCGGCCGCTCTCATGATGCCGCACAGACCGGCGCCGCCGCCGACGCTTTTGGAACCGACGGCCGGTTCGCAATCGCATCCTTATCAGGGTTTTCTGCCGAATGCTCCGAATAGTGGTACTTTTTCGTTTCCCGCCGGTTCGGCGTTATTTCCCGGGGGTCCGCCTCAGATGCACGCGCATCTAGATCGAAGATTGCTCAGAGCTCCGGGAAGAGCTTCGAGGCCCAAAAAACAGTTTATTTGTAAGTTTTGTAACAGACAGTTTACGAAGAGTTACAATTTGCTTATTCACGAGAGGACTCATACGGACGAGCGGCCTTATTCGTGCGATATTTGCGGGAAGGCGTTCCGAAGACAGGATCACTTAAGGGATCACAGGTATACATTTTTTTGTACATATTATTTTGAAATCTGTATCTTCCAGTCAGTTCTTTATTCAGGCTAAAGTTCGTTAAAGATTTTAAGAATGTATTCCAAAATTCTAGTCATTTCTGTCAGAGTACATACAGAGAGAGCTCCAGGTGAGTTTTCTCGTGAATGTCTCAGCTTAAAATGTTTTCTTCTGACAATCTTGAGAAGTATTTTGTGTATATTCTGAAAATTTGAGGATCCAGATGCGTATTTTTAAACAATTTTGTGCTCCTAGATACATTTTAATAATAAATTAGCTCATATTCGCTCCTTTGTCTGCGTAAAAGAAAATAGGACGTGACCACTTTGTTAAACTTTCTTTTGCGAAATTTTCAACTTTCCCGCTCTTTAAGCTGTCCAACTTATAGTTTTGCGGGAAATTTCGTAAAAGAATTGACTCGTTCGGTTGAACTCAAAAATTATTTCTCAACATTTTGAATTTAAACTAGAACTTTTTATTATTTTGAATGTCTCAGATGAGATGCCATCAGAGAGAACCCTGAAGAGACTTGTCATCGAGAAAACTACATCAATCACATGATAATTGAACGACTCTTTGCTAGCTATTACCTGCGACTTCGTCTGCGAATTTAAGTGAATAATTAGAATTTAACAGAAAAATTATCCAAAATGAAAGAAAGTTTTTAAATTTCTTGAATTGACGGATCAATTTATTTGTTTTAATGTTTTTATTTGCCTCTGCAATAGATGGTGCTGGCAAATATGCTTTCTTATTTATGAAATTTGTGTTACCGTTGCACTCTTTAAAATACGGGAGATTTCTTTCCAAATACGAATTTACCAAAATATGGAAGAACCCGTAAAATACGGGAGATCTGGCAACGATCACCGCAGAGAAGCCGAGAAGAGAGGGAGTTGCGCCCTATCGTGTTATAACGTTGTCAAAATGTCAGAATTTCTCCAAAAAGAATTCTAGTTTCAAAATTACATTAATTTTGGACCCTCAAAGAACTAATCTGCTAAATGAGTGAGGGTAGGTAAGTAACCTGCAAAAGGCGCCCAAATACTTTGTTTCCTTTCTGCAAATCAAAAAAGTTAATAATATATTAATATTTTCATATGCTTAGCTAAAATAGAGCAGAGCAGGGTACTCGCCCCCGCTTGACTCCATAGTCAATCAAATATTTACTTTCAGCTGGGGAGCTTTTTAGACAAATTTCTTTTTTTTTTCTTTCAAAACTCATTCTAATCTAGAAATTTTGACATTTTTTCCAAATGGGAGTGAAACATCGATGTCCAGTGCTACAACTTTTTTATGTATTTTTTATATTTTCCTAATTTATCAAAAAAACAATTTTTTTTTCCATATCTAATTTTTGGTTTCCTATTTTTCATTATTCCTATTCTATGTAAAATAAACTAACCTCTTAATTTGTGAACTGTCATGAGGTGACGTTTTCAATAAATTTAAATATCACGTAGTCGCATTTCAAAAACTGTTTAGAAAATTGTGAACAAACCATAAAAATTTAAATATTTCCAAACTGAGCCGAAGAAATGTTAAATAAATTGAAAAAAAAACATAATATTTTCGGTCAATAAGGGTCTACCATGAAGAATTTTTTCGAAGTATCGACTTTTTTCACTCATGTTTTATTGGCTGTTTCTTCACCAGTAATTCCTTCCATAATTCTAGATTTTCAGTAACCTTCTGTTAAAGATATTCTCTGTAATTTATTTGCGAAGTATTCATATTTGTATGCAGTTTTATTGGCTTTTTCTTCGCCGGTCACTCCTTTCACAATCCTAAATTTCAGTACCTTCTATTAAGGAATGGCAATTTGTTATAGATTGCCGCAAACAACGATTGCGTTAAAGATTGACAATCGCTTATAATTTGGCTGGAACGGACTAGTCCTTGGTTATCTTCAGAAATTGAAATATAAATCTTTCTTGGTTTCAGGGAACTAGATTTGTTTTTCAATCTTTTTTAAATTGCCCAAGCAGCGATTGCGTTAGATCCTTGTTCTGTTAAGGATTGTCAATCTCTTATAGATTGACAATCCTTAACAGAAGGTTACCGAAAATCTAGAATTGTGGAAGAAATAACTGTCCAAAAAAAACCAATGAAACATGAATGAAAATAACACAACTACGCAAAGAAAATGCAAAGAATATCGACTTTTGTTTCCAAATTTGTCTTTTTTAACAATATTTGTCATTTCGTTTTTGGATCGTTATTGACTCGTCTTAAATTATTTCAAAATTTTATTTATTTTAAATGTATTTCTTTAATTCATTTTGGTTTTTTTTTTCGAAACTTGTCTTTGTTTTGAAATTTCGAATTTATTTAAAAAAGATTAGTTCTTTGATAAAAATCTGCCTACCTCAAAATTTTGAATATTTATCTAAAAATTCTTCGTTTTTTTATCGAAATTTTAGGATTTTTCAAAACTCGACATTTTTGAGAAATTTCGACCTTTTAAAAGTAGAATTTCTGTAAAAAATTGACGAATCTTTTCATAAAAAAAGTTAACAAGTTGAAAAATCCTCTTTTTTGTAAATAAATCTTTGTGAAAAACGAAAAATTCTGACGAAATTTTCATGTTTATATGATATGTAAGAATTATGAATATGACAATTTTTTTTTTGGAATTCGTCTTTTTTTTTCGAAATTCGTTCTTTTTTCCGAAATACGTCGTTTTAACTTCAGTTGCATATTTTCTCAAAATTTTGTTTTCTACGTGAAATTTCCATTTTTTTTCTCGAAATTTCATCTAATTCTTCGAAATTCATCTTTTTTTCCGAAGTTTTTCCTTTCCAAAATTCGCATTTTTAAATTTCGTCTTTATTCGCAAACTCGACTTTTTTCTTTAAATGGTTTTTAAATGTAATTTTTCACAGACATTTTTTAATTTTTTTCCAATATTCAAGGTTTTCTTCAAATTACGATTCATTTTTAAACATTTCTTCCTTTTTTTTAGAAATTCCGTTATTCTTTTAGAAATTCGTCCTTTTTTTCGAAATTCATCGTTTAAACTTCATTTGCCTATTACCTCAATATTTTGCTCTCTACGTGAAATTTCCATTTTTTTTTCGAAATTTCATCTATTTCTTCGGAATTCGTCTTTTTTTCCGAAGTTTAGACTATTTTTTCCTTTTCAAAATTAACATTTTTAAATTTCGTCTTTATTCACAAACTCGACTTTTTTCTTTAAATGTAATTTTTCACAGACATTTTTTAATTTTTTCACAATTTTCAAGGTTTTCTTCAAATTTCGAATATTTTCTCAACATTTCTTCCTTTTTTTTTTTAGAAATTCTGTTATTCTTCTCAACTCGTGGGATTATTTCTGAAAATTTCAACCTTCTGGAATATGAATTTTCAAAAATTTTGAATGTTTCCTTAAAGTTTGACTCATTCAAAATTTTCATGTTTGTTTCAAATTCAGATATGTAAGAATTTGGAAAATGACAATTTTTTTTGGAATTCGTCCTTTTTTTCGAAATTCGTCGTTTTTTTCGAAATTCGTCCTTTTTTCGAAATTCGTCCTTTTTTCGAAATTCATCGTTTAAACATCATTTTCCTATTCTCTCAATATTTTGCTCTCTACGTAAAATTTCATTTTTTTTCGAAATTTCATCTATTTCTTCGAAATTCGTCTTTTTTCCCGAAGTTTAGACTATTTTTCCTTTTCAAAATTCGCATTTTTAAATTTCGTCTTTATTCGCAAATTCGACTTTTTTCTTTAAATGTAATTTTTCACAGACATTTTTTAAGTTTTTCCCAATTTTCAAGGTTTTCTTCAAATTACGATTAATTTTTCAAGATTTCTTCCTTTTTTTTTTTGAAATTCGTTATTCTTTTAGAAATTCGTCGTTTTTTTTCGAAATACGTCCTTTTTTTCAAAATTCATCGTTTAAACTTCGTTTGCCTATTCTCTCAATATTTTGCTCTCTACGTGAAATTTCCATTTTTTTTTTCTCGAAATTTGATCTATTTCTTCGAAATTCGTCTTTTTTTTCCGAAGTTTAGACTATTTTTCCTTTTCAAAATTCGCATTTTTAAATTTCGCAAAATTTGAAATTTGAAAATTTGACTTTTCTCTTTAAATGCTAAAAGGCTAGAAAAGTTTTTCCCATTTTCAAGTTTTTCTTTAAATTTGGATTATTTTCTTGACATTTCTTCCTTTTTTCTAGAAATTCCGTTATTCCTCTCAAAACTGGATTTTTTTTCCGAAAATTTCTTGCCCCTGGAACATGGATTTTTAAAGAAATGTTTGAGTAATTGAAATTTTCATGTTTATGCCAAAATCAGATATGCAAGGATTTTAAAAATAACAATTTTTTTTCGAAATTTGTCCCTTTTTTTTCGCGAAGTTTCGATGTTTTCTCGAAGTTAGAAAAATTTTTCGAAATTGCGTTTTTGGGAATCGGAATTTTTTTCTCGAAATTACATCATTCTTGTAATGAAGAATAATTCTTGTCAAGATCCGTTATTTTTTCGAAATATCAATTCTCAAAAAATCAGATTACTTGCTTTTCTTAAAAACTCAACTTTTTCCTCTATATTCGTCTTTTTCTCTAAATTTCGATATTTATTTGTTCTTTAAATAAACGGCTATTCTTAACATTTGACTCTTTTATCAAAATTCGGCTTTCTGTGGGAAAATTTTATTTTTTCTCGAAATTCTTCTTTTTCTCGTAATTTAGTGTATTTGGTCAAATTTCATTTTTCTTTGTTAATTTTATTTTTATTTGAAAAATCGACCTTTTCCTTAAAATTGACTTTCCCTGAAAATTTCCTAACGTTTCTCTTGAAGTATTGCTTATTTTCTTTCGAAATTTCTCAACATTGCACGTTTTTTCTAAAAATTTTTACTTTATGGAATATGAATTTTGAGAAATTTTTAATGTTTCCCTAAAGTTTGACTATTTTTCGAAATTATCATGTTTATCTCAAAGTCAGATGTTTAAGAGTTTTGAAAATGACAAATTTTTTTCGAAATACGTCTTTTTTTATCGAAATTTCGTTCTATTTTTCGAGATTTCCAAATTTTTTCGAAACTGCTTTTTGTATTGGAAAATTAGGATTTTTTTCTCGAAATTTCGTCACTTTTATCCAAACCTTTAATCTTTCAAAATTTCAAATCTTACAAATCAGATCTTTGGAAAATTCAAGAATGCTTTAGTAAAATTTAAAATTATAATCGAAATTTTAAATAAAAATGTAGATCTTCAAAAATTGAAATACAAATCTTGTCCCCTGAAGGGGATGAGATTTGTATTTTAATTTTTGAAGATAACCAGGGAAATCAAAGTTCCAAGTTCCACCAAAATTATGGAAATGTAGATATTTCAACTATAATTCTTTAAAAAATAAACCAAAATTTCAAGTAAATAGTTGTAGCATGTTTCAGAAGTAAAATATCCAATTGGGCATTTCGTTATGAGTTGCCAGATTTTTATGCAAGTAGAATGCAACCTAGACTGCAAATTTATGCAGCCCTCCAGGCGTGTAGTCTAGGTTGCATTCTACTTGCATACGACATTGTTGGCGATGGCCATAGTTTCTCTATTGACCAATAGGTGGTAGTACTAAGAGTCACACGCTTGACGTCCGTGACTTCTTTAGTACTTACCTGGCGGAACATTTGTTAGCATTAGAGTTGGATATACCAAACTGACGAGATCTAACAAGATCGAAACTGGTCTTTAATTTCCAAACTTCGAATCTAATAAATGTTCAAACCTATTGGACTGTGCATTAGAATGCCAGATTTTTAGTTAATTCGTTCCCCTCTGGACCCATATTATTTATTCAAGGACAGCTTCCCCAGGAATCTCGATTGGATATAATTGGTTTTAATCGACAATCAATTTCCTCGATAATTATTGGCCGTCGTTTTGGAAATAATTGCGTTTTGGTCAGTAATTATGTAAGCCTCCAGCCCAGACCATGTAAAATTTTGAATAATTTATTATAAGTTGGTGCTAGGCGGAATACTTAATCACTAATCCACTTTTTTACCTGCCGGTTCAATTATGATTTAAATTGGAATCGCAAAGGAACATCTTTTATCACCTATCTCGTTAAGTGAAGTCATTTTATGGGCCAGTAAATAATTTTGTCCTATTAGAATAATTGATGAAATCAATTTTTAAATGAACTATGGACGTAATTAAGAACCACATATACACTGTGGTTCTTGTGCATCGTTTTCACCTCGGGGTCGTATTTTATACTACTCCGGTAGCTTTAAGTATAAAATATTGTTAATAAATGCCAAGAATTTCAACTTTTTAACCAGTATTTATGGGAGCTACATTTAAGCTGAGACGTAATGGTTTTATGCCTTATTAAACCATCTCTTTCTCACCGAAACCGATAAATTGGTCATAGCCATGTGAAGATTCTTTTCAGCGATACAGAATCTTTGCATTTGATACTTTGTAGTGGCTATTAAAGATTTTATTGTTAATAAATTCATATTTGGTATGCTTTAGGAGAAAGCCGCTAATATTTTATGCAACGACGCGCCGGCAGAACAGTTTTTCGTCGTTCGTTTCATGGTGTAGTCTTTTTAGCATGCTCATTATTACCACTTGCGTTGAAATTAGTCTCTGCTTGGAATTAAACTTTGGGTAAAGAATATTTAACCGATTTTATTAATTTGATTCATAAGGGGGAAAATTTTTCGATGCAAAAAAAAATAAAAACTCTTGTTATAGTCCAAAAATCGAGGTAACGGCGTTCCCCAAACTTTTTTGTCGTGGTCAGGTTATCTGTAGACTTCCCCTTCGTGAACCCATTCAAAAAATTTGTCGATTATCTTAAAACTTCGTTCTCGAAATTTCGGCAACATTTTGAGGCTAAAAGTCAAAATTTCGTCTTTTTTATTCAGAATTTTTTAATTTTTTTCTCAAAGTTTCGCATTTTGATTTTAAAATTCAAAATTTCTTTTATTTTCAGAATTTTTAAATTTTTTTTTCTCAAATTTTCGATTTAGATTGTAAAATTCGAAATTTCGATTTTGATCCTAAAATTTTGCCTCGAAATCCACAGTCGAAGTTTCAATTTCTTGTTAATCTTAAAACTGGATTATTTTTTCGAGTTTATCTTAAAATGTCGGTACTTTCTGAAACTATTTTCAGTACATTTAATACTTATATTCTTCTAAAAAGTCGACGTTAAAATTAAGACTTTTTCTCTCAAAATTGCGGTTGAAATCTTATTTTAAGTTTCAAAGTCAAAATGTCAATAAAAAATGAAGAATATTCCGTGTATTATAGTTTAAAACCAATATTTTAAAAATAAAGATAAATTTTTGAAAGGAAACGTGAAATGATGAAGCTTTTCAAAAAATTTTCAATTTAAATTTCCAATTTTCAATGTTTAAGATAACGAAGGCTTCCACGGCCAGAGTCTGTGCAGGATATACTTCTTGCGGGATTGGACCGTGTCAAAGAACTACTAAAAGTGTTCGACGTTTCGCCCACGATCGTAGGGGGCTTCTTCAGGAATAAAGAAATAAAATACAATGAAATATACAAAGATGAAAAATGAAAAAAAGGGGCCATTTTCAAACCATCAGAACACGGTAACTCAGTATGTCCATAGTACCAGAGACGAAACTCCTCTGAATTGAAAATCTGGTACAAAGGATAAAAAAGTTTAGACAGAGCACGGTAACTCAGTATATTTATAATACCAGAGACAGAACTCTTCTGAATTGAAAATTTGGTACAAAGGATAGGAAAATTTAGACAGAAGAGCACGGTAACTCAGTGTGTCCACCATACCAGAGGCGAAACTCTTCTTAACTTCAAATTTTGTAAAGATTTTGATTTTAGAAATGAAAAGTTTTTTTGTTACTGAAAGCTAAAATGTTATTTTGTTTTTATGATTTCTAAGACAAACGTTTAATTTTTTCGAAACTTTTGTTGTAAACTCAAACTCGTGTAGAAATTGATTGACATTGATTTTTTACAAATTTTTAGTGAACATTGATTTTTTTTAACCTAAGACATCGACTTTAAAATAGAAATTTGAACTTTTTTCTTGGAATTCAGAAATCAAAAGTTATGACTGGTTTTTTTATAGAACTCTTGAACATTTCTCTAAAAATTTTCATATTTAATTAAAAAAGTTTTGTTGGTTATCTGTAAAAATTGTTTTCTGAAACCAAGAAAGAATAAAAACTCAACAACAGTTGCTCCAACGCTTTTCGATCAGGACTTCGAACCGGAAGTGAACTGAAAAATCGTTATTTGAGTCGGAACGAAAACCGGAACCGAATCGAAAAGAAAATATCTGTTTATTTCTATTCAGTGCAGATTCAAAGGTCCATAGTTAACAAATTCTCCCCCCATTAATGTCAATTTTACATCAAAATTCAACCCAATATTTTGCTTGACTATTATTATTGTGCTGTTCGCGAGTTTTTTTGAAACTTCAACTTTTTTTTATTAAAATTTCGAATTTGAACTTTTTTTATTTTGTCCCATAAATGTCGGCTTTAAATTTAAAATGTTGAATTTTTCTAGAAATATTGATGTTTATTTTTAAATATTCCGACGTTTATCACCAGCATTTAATTAAAAAATATGTAGAATTTTTGTACAATAAATTTGGAATATTTTCTTTAATTTTACCTTCTTTCTCAAAATTCTGGGTTTACGTTTTCAATTTTTTCCTATTATTTCAATTCTTATAAAACATTGGTGCCTGATCCATAGTTCCTGAGTCACATGTGGTTTGTAGTAACTTTTGATGTGACTCGCGTTGACTATGAAGGAAATAGGTATCCCATTTTGTTTAATAAATTCAGTCTTCTAAATGAAGTCAATCACTATAAAAAAATCATAATTTCAATTTTAAAATAGAAAAAAAAATTAAAAATCTAACCTTAACGTAAAAAGTTTAATGCAAATTCGAAATAAATTTATTTAAAAAAATTTAGTTTTCAAACTTCAAGTTTAAGACTCGAAATTATCAAAAAAGAGTTTAAAATTGAAAAATCTGTAAAATATGTAGGATTCTAAAAAGTATAATTTTCAACTTTCAATTAAAAATTTTATGCAAAACATTGAAAGGATAAACTCTTATAACAACAAAACTCTTCTAGAATTTTTAATTCTAATATTTAAACATAAAATTTTTATAAAATATCGAAATTTTGAAATAAAAAACTAAAAGTTATTCACAAGAATTTAGTTCTAACACAAAATTTCGATAAAATATTCTAAATGTTGAGAAATTTCAAGAAAAAAAAATGAGAAACTTTGGGATTAAGATAACATTTTGAGATTAAAAGTCAAAATCTCTAAAAAAAGAGTCCAGGTTTCGAGTTTTACATCGAAAATTTTGAAAAATAATAACAAGGTTCAAGTTTGAATCCACAATTTTCAGAAGCAACTCGCCTAAGAAAGTCTTAAAATTTCGGCCTTTTTTTCGTATTTTAAGATTAAAGTAAAAAATTCTTTAAAACAGCTAAAACTTCAAATTAAAATTTTTAAGAAAGGTTTTTCTGTAATGAATGGAAATCGTGACTTTTTTCCTCGAAACTTCAGTTTTAACCTTAAAATTTTAAACCTAACCACTTTGAAAAAAAAGTTTAAATGTCCAGAGAAGCTTAACATTGATAAAAATTTATTTCAGTTAATGAGAAATTATGAGAAAAATTCAAATATTTTAGGGAAAACTAGAAATTCATAATTTTTTTTGTTATAAACTTTCGAGTTTGTAAAGGTCAAGTTTGAAGTCAGAATTTTGATTTTTTTTAATAGATAATGTTTTTATTTTGATACAAAATTTCTAAGAAAACTTGGTTTTTTTCGAAGTTTTGGGATAAAATGAATTTTTTTATAAATTTGTATTTTACCCACGGCTTTAATAACTTCAAATTTTCAAAATCGAAAATACCAGAACTTTGTTAAAATCTGTGGTTTTTGTTCAAATTTCGAGTTTGCTGTCAAAATGTCCAACTTAAAATCTAAATTTTTACATTTTTTGGAAAATATCAACTTTAGAATCAAAATATTGACTTCTTTCGACTTTTATTTTAAACACTTGGGTTTTCATGAAATTTTGAGTTAGAACCCAAAATTATTTGAAGTTGAAATTTTCTGATTTGATTTTCTGAGGTCAAAGCTTCAGAAAAATGTTTATTTTTAATTTTTCTCCTTAGTCAAAAAATTTCAACTTAATAGTTAAATTTTGGTCTTCATTATTTAGCAATTTGACTTTAATCAGGAAATTTCGAATGTAAACTCGCTCTTTTAACTTGTATATCGAATTTCTGACTTTAGTCGTCATGTTTATTAATTTTATTTAACATTTCTGCGACCCAATTTGGAAATATTTAAATTTTTAATCGCCACATTTCGAGAAAAAAGTGTTTGTAAGAAACCTAAAAGTTTATTAAAAATTTTTATCAATTAAAAGTGCTAACTCGGATTTTCGATGAAATTTGGAATTCTCAACATTTGCTTAAAAAATCAAAGTTTCTAAAAAAATGGAAATCTCATTGGTTATTAAAGTTTAAATTTTGACAAACGTTTTTCAATCAAAATATAGACTATTTCAAAAAAAATGTTGATATTTTTCTCTTCAAATTTAGGCTACTTTTATCTTAAAAAATTAGAATTTCCAATTTGAACTTTTAATCTTCAGAATATAATAATATTTCGAAAAGAACCTGAAAATGTTTTCTTCAAATTTCCTAAAAACCTCAAAATTCTTAAAAGGAATTCGGAATTTGGATACAGTTTTTTTTAATATATTTGATCTTTTTTTTTGAATTTGTCTTAAAATTTGATATAAAAATTGCAATTTTTGTGCTTTTTTTTCTAAAATTTCGATTTGAAACACGAAATGTAGTCGTTTTCCAAACATTATGATTTTTTTATGTTTACACCTAAATCCCAAATTCAAATGTTGAAAAGTTGAAATCTTGAGATATTTTTATTTATGAATTTAGTTTGTTTTTTTGAACTTTGATCTTTGATTGAATTGAAATTTAGATTTCTTTCTAGAACTGTGAAATTGTTTCCCTTAAATTTGAATGTTTTCCTCAGAATGTCGAATTAAAACACGAAATGAAAAAGATGTCAACATTTAACTTACAATACCAAGGTTTAACTTATATTTTAAGAAAGTAGTCAAACTTTGAAAGAAACCCTCGAAATTAATGTAATTTTTTTTTTATTTTAATCATAATATTTTGACTTTCAACTGGATTGTTCGAGTATTTTCTCTAATCTTAAAATCTCTAGTATAGTCGGAATTTTGCAAATTAATACTTTTTTTTTTAAACTTGAATTGTTTGCAAAATTCTGCAATTGTTAATTTTTTTCTGAAAATTTTACTTCAAATTTAAATCTAGACATTTTCTAGCAATAGTAACTCGGTTTTATATATTATTTTCTAAACTTAACTTAAACTTAATAAGTTTTAACATTTCTAAATAGTTTAAACTCAAAATTTTGTAATAGATCATAGGTTTTGTATTAAAAGATATTCGCCGTGGTTTATCCTTTTTTTGTCATCATTTCAATCATGATAATATTTTTTTATTCTATTTATTTTAAAAGTTAAATTACAAACTTACAATTTCTACATTTTCTAAAAAAAATGGCTTTATACTCAAAATTTCAATTTATTATTCCCTAAATTTCAGGGTTTATTTTTTTGAAATTCGGACTTTTGTTTCGAGATTACTTAAAATGTCGTCTTTCTTTCAAATAAAAAATTAAAATTTAGTCACTCGCAGCTGATTCGAAAACCGAAACCGGAAAAAACCGTTATTTTTGTCGAAACGAAAACCGGAACTAAACCGATATATTTTTTTTTTTTTCGAAACGAAAACCGAAAACCGGAACGAAAATAATAGCGGTTCGAAGCCCTGGTTTCGATAGCCAAGCTATTATCTTCAGAGAGATACTGAAGGTGATAGCATAAGTCATGTTCTCATGATCTAAAATTTAACAGAATCTTGAAATTTGAAGAATAAAGTCTTGAAATTTGAAGAATAAAGTTAAAAGTTTTCAAACCCGGTAGTTCGGGAAATAGAATTTTGATCGAAATTTTTCCTTCCTTTGAAAACTGTTAACATTTCCAGAAACGAAAAAAAAAGCGAAAAAAAGAGGAAATTTCCAGAAGCAGAAAATGTCGAAGATTGGATGAAAGTCGAAAATTATAGAAAAAGCCCAATTCATGGGAAAATGCTTAGCATGTTTAACTTTTTTCGAGTAATAAAAAAGCGTCTTTTCTGTAGCCTGACATTTAAAGTAAAAATTATGGGCGCATTCTTCTCAAGAGCTGCATCTAAAGCAGGCATTCCGTTTGATATAAGCAAAGACCTGCATATATAATTTAATTCTATTTAATGATAATCCTGGTAAGATTAATCAAGTTTTTTTGACACAGTAGAGGACATTCTGGCCCAGAGCATGTAGGACAGACAGTGTTTTCGTTCGGATGCCTTTTGAGATCAGGTAACAGAAAGGAGATCCTTTCTTTTATTACGTGTTTCAACTCCACAATGGGTTTTAGATTGTATCAGTGGGTGACTCGGACGTTTTACCTTTGTGTGTCTCTAAAGTCTATTTTTAAAAATATTACTTTACTAATGATTCTTACTAATATTTGTTACTGCCATAGAGCCAGTTTTAAACTAGACTATTTAGTTTTATGTCGAAGTTATTTCACCACACTTACCTCTCTGGTAATATAGAAAATTTAAATTCAAACCTTGCCTCCTGAAACCAAGAAAGATTAAAAAACACAACTTACGCGTTTCAATAGCCAAGCTTCAGAGAGATACTGCTCTTTGGGACAAGATTTGTATTTCAATTTTTGAAGATAACCAAGGACTAGTCCGTTCCAACAAAATGGTGATATGGAACAAAATGATGTCATGAAATAGTTTAGGAAAGGCTCATACTTAATCATTATTCAGCTGGAGTACCTGAAGTTTGTAGATTACAGAATAATATTATAAAAGAAATAATCAGTACACATTTTAATGTGGTCAAGTTTCTAATTTTCATGGACTTGCGGTTTTGTTTTCCAAGAAGACATGAAGGTACACAATTGGGCTGCAATTGTTTCATACATCCTGATAAATCAGAGTTATGTAGAGAGAATTTTAATAAGGAAGGTGAAACCCATAAAAATGTCATACTGGGCTGCCCTCACCACTCACGGTATGTGTTTTATTTTATAATTAGATATATCAGATGGTTAATATTTAGATTATATGGGATGATGTCATGGCGTATTATACACTCCACGGGTGGTAGTCGACGTTGTAGTACTCTCTACGTGTGTATGCACATAGAACGTTCTTCTGGAGTCGGTAGAAAAGGAAAAAGCGAAAACTGGTTTCAGATTCATCTTGAAATTACTAGAGCACTCTCCCGAGGACATAAACCCGTACAACAATAAAAATAATAAGAGATAAATGGCCCGATACCGGCGTCTTGTATCTGCATTATAAATGTTATAATTAAATTCCTATGCAATACACTAGTTATTATTTTTTTTTATTAAATATGCAATCTCTTTAAAGATATGCACCGACCGTTTAGTACATACTTGCATTTACCTTATATCGCTCGCCCCAATCTTTAATGATGATCCGTTGGTAATACGAGCTGTAGGGGTAATTGTCTTCATTAAAAAAATGATCAATTATTTTAAAGTTTGTTCTGCAGAAACCAACCCAAAATGGTAATGATTGGGTTATCGATGTTCAAATCCTGAAATGCTTTTAGACGTTCTAAGTAACTGTATTTTTTTTATTATTTAATAGGAGTAATTAATACCTATTATGGTCAACTATCTGGTCAATCGAGCTTCGCTCTGGTTTTCTTTTAAATCCTGTTTTTTCTTAGAAAATACGTAACCAAATATAAATTTTCATATCAATCACTAGAGCAATTGACGAGTTACACGATCTAAGATATTAAGGCTATCTCACTACCAATATCCAATGAAAATACCGCAGAGATTTACAAAATGGTGTTATAAAAAAAATGTTTTTTTTTGTGTATCATTGAGTTTTTTTAGGAAAGCCAAATACATACATGAACTCTAAAAGTAAAAACCTATCCAAATACAAAATTTGATCCAAATCGTTAGAGCTGTTTTCGAGATACCCGAAATATACTTATGTACAAGAATTGCTCACTTAAGGCGGGAGTCTGGTAAATCGCTAAGTACGATTTGGCTCTCGAATTTAAATGCCCTGTTGAGGGGGTTAGGAGAATAGAAACGGAAGGGGGTTCGGAAGGGAATTGAGTAAGAAGTTCGGTTTGCGTCGTTCGAATTCGCAATCTTTCATATCGTCCCTTTACTGATATATGATACTGTATAACTCGATCCATTTGGATACCTTCAGGAAGTGTGCATATTGCTGATAGCAGTTGTTTTAGTATTCATATTTGTAAACTAGCAAGTGGAGATTTTAACCTGTTTCTTAAATTAGTATTTTTTTGTCGCGCTTTGATAAACAATTAAAACAGAATTGACAAATATTTTTTGAAAATTTCAACTTTTTTTTTTGATTTTTGGATTGTTGAAATTTTAACAAAAAAACACGAAAGTTTTCTGAAAAATATTTTCTTCGGAAATTTTTTATTTATTTATCGAAATTTGACTTTTTTCCAATTCGACTTCAGGGCGGTGCGGTAGATTTTCTTAATATGATGCAACTCATAAATATTGGTTTTATCTCAAAATTTCGTTTTTTTCCTTAGTTTTGTATTTAGGCATTTAACTTTTATTTTTCTTTTCTTAATTTTCCTGAAAGTGTCTTTTTCTTTCTTCTGTTTGTAAAATTGAGTCTTAATTGCCTAATTTTTTTTCTATATCGACCCTTTTTTTAAATTCCGAGAAGATTTTTTGAACATTCTCGACTTTGTATTTATTAATTTCCATTTTATCCAAATTTTGAATTATTTTAACAAAATCGCAAACTTAATTTCGAAATTTTGTCCGTAGACTTGTAGACTTTTTTCAGAATTCACAATTCTAATTTTGTTATTCCAGAATTACAAAAAAAGTATTTATTTTTCAATTAAATACGGAATTTGAGAATAAGGTGAAAGCTTAGGATTTACTTTTGGGGATTAAACTTGAAAATTGAAAAAAGGTAAAATATCAAGATTTATAAAATAATTTAAAAACTATCACATTTTTTAAAATTGGAAACTTTTTCGAAATCTACAAAGTTTCAAGTTTTCACTTGTAATTACTATTTTTTTCTTAATTTTAGGCATCACAATTAAAATTTCGTTATTCAAGTCGAAATTTCAGTAAACGACTTTAATATTTCAAAACATATTCGACTATTCAACTTTAAGTCAAAAATTTTATGAAAGAAGTGAAAATTTCGAGTTTAAAATTACAAATTAAAATTTCATAAAGATATGCAAGAAGAATGAAACCTAGACTACAAATTCATGCAGCCCTCCAGGCGGCGTGTATAGTGAATCATAGGTAGCTGAACTACCAACAGTTGAAACACTGCCACCTAGCGAAGCGGTTGCTCTCTAGGAGAGTTCCCACAAGACAAGGATTCTATAATGCACAGACCAATAGGTTTGAACATTTCTTAGATTCGAGATTTGAAAACCAAATCTCGAATCTAAGAAATGTTCAAACCTATTGGTCTGTGCATTATAGGATTCATAAAGATAGTCAAAATTTCTCAAAATCGTAAAATTGTTTAGAAACTTTTTAAATTTTTTAAAAAAATAGAAACCATTTTTTTAATTTCGACTTCAGGAACAAAATGTGGAGAATAAAGTCAACATTTTGAGACTAAAATCGAAATTCCAAGAAACAAGTTCAAAATGTTGAGATTATGAAGTCGGGAGTTTGAGAAAAATTGAAATACAAAAATTGTCCACTGAAACCAAGAAAGATTAAAAAATACAACAAAAGTTGCTCTAACGTGTTTCGACAGCCAAGCTGTCATCTTCAGTAACTCTCTGAAAATGATCGCTTGGCTGTCGAAACGCGTTAGAGCGACCTTTGTTGTGTTTTTTTAATCTTTCTTGGTTTCAGTCAGTATCTCTCTGAAGATGATAGTTTGGCTGTCGAATCGCGTTAGAGCAACCTCTGTTGTATTCTTTAATCTTTTTTGGTTTCAGGGAACAAGATTTGTATTTCAGTTTACTTTACTAAATAAAGAAATTAAGGTAACGCTACTTCCTTTTATAAATTTCTGTTTTGATCAACTTTTAAGAGCAACTCAATACAAAACGCGTTCAAAATTCAAAATACGGATTTTACACAACACTTTAGAAAGAAGAGAGGACAGAACCAAAATTTTGAGGAGAAAAAAATGAAAATTTGTAACAAAAATATTTTCAAGTTTACAATTTCCAGTTTAAATCTAAACACGGAATTTAGAGATGAGGGACAAAATTAAGAAAAATTGTAAACTTCGACTAAAATGTCAAAATTTTCTGTTATTTAAAGAGTTTGTTAAAATTTAGAGTTTTAAAAACAAAATTTCGAGAAACGGGTGAAAATTCTAAACTTAAAAAAAGACATATTTAAACAAATTCTGAAAAAAAAGTTAAAAAGTTTAAAGTGGAAATTTCAAATTATGTACTTAAAACTTGGACTTTGAAATAGAATTTCTAGAAAAAAAGTCGAAATTACAGGATTTCTTTAATTTCAATTTTACAAATGTCAAAAAAAAAACAAAATTTCGAGAAACGGGTGAAAATTCTAAACTTAAAAAAGGACATATTTAAATAAATTCTGAAAAAAAAAGTTAAAAAGTTTAAAGTGGAAATTTCAAATTATGTTCTTCAAACTTGGACTTTGAAATAGAATTTCTAGAAAAAAAGTCGAAATTACAAGATTTCTAAAATTTCAATTTTACAAATGTCA